>OY821519.1:161290986-161688486 GCA_963682025.1 Cordilura impudica
TTTAATTTTAATTTTAATTTTAATTTTAATTTTAATTTTAATTTTAATTTTAATTTTAATTTTAATTTTAATTTTAATTTTAATTTTAATTTTAATTTTAATTTTAATTTTAATTTTAATTTTAATTTTAATTTTAATTTTAATTTTAATTTTAATTTTAATTTTAATTTTAATTTTAATTTTAATTTTAATTTTAATTTTAATTTTAATTTTAATTTTAATTTTAATTTTAATTTTAATTTTAATTTTAATTTTAATTTTAATTTTAATTTTAATTTTAATTTTAATTTTAATTTTAATTTTAATTTTAATTTTAATTTTAATTTTAATTTTAATTTTAATTTTAATTTTAATTTTAATTTTAATTTTAATTTTAATTTTAATTTTAATTTTAATTTTAATTTTAATTTTAATTTTAATTTTAATTTTAATTTTAATTTTAATTTTAATTTTAATTTTAATTTTAATTTTAATTTTAATTTTAATTTTAATTTTAATTTTAATTTTAATTTTAATTTTAATTTTAATTTTAATTTTAATTTTAATTTTAATTTTAATTTTAATTTTAATTTTAATTTTAATTTTAATTTTAATTTTAATTTTAATTTTAATTTTAATTTTAATTTTAATTTTAATTTTAATTTTAATTTTAATTTTAATTTTAATTTTAATTTTAATTTTAATTTTAATTTTAATTTTAATTTTAATTTTAATTTTAATTTTAATTTTAATTTTAATTTTAATTTTAATTTTAATTTTAATTTTAATTTTAATTTTAATTTTAATTTTAATTTTAATTTTAATTTTAATTTTAATTTTAATTTTAATTTTAATTTTAATTTTAATTTTAATTTTAATTTTAATTTTAATTTTAATTTAATTTTAATATTAATTTTAATTTTAATTTTAATTTTAATTTTAATTTTATTTTTAATATTAATTTTAATTTTAATTTTAATTTTAATTTTAATTTTAATTTTATTTTTATATTTAATTTTAATTTTAATTTTAATTTTAATTTTAATTTTAATTTTAATTTTAATTTTAATTTTAATTTTAATTTTAATTTTAATTTTAATTTTAATTTTAATTTTAATTTTAATTTTAATTTTAATTTTAATTTTAATTTTAATTTTAATTTTAATTTTAATTTTAATTTTAATTTTAATTTTAATTTTAATTTTAATTTTAATTTTAATTTTAATTTTAATTTTAATTTTAATTTTAATTTTAATTTTAATTTTAATTTTAATTTTAATTTTAATTTTAATTTTAATTTTAATTTTAATTTTAATTTTAATTTTAATTTTAATTTTAATTTTAATTTTAATTTTAATTTTAATTTTAATTTTAATTTTAATTTTAATTTTAAATTTAATTTTAATTTTAATTTTAATTTTAATATTAATTTTAATTTTAATTTAATTTTAATTTTAATATTAATTTTATTTTTAATTTTAATTTTAATTTTAATTTTATTTTTAATATTAATTTTAATTTTAATTTTAATTTTAATTTTAATTTTAATTTTAATTTTAATTTTAATTTTATTTTTATTTTTAATTTTAATTTTAATTTTAATTTTAATTTTAATTTTAATTTTAATTTTAATTTTAATTTTAATTTTAATTTTAATTTTAATTTTAATTTTAATTTTAATTTTAATTTTAATTTTAATTTTAATTTTAATTTTAATTTTAATTTTAATTTTAATTTTAATTTTAATTTTAATTTTAATTTTAATTTTAATTTTAATTTTAATTTTAATTTTAATTTTAATTTTAATTTTAATTTTAATTTTAATTTTAATTTTAATTTTAATTTTAATTTTAATTTTAATTTTAATTTTAATTTTAATTTTAATTTTAATTTTAATTTTAATTTTAATTTTAATTTTAATTTTAATTTTAATTTTAATTTTAATTTTAATTTTAATTTTAATTTTAATTTTAATTTTAATTTTAATTTTAATTTTAATTTTAATTTTAATTTTAATTTTAATTTTAATTTTAATTTTAATTTTAATTTTAATTTTAATTTTAATTTTAATTTTAATTTTAATTTTAATTTTAATTTTAATTTTAATTTTAATTTTAATTTTAATTTTAATTTTAATTTTAATTTTAATTTTAATTTTAATTTTAATTTTAATTTTAATTTTAATTTTAATTTTAATTTTAATTTTAATTTTAATTTTAATTTTAATTTTAATTTTAATTTTAATTTTAATTTTAATTTTAATTTTAATTTTAATTTTAATTTTAATTTTAATTTTAATTTTAATTTTAATTTTAATTTTAATTTTAATTTTAATTTTAATTTTAATTTTAATTTTAATTTTAATTTTAATTTTAATTTTAATTTTAATTTTAATTTTAATTTTAATTTTAATTTTAATTTTAATTTTAACTTTAATTTAAATTTTAATTTAAAATTAAATTTTAATTTTAATTTTAATTTTAATTTTAATTTTAATTTTAATTTTAATTTTAATTTTAATTTTAATTTTAATTTTAATTTTAATTTTAATTTTAATTTTAATTTTAATTTTAATTTTAATTTTAATTTTAATTTTAATTTTAATTTTAATTTTAATTTTAATTTTAATTTTAATTTTAATTTTAATATTAATTTTAATTTTAATTTTAATTTTAATTTTAATTTTAATTTTAATTTTAATTTTAATTTTAATTTTAATTTTAATTTTAATTTTAATTTTAATTTTAATTTTAATTTTAATTTTAATTTTAATTTTAATTTTAATTTTAATTTTAATTTTAATTTTAATTTTAATTTTAATTTTAATTTTAATTTTAATTTTAATTTTAATTTTAATTTTAATTTTAATTTTAATTTTAATTTTAATTTTAATTTTAATTTTAATTTTAATTTTAATTTTAATTTTAATTTTAATTTTAATTTTAATTTTAATTTTAATTTTAATTTTAATTTTAATTTTAATTTTAATTTTAATTTTAATTTTAATTTTAATTTTAATTTTAACTTTAATTTAAATTTAAATTTAAATTTTAATTTTAATTTTAATTTTAACTTTAATTTAAATTTTAATTTAAATTTAAATTTAAATTTAAATTTTAATTTTAATTTTAATTTTAATATTAATTTTAATATTAATTTTAATATTAATTTTAATATTAATTTTAATATTAATTTTAATTTTAATTTTAATTTTAATTTTAATTTTAATTTTAATTTTAATTTTAATTTTAATTTTAATTTTAATTTTAATTTTAATTTTAATTTTAATTTTAATTTTAATTTTAATTTTAATTTTAATTTTAATTTTAATTTTAATTTTAATTTTAATTTTAATTTTAATTTTAATTTTAATTTTAATTTTAATTTTAATTTTAATTTTAATTTTAATTTTAATTTTAATTTTAATTTTAATTTTAATTTTAATTTTAATTTTAATTTTAATTTCAATTTTAATTTTAATTTTAATTTTAATTTTAATTTTAATTTTAATTTTAATTCTAATTTTAATTTTAATTTTAATTTTAACTTTAACTTTAATTTTAACTTTAATTTTAATATTAATTTTAATTTTAATTTTAATTTTAATTTTAACTTTAATTTTAATTTTAATTTAAATTTAAATTTAAATTTAAATTTTAATTTTAATTTTAATTTTAATATTAATTTTAATATTAATTTTAATATTAATTTTAATATTAATTTTAATATTAATTTTAATTTTAATTTTAATTTTAATTTTAATTTTAATTTTAATTTTAATTTTAATTTTAATTTTAATTTTAATTTTAATTTTAATTTTAATTTTAATTTTAATTTTAATTTTAATTTTAATTTTAATTTTAATTTTAATTTTAATTTTAATTTTAATTTTAATTTTAATTTTAATTTTAATTTTAATTTTAATTTTAATTTTAATTTTAATTTTAATTTTAATTTTAATTTTAATTTTAATTTTAATTTCAATTTTAATTTTAATTTTAATTTTAATTTTAATTTTAATTTTAATTTTAATTTTAATTTCAATTTTAATTTTAATTTTAGTTTTAATTTTAATTTTAATTTTAATTTAAATTTAAATTTAAATTTTATTTTAATTTTAAATTTAATTTTGATTTTAATTTTAATTTTAATTTTAATTTAAATTTAAAATTTAATTTTAATATTAATTTTAAATTTTAATTTAAATTTTAATTTTAATTTTAATATTAATTTTAATTTTAATTTTAATATTAATTTTAATATTAATTTTAATTTTAATTTTAATTTTAATTTTAGTTTTAATATTAATATTAATTTTAATATTAATTTTAATTTTAATTGTAATTTTAATTTTAATATTAATTTTAATTTTAATTTTAATTTAAATTTAAATTAAAATTTTAATTTTAATTATAATTTTAATATTGATTTTAATTTTAATTTTAATATTAATTTTAATATTAATTTTAATTTTAAATTTAATTTTAATTTTAATTTTAATTTTAATGTTAATTTTAATTTTAATTGTAATTTTAATTTTTATTTAAATTTTAATTTTAATTTTAAGTTTTAATTTTAATTTTAATTTTAATTTTCATTTTAATTGTAATTTTAATTTTTATTTAAATTTTAATTTTAATTTTAAGTTTTAATTTTAATTTTAATTTTCATTTTAATTTTATTATAAATCAAATTAATCAAAAAACATCAAATATATAAATATAAATGAAAAATTTCACAATACATAAGTCATAACAACACAGAGTTGAGCAAATACATAAATTGCTATGGTTAAAATATAAATTTAAATTATCTTAAAATTTTTATCTTAACCTTGTGAGACAAACAATGTATGTCACACAATTTGCTTCCAGATTCATTTTGCTATGTCGCAATTCTCTGTCCGACGCAATTCTCTGTCTTGCGTTGTAAGCTTTCTTGTCACAAAATCATGGTTTGCACATCCTCTATTATATATGATTCTTGGCCATACCAATTTATAATACAATTTAATAACAACAAGGGAAAACATAACATCAAGTGAAAAATTCAACTTACATATAATCTTTTTTTTTGTCAGTTTTACATTTAAAAACTTTTAAGTATGTGGTAAAATACGAGTAAACAGCACGACATTAAACACACAATTATTAAAAATAAATAAATACCGGGTGATTTTTTTGAGGTTAGGATTTTCATGCATTAGTATTTGACAGATCACGTGGGATTTCAGACATGGTGTCAAAGAGAAAGATGCTCAGTATGCTTTGACATTTCATCATGAAATCCGAACGATCTGCCACAACGTCTAATTTTCAGTGAATGGGCCCTAGAAAAGTTGGCAGAAAATCCGCTTTTTTATCGACAAATTTTGTTCAGCGATGAGGCTCATTTCTGGTTGAATGGCTTCGTAAATAAGCAAAATTGCCGTATTTGGAGTGAAGAGCAACCAGAAGCCGTTCAAGAACTGCCCATGCATCCCGAAAAATGCACTGTTTGGTGTGGTTTGTACGCTGGTGGAATCATTGGACCGTATTTTTTCAAAGATGCTGTTGGACGCAACGTTACGGTGAATGGCGATCGCTATCGTTCGATGCTAACAAACTTTTTGTTGCCAAAAATGGAAGAACTGAACTTGGTTGACATGTGGTTTCAACAAGATGGCGCTACATGCCACACAGCTCGCGATTCTATGGCCATTTTGAGGGAAAACTTCGGAGAACAATTCATCTCAAGAAATGGACCGGTAAGTTGGCCACCAAGATCATGCGATTTGACGCCTTTAGACTATTTTTTGTGGGGCTACGTCAAGTCTAAAGTCTACAGAAATAAGCCAGCAACTATTCCAGCTTTGGAAGACAACATTTCCGAAGAAATTCGGGCTATTCCGGCCGAAATGCTCGAAAAAGTTGCCCAAAATTGGACTTTCCGAATGGACCACCTAAGACGCAGCCGCGGTCAACATTTAAATGAAATTATCTTCAAAAAGTAAATGTCATGGACCAATCTAACGTTTCAAATAAAGAACCGATGAGATTTTGCAAATTTTATGCGTTTTTTTTTAAAAAAAAGTTATCAAGCTCTTAAAAAATCACCCGGTATAAAATAAAATATCACAGATTAAAATTTTTCTTAATGTTAGTATCACAGTTGAACTTAAACTAAATTAAACTATTGCTATAGTGTAATTTGCGTTGGTTTGATCTTTGTCACTTTTTGCAATAACGAAGTTGTCTTTGTTGAATTCTCAAACTCTCTAAAGTGTATCTCTAATTTTCCTTTCTCTCCTTGTCTAATATCTTTACATTACTTAGATCCGCTACATGTTTTGTTTCAATGCAGTGTTGTGCTAGCGCGGTTGTGTATTTATTTTTCTTAATATCTGCTTCGTGTTCGCTTATTCTTGCTGCTAAATTTAGTTTTGTTGTTCCGACGTAAACTTTACCGCAAGTTTCCTTTGCATTGCCTATACATTGGATTTCGTATACAACATTGCTCCGAACTGTTTTTTCTATTTTAGTTTTTGTTTGTGTAAACAGGCTACAAATTGTTTTGTTTGGTTTATATGCTAACGATACTGTGTCATCTTTTGTTATATCTTTCATTTGGCTTTTCTCTGTGAGTTTTGGTATGTAAGAGAGGCTGTAAAATTTTTTGGTGCTCCCAGATGTTTCTATTGTGTTTTCCCGTGCTCCCTCATTTGTGGCGTTTCTTTTCACGACAAAACATAAATTTGTATGTTAACTTCCTTTTCCTTTTCAATGCAATTATGTATTAAGTATTATGTATTTAAGTTTATTAAAATTTTAATTTTTATTAATTCTTATTATTTATTGTTCTTAAGTATTTTCCAATGACAATGACATAATTTTTTATGTCACTACTGAAAGACAATAAAATTTTAATTTTAAAGCAAATTTAATTATGTTTATTTTAAAGACAATAACATAAATTTTTATGTTAACTTATTTTTTTTTAACAATTATATATCAATTATTTATTAATATAATTTTTAGCTTTCTTTTTTCATTTATTAGCTCCTCAAACAAATTCAAAAAGAGATTTTATTGTTATTGCTTCTTTTTTTTAATTTAAAATCAATTATGATTATTATAAATCAAATTAATCTAAAAACATAAAATTTTAAATTATAAATGAAAAATTTCACAATACATAAGTCATAACAACACAGAGTTAAGCAAATACATAAATTGCTATGTTTTAAATATAAATCTAAATTATTTTAAAATTTGTATCTTAATCTTGTGACACAAACAATGTATGTCACACAATTTGCTTCCAGATTCATTTTGCTATGTCGCAATTCTCTGTCCGATGTTGGTTCCCATCTCATCCACTCTTGCGTTGTCAGCTTTCTTGTCACAAAATCATGGTTTGCACCAAGAATCATATATAATAGAGGATTTGCAAACCATGATTTTGTGACAAGAAAGCTGACAACGCAAGAGGGGATGAGATGGCAAGAATCATATATAAAGATGTGCAAACCATGATTTTTTGACATGAACAAGAGGGAAGAGATAGGAACTAACAAATTTTTATTGATAGACCGTGTCCCATGATGATTCTGAAAATCTTAAGATAAGAGATAGGAATGATTCTTGACATCAGACAGAAATTGTTGAGATGAATTAAACACAATCAATTTGACACAAAATATTGGAAAAAAAAAACAATATGTCGTTGGAGACATACAATATAAATATATAAATTGTATGCACACATCGGACAGAAATTGGCAAGACGAATTGAACGAACAAAAAAAAACCCCAATATGTAACTTGAGACAACGCATTGGATTTTCATCACAAAATTTGAAAATATTACAATTAAGAATGGACGATTTGATTTCTACGGGGTCACCGTAGCATCTAAGCTGTGGAAAATAAGACCAGAACAGAGTCTGCTTGCGGAGAAGCGGATGAACGACATCATGTTCGATGGACTAATGGATAAACTAACATATATAATGTTTTTTTTTGTTAGTAGTTATTTTGTTTTTTCTATTCTTTACTTTAAATGAATTTAATGTGTTAAAAGTTTTTATTTTAAATTTTTTTAAAATTTTGTTTTTTCTATTTTTTACATTAAGCAAAAAAAATTTTTTTTAATGGATTGTTTTTATGAATTATTTATTTAGATTTTTTTGTTAAATAAAACTTTTTGGAAAAAAATATAAATTTTTGTTTCTTTATTTGTATTTGAAATTGTTATTCTAATTGAGATATTTATTTGAAGCATGCTAAACAAATTTTATGTTACAAAATAGAAATGTAACATGAAAATTGGCAAAAAAAAAAAAACTTAAATTGATTAAATGTTTAAAAATTTAAACTTTTAAATTTTGTCCCATATAGAATTTCATTTTTGAATTATTGCAATGAATATAAAATTGTTTTTCAGAGTTACATATGAAGTCTTAGAAAATATTATAAAAACTGTGTGTGTGTGTGTGTTTGTTGATTTCTTGGTTTTGGTCCAGTTAGCATATCCAAGCGTGCTTAGAAAATCTCATTTGTAAAGCGAGTCATAAAAGCGTGTTATAATTTCATAAAATGCGCACTGGGTTTTTTCGTTTTGCTGTGATAGGCTGTGTTTACACGGCGACTTTTGACGACGTTATTTTTCGACGTTTGTAGGCGAACGGTGTAGATAAGCAAGAGGGGTAAACAAAAAGACACGGTTTCTGTTTTCAAGACTTTTTTCATATTTCTCTTTACACTCATTTCTTTTTTTCTTGTTAAGTTTTATTCTTTTTTGTACTTTGAAGTGGCCACTTCAGTGAGATCAAGAATCGCTTACATTTTTATTTATTTTATTTAATATTTATGCATAATTTTTTTAAACTGAATATGTTTTAACTTAAAACTTTTAAATATTGACACGTTCTGCTATTTGATTAGATATTCTAAAGATTTCACTCTTAATAATTTAGATATTAAATAGGTTTTTGTATAAATTGTGATAATTATGTGTAAAAAGATTAAATCTTATAATGAAATAATGTAAATAATATTTAACAAATAAATAAATTGAGTTTAAAAATAAAAAAGATAATTTGAATTTACATTAATTCATATATTTTTCTTAATGCGAAAACTAAACTAAAGCAGATTAAAAAAAAGAAATGAAACTAAAAATCATCGTAAATACCTTGATTGTTAATAAGAGGCAACAAATGAAGGAAAATAAAAAAAGAACAAATTAACAAATTAAAATGTGTTTCTTTTCACGGCAATAACATACATTTTTATGTTAACTTCTTTTTCCTTTTCAATGCAATTATGTATAAAGTATTATGTATTTAAGTTTATTAAAATTTTAATTTATTTTTTATTCTTATTATTTATTGTTCTTAAGTATTTTCCAATGACAATGACATAGTTTTTTATGTCAACTAATGTATTATTAAATTATTAAATGAAAGACAATAAAATTTTAAATTAAAAGCAAATTTAATTATGATTATTTTAAAGACAATAACATAAATTTTTATGTTAACTTTTTTTTTAACAATTATATATCAAATATTTATTAATAAAATTTTTAGTATTATTTTTTTCATGACAACTTGGCTAGCAAGTGTTTTACTCAAATATAATAGAAAGAAAATGACACACACACAACTTATTAATAACGATTTTTATGTTTATTGTTTTTATGCGGTGTTTTACCTGCTCACCTCAATGCTGTAACAATACTAAAAAAAACTAGATCGATTGTAAATTCAAACGAGTATAGATCGATACATACGATATTACAAAAGAGAGTACAAAAAAGTGGATATTCCATTACAGTGGGGTTAAGTAATTAAGGATGCTTATTTATAAAATATGAAATATAATTAGATGACGTTCTGCACCTAAACATCCCGGCCCCCTTGCGTGAACGCAAAACGCAGAGGAACTATGGGAGCAAGGTAAAATTGTAAGTAGGCATAAAGTACATTTATAAAAAATACAATTCAAAAATGAGCTTCAATAGTGAACAATTGAAAGAGTAGTATTTATAAAAAATATAATTCAATCCAAAATGTATATATATATAAGTATATAAATATTTAAGATCAATGAGCAATGAAATAAGAAGATAGAATTCATAGAAATTATATTTAGGTTATACTGAAGAAAAAGTAAATAAATACAAATTTGTGATAAAAAAAAAAATATTGGTGAATTGTTGCAAGCTGTTAAAATCCAAATTTTCCGATTAGGGTCCATCCTAATAATGTATCTTGCCATTGGAGTGGTTAATGTTTCCTGGTGGATGATAGGCTTTACTATTTTAGGATATACATCAACTGCCGAAATAACATTAATATTGCAGCCTTTATAAAAATTTAGATCAGCTAACCGCAAATTGTTGTACTGATCTGCGACTTTTTCATCAAGGTCATTTGATCTAAATTTTCGAGGTAAGTCGCTCGCTTTTGCAACAGCAGTAAAGGTGGGTCCATCGCCAAAATGTACATAATTGGTAAGACCCAGTTTTTTCGATAGGAAGGTTGTAGCTATTGGGCAGAAATTCTGCGATTTGACTGGTCTCTGTGCAAGGATCCAAAATTCCACGTATGTTATACCATTCGTTGTTCAATTTTATTTTTATCACGACGGTTGGTATCAATATGATAGGGCGTAGCACAGGCAGAGGTTGAATAGCACGTTGATGATTTTGCAATCTTGAATGTCGGTGTAGGAGGGTATGGTGTCTGGTTTTACATATGTGACAACGTTCTTTGCTACGACAATTTCGTAAAAGGTGACTATGCGCCAAGCAGTTTTCACAGTAACGATGGGTTTTTACCGTTTGACGCCTTTTAACAACGTTCATACCTTTGAATTTTTGGCACGTCCTCAAGGGTTGATCTTTCTTGCACAATCGACAGTAAAATTGTTGTCGAAGATGGGTTCTGTGATGTTGAGTAGATCTCCGCGATTCTTCGAGGGGAGACAGACTTCTAGAGCGGCGATTATTTGGAGACATAATGCTGTAAGGGAATTGAAAATACTATATTAGTGTTGGTCGATATTAGAAGCAGGAAGTATAACTAATTTCACAATTGGCCGAATCACCATGCTAGTAGAGGTACGAATTTCGACAACTCTCACTTTGTTATCCTGGCCGGGAAATACTTTTTCTATGCGACCAAGTCGCCATTCAGTTGGGGGTAGATTATCTTGCCGGATGACAACAAGATCACCAATTGAAAAATCTCTTTGGGGATATTTCCATTTCATGCGTTTGTGCATCTCTTTGAGGTAGTCCTCTTTCCACGTACAGGCAAAATGATGAAGTACCTTAAGTTTCTGTCAACGGTTTATGTAACTTAGTGAATGGCTAGAAATTTCAGGTTCAGGGGGCGATAAAAGAGGGGCACCGGTTAGGAAATGATCGAGCGTAAGCGCTCACAGATCTGTGGGGTTATCACTGATTGGACTTAGCGGCCTCGAGTTAAGACATGCTTCAATACTGGCTAGCATTATGGAAAATTCCTCAAACGTAAAGTTTTGAGCGTGGGACTTACAACTTTTGACTCTGGCCTCCCAAAGACCGCCCATATGAGGCGCACCAGGGGTGATAAAATGCCAGTCAATGGCTTGAAAGGCGAGTTGTGACAGGAGCTTTTGTTTCACGAGAGATAGAAAATGTGATCTGTCTTTGGTCAGAATATTAGAAGTGCCTACGAATGTTGTACCATTATCTGAGAAAAGAGCGCTTGGGGTACCACGACGAGAGAAAAAACAAGCAGATGCTGCTAAAAACGCTTGCGTGGATATTTCACTCGTAATTTCCGGGTGTATAGCTTTTCTGGCAAAACAGACGAAAACCAAGACATATCCTTTGGTAATTTTACAACCACGACCTGCAAACGATTTTATATTAAAAGGTCCGGCAAAATCCAGCCCAGTATTGGTAAATGGACGGGAAAGGATAGTTCTTTCAAGTGGGAGTGCTGCCATCAATTGGTGATATCGCTTATGCTTATATAACGTGCAATCCTTACAATTAAAGATTACCGTCTTTACCATATTTTTAAGTTTTGGGACCCAAAATTCTAATCGCATGAGGAGTAGGAGGAGCGCGTTTTCCCCATGAATAGAGACGTTATGTAAGAGTTCAAGATATAAACGGGTGAATCGACCTGAGTATGGTAGGATTTTCGGAAATCTTTCTTCATAAGATAACGTTGGCGATTGGGTGAGTCTGCCATTTACCCTCATAAAACCATTCGCATCAATAAAAGGGTTATAGGTTAGCAAGCAGCTCTTAGGGGGTATTTCTAAGCTACGAAAGAGCATCGAATATTCGGGAAAATATAAGCTTTTGCAGAGGATTACTAGACGATATTTAACATGCTTAACTTCAGTTTGGTCTAAAACCAGTGATGTGTGAATAAAAGAGGCTTTACGAAGAGGATGAGTCGCGTTGAAAAAACGAAATATGTATGAAATCACACGCAAAGCCCTCGAAAGGTCAGAAAATCGACAAAGGATATCTGATTCCGGTAGCTTGGTGACCTGACGAGTTTAATCTCTTCGTCGGTTTCTGTAATTGATGATTCTAAGGGCCAATTAGAACGGTGACGCTTAAGCCATGTTGGCCCATGCCACCATAAGTCGTTGGAGATCAACTCACATGCTGTGAGACCGCGAGAGCCTAGATCTGTAGGATTATCCTTAGACCTGACATGATGCCATCTTTCATTTCCAACCTTATCTACAATTGACGAAATCCTATTTGCTACGAAAGTAGTCCAATGTGAGGGATGTTTTTGCAGCCAAGAAAGGACGATCATGGAATATGTCCAAAGATAAACTTCATATTGTTCCAGCTTTATTTGAGAACAAAAAGATTGGATCATTTTTGCTAATAATTCGGCACCATATAACTCTTTTCTCGGGTGTGTGACAAATTTAACCGGGGCTACTTTGGTTTTTGCCACAAGCAAGTGGGTGGAAATTTGTCCATGGGTTCGTAAATAGACTGCTGCTGCGTAAGCCTTTTCAGAGGCTTCACAAAAGCGGTGTATTTATGTTGAGTGGATGGGGTTATAGTCGATGTAACGGGGTATTTTTACCATTGCGCTGTTTGGGTAATCTAATAATAAATACCACTTTTGAAGGGTTTCTTCCTTAAGTTGCGCATCCCAGTCGGTTTTGTCTACCCATATTTGCTGCATGATCATTTTTGCAACCACAATCTTTGGGGCTAACCATCCAGCTGGATCAAACAATCTGGCAATTTCCGACAAGACTGCCCTTTTCATACTAGGTTTTCGATCGAGTTGTTTGATGGGATTAAAATAAAAATTAACCAAGCCCGCATTCCATTAAAGTCCTAAAGTTTTTGTTGTAGTGTCATTAGATAGTTTTAGAATATCAGAGTTCAGCAAATGCTTGGGGTCAAGACCTTCTAGAAGACGGCCATCGTTTGAAATCCATTTACGAAGGGCGAATCCAGAAGACTTTAGAACGTGGATAAGGTCATTGCGAGCTTTGAGCGCAAGAGATAAATCATGGGATCCTGCTAGTACATCGTCAACGTACATATAATTTTGGAGAATATCAGATGCTTCGGGGTATTGGGGTTCGCATTGTTTAGCTAGTTCCAATAATGTCCTTATAGCTAAATAAGGAGCACAGTTTACACCAAAGGTTACAGTCTGCAATTCGAAGTCTTGGGGTTCTTCATTCGGTGATTTTCTGAAAATGATCCATTGAAAAGCAGTTTGGTTGGGGTTTACAAGAATTTGCCGATACATCTTTTCGATATCAGCATTAAAAACAAAACGATATAGCCGCCATCGTGTAATAAGTACCGTTAAATCCTGATGGAGAGTAGGCCCGGGGTACAGGATATCATTTAGACTGATACCATTTGAGGTTGCACAAGAGGCATTTCTAAAAGTGGTGGCTTGATAATGATTTTCACAATAAACGTCTTGTTCAGATAGAGGGGATACTTTAGGAACTTCTTCAAGTTCCCAAAAACGGGTTAATTGCTTATTTAAGTTTATAGTATTGAGGAAAGGCAACACAGAGTTATGTGGAGTATGGTATTGTAACCTTCCTGTAATGATCCACCCAAATATTGTTCTTTGAGCTACGATACAGTGATCTGGATCCCATCGGACTCCATCACGGATGATCTTGGGGTAAACATCGCCACCTAGCAATAAATCGACGTGAGAAGTTTTTTGAGAGAAAGTGTCTGCCAAAGGGATGTCTGAGAACTTAGAAAGAATAAGCGTGGACATTTCGTGATATGGTAATTCACCAGTCAATTTAGTGACAACAGAGGCATCTGCCTTCACCTCAAACTGTTTTTCCATAGGAGAACTAATAACAATTGGACAAACGCAATTAGCTGTAGTGGTTATAGAACCGCTTAACCCCATAACGTCAGTGTGGGCAGCTCTTGTGGGGATTTGAAGCTTCATTTGAAGCCTTTTGGAGATAAATGTGGCTTCAGAGTCTGAGTCAATCAATGCTCTTACGGTACATTTTGTATTAGATACACATACATCAACGAGAGCGGTGCCAAGTACAATAGTATTGAGTGTAGTGGACTGTAATTGTATCGAATAAGCTTGTCGGGATCGATTTCCGGCTTGAGCGGAAGTTGATGGGTTCAATGTAAGTGACGATTGTGAATGGGGGTGTTTTGAACACGATCATTATTTGATTGATGAGGGGGGATGTTTTCAACACGATAATTATTTGATTGATGAGGGGGTATGTTTGAGCATGATTTTCAGGGGGCAAAGTGCACCGGGTTTGATTCGGTGTCAGGTTCAGGGCGGTGAAGAAGAGAATTGTGCTTTCTTTTGCAAAATGAGCAAACGTATTGGCTCTTGCAATTTTTAAGTCCATGAGAGGTTGCCTAGCAGTTAATGCACCGTTTGTCTTTTTTAACGATAGTCAATCTCGCATCAACTGATATTTGGAGAAAAGAGGGGCATAATCTAAGAGGGTGTGAATCTTTACAAAGAATACATTTTCTTGTAGGATTTGAAACGCTGTTAGTTTGGTAGCTATTTAGCTTTCGCGACTTTTGAGCAATCGGTCTTTTGCTTGAATTATAAGAGGTTCTCCCATAAATGTTGGATGGATTATTAGTGACAGATGAACGTATGTCTGTTACAGACTCAAGTGTTTGGTATCTAGCCGTTAGAAAGGAGTCCATTTGTTTCCAAGTGGCAAGTTGTGAGCTCCCACGTAGGGATTGTTCCCACAGATTGAGGGTTGAGTCAGGAAGAAAAATTGAGCAGATAAAAACGAAAATTACATCCCAATTATCTGTCCTTATATCAAGCAGTGAAAGATTGGTTACGCAATCATTTATAGTCCGTTGTACTCGCTTTATATTAGGGCCTGTTTCTTTAGAAATTGGGGTGAGGTTAAACAGGGTTTTCAGTTGAGCATTTATAAGCACTCTTATTCTGTTATCCATCTACAAGATTCTGCCAAGCCATCTGGAACCCATCGTTATTTAAAGGGCATGTTCGTAAGATGTCGTGGGCCTCTCCTTTCGTCTTTTTAAGCAGATGACATAATTTTTCTATATTTGTTAAACGCGGGTTGTTTCCATAAAGTGCAGTAAACATATCGCGAAAACTTGGCCAGGAGACATAGTCTCCATAAAATATTTCTATGTCACATGGTCGTAGGTTAATACTGGGACAGACGCATGCGACAGAAGTACTGACTGGGCTAGCAGGAAGATTCTTTTTGGTAAGAGAGTCTAAAATTTCATTGGCTTTTGATAGGGCTCTGACATGGGTAGCAAAAGTTTTATAAAATTTGTCTTTCAGAGATTCTAATTCAACTTTTTCTTCGAGAGTTTCAAATTTTAACAAAATTTTATCATAAGAGGCTCGGAAATCCATCCACAGTTGGACCATTTCGTTCTTATGGATTTCCTGCGATTTGAATTCCCGAAAAAAATGCCTCAAATTCTACAATTCGATCAGAAGATTTTATAAACAGATCTAACTCCGACATGATGCAATGAAAAATTATGAATTTTAATGAAGGTTGTACTGTGTAATAAATTTACAAGAATTGTTATAAGAATTCACCAAAAATTAATTGCGAGCTTTGTCTTTGTCTACAAAAGAATACTATACAAACAATAGCAGTGATGCTAGGCGTATCTAATATGGGGGTTATATAATTTATGTGGTGGATAATATTGAGATAATTGAATATAAAAAACAGCAGCATGTAACAATGTATAATTTTATAAACGATATTCCAAAGATTTACGCGTTAATAAAAAATTTTTTGAACGCTGGGATAAATTTAAAACCCGATTGAGTTTATGGTTAAAGTTTTATTCTTGCTGAAGAAATATTTTGATTCGATTGTGAAAAAATTGAAATTTATAATAATTAATATGACAAAAAAAAAACACTTTTGGTTCACACTGGCATTAATTTCACTCAGATTGGCCGCAAAATATATTCCAAATTATTAATCACAGTTTTTTTTAAATATAATAATACAAAGATTTTGGTTTAACAGTGTTAAAATTGTTTCAGAATATATTCACATTGTTTAATTTTCTGTTAGTAGAGCTTTTTTTACTTGCTCTGAATCATGTTCATAGACATTAATTTAATAAAAAAAAGAGTTTGAGTTAGTTGTATGTTAAATGTGTTGTTCCAATCGGCACACATCTCTTAAACTGTCATTAGTGTAATGTAGAGTAAAACCTTAGTACAATCTTATGAGTGATCAACGTGATGTTAAAAAGAGTTAGAGTGAGATGCTTAACCAAGTAAGTGTAAGTGATTAACAAAGAGAGTGTACATGTTTAATAAAGCTCGTGTAAAATGTTAAACAAAACGTGTGTAAAATGCTAACGTAAATCTTAATGTACAATTATTGAGTATAATTGTACTGTGGATCTCGTTGTTAAAACTGTGGGATTTTTTTATACACAAAAAATTAACGGTCTTCCAAAATGTACCAGTTTTATACGTTGTTGTAACAATTGGTTTATGGTGAATATATAGTGAAAATGTAAAATGTTCGTACCTTTTATATGTATAAAATTTGTGATAAAATTTTTATTTTCTCGTTCGTTTTCTTTGTGACACTCTGCCTTTTTCCTCTTGACACTTGTAATTTGTACACAAATTTCCAAAAACTAATCACTTTCTGGGGGAGATGATGTCATCCAAAGACTTACTTTCTCGGGGGTGATGTTGTTCAAAGCTTCACTTTCAAGGGGTCTTCTTTTTTTCCTTTAAAGAAAATATTTGAGTTAAAAACATTTGCGATTGGATTTAATTAATCCAATTTTCGGAGGGTTTGTATCCGCTTCGACAGGACCAAAAATGACTACTTGGCTAGCAAATGTTTTACTCAAATATAATAGAAAGAAAATGACACACACACAACTTATTAATAACGATTTTTATGTTTATTGTTTCTATGCGGTGTTTTACCTGCTCACCTCAATGCTGTAACAATACTAAAAAAAACTAGATCGAGTATAGATCGATGCATACGATATTACAAAAGATGCTTATTTATAAAATATGAAATATAATTAGATGACGTTCTGCACCTAAACATCCCGGCCCCCTTGCGTGAACGCAAAACGCAGAGGAACTATGGGAGCAAGGTAAAATTGTAAGTAGGTATAAAGTACATTTATAAAAAATACAATTCAAAAATGAGCTTCAATAGTGAACAATTCAAAGAGTAGTATTTATAAAAAATATAATTCAATCCAAAATGTATATATATATAAGTATATAAATATTTAAGGTCAATGAGCAATGAAATAAGAAGATAGAATTCATAGAAATTATATTTAGGTTATACTGAAGAAAAAGTAAATAAATACAAATTTTTGATAAAAAAAAATATTTGTGAATTGTTGCAAGCTGTTAAAATCCAAATTTTCCGATTAGGGTCCATCCTAATAATGTGTCTTGCCATTGGAGTGGTTAATGTTTCCTGGTGGATGATAGGCTTTACTATTTTAGGATATACATCAACTGCCGAAATAACATTAATATTGCAGCCTTTATAAAACTTTGGATCAGCTAACCGCAAATTGTTGTACTGATCTGCGACTTTTGCATCAAGGTCATTTGATCTAAATTTTCGAGGTAAGTCGCTCGCTTTTGCAACAACAGTAAAGGTGGGTCCATCGCCAAAATGTACATAATTGGTAAGACCCAGTTTTTTTCGATAGGAAGGTTGTAGCTATTGGGCAGAAATTCTGCGATTTGACTGGTCTCTGTGCAAGGATCCAAAATTCCACGTATGTTATACCATTCGTTGTTCAATTTTATTTTTATTACGACGGTTGGTATCAATATGATAGGGCGTAGCACAGGCAGAGGTTGAATAGCACGTTGATGATTTTGCAATCTTGAATGTCGGTGTAGGAGGGTATGGTGTCTGGTTTTACATATGTGATAACGTTCTTTGCTACGACAATTTCGTAAAAGGTGACTATGCTCCAAGCAGTTTTTTTACAGTAACGATGGGTTTTTACCGTTTGACGCCTTTTAACAACGTTCATACCTTTGAATTTTTGGCACGTCCTCAAGGGTTGATCTTTCTTGCACAATCGACAGTAAAATTGTTGTCGAAGATGGGTTCTGTGGTGTTGAGTAGATCTCCGCGATTCTTCGAGGGGAGACAGACTTCTAGAGCGGCGATTATTTGGAGACATAATGCTGTAATGGAATTGAAAATACTATATTAGTGTTGGTCGATATTAGAAGCAGGAAGTATAACTAATTTCACAATTGGCCGAATCACCATGCTAGCAGATTTACGAATTTCGACAACTCTCACTTTGTTATCCTGGCCGGGAAATACTTTTTCTATGCGACCAAGTCGCCATTCAGTTGGGGGTAGATTATCTTGCCGGATGACAACAAGATCACCAATTGAAAAATCTCTTTGGGGATATTTCCATTTCATGCGTTTGTGCATCTCTTTGAGGTAGTCCTCTTTCCACATACAGGCAAGATGATGAAGTACCTTAAGTTTCTGTCAACGGTTTATGTAACTTAGTGAATGGCTAGAAATTTTAGGTTCAGGGGGCGATAAAAGAGGGGCACCGGTTAGGAAATGATCGAGCGTAAGCGCTCACAGATCTGTGGGGTTATCACTGATTGGACTTAGCGGCCTCGAGTTAAGACATGCTTCAATCCTGGCTAGCATTATGGAAAATTCCTCAAACGTAAAGTTTTGAGCGTGGGACTTAAAACTTTTGACTCCGGCCTCCCAAAGACCGCCCATATGAGGCGCACCAGGGGTGATAAAATGCCAGTCAATGGCTTGAAAGGCGAGTTGTGACAGGAGCTTTTGTTTCACGAGAGATAGAAAATGTGATCTGTCTTTGGTCAGAATATTAGAAGTGCCTACGAATGCTGTACCATTATCTGAGAAAAGAGCGCTTGGGGTACCACGACGAGAGAAAAAACGAGCAAATGCTGCTAAAAACGCTTGCGTGGATATTTCACTCGTAATATCCGGGTGTATAGCTTTTCTGGCAAAACAGACGAAAACCAAGACATATCCTTTGGTAATTTTACAACCACGACCTGCAAACGATTTTATATTAAAAGGTCCGGCAAAATCCAGCCTAGTATTGGTAAATGGACGGGAAAGGATAGTTCTTTCAAGTGGGAGTGCTGCCATCAATTGTTGATATCGCTTATGTTTATATAACGTGCAATCCTTACAATTAAAGATTACCGTCTTTACCATATTTTTAAGTTTTGGGACCCAAAATTCTAATCGCATGAGGAGTAGGAGGAGCGCGTTTTCCCCATGAATAGAGACGTTATGTAAGAGTTCAAGATATAAACGGGTGAATCGACCTGAGTATGGTAGGATTTTCGGAAATCTTTCTTCATAAGATAACGTTGGCGATTGGTTGAGTCTGCCATTTACCCTCATAAAACCATTCGCATCAATAAAAGGGTTATAGGTTAGCAAGCAGCTCTTAGGGGGTATTTCTAAGCTACGAAAGAGCATCGAATATTCGGGAAAATATAAGCTTTGGCAGAGGATTACTAGACGATATTTAACATGCTTAACTTCAGTTTGGTCTAAAACCAGTGATGTGTGAATAAAAGAGGCTTTATGAAGAGGATGAGTCGCGTTGAAAAAACGAAATATGTATGAAATCACACGCAAAGCCCTCGAAAGGTCAGAAAATCGACAAAGGATATCTGATTCCGGTAGCTTGGTGACCTGACGAGTTTAATCTCTTCGTCGGTTTCTGTAATTGATGATTCTAAGGGCCAATTAGAACGGTGACACTTAAGCCATGTTGGCCCATGCCACCATAAGTCGTTGCAGATCAACTCACATGCTGTGAGACCGCGAGAGCCTAGATCTGTAGGATTATCCTTAGACCTGACATGATGCCATCTTTCATTTCCAACCTTATCTACAATTGACGAAATCCTATTTGCTACGAAAGTAGTCCAATGTGAGGGATGTTTTTGCAGCCAAGAAAGGACGATCATGGAATATGTCCAAAGATAAACTTCATATTGTTCCAGCTTTATTTGAGAACAAAAAGATTGGATCATTTTTGCTAATAATTCGGCACCATATAACTCTTTTCTCGGGTGTGTGACAAATTTAACCGGGGCTACTTTGGTTTTTGCCACAAGCAAGTGGGTGGAAATTTGTCCATGGGTTCGTAAATAGACTGCTGCTGCGTAAGCCTTTTCAGAGGCTTCACAAAAGCGGTGTATTTATGTTGAGTGGATGGGGTTATAGTCGATGTAACGGGGTATTTTTACCATTGCGCTGTTTGGGTAATCTTCTAAGAATAAATACCACTTTTGAAGGGTTTCTTCCTTAAGTTGCGCATCCCATTCGGTTTTGTCTACCCATATTTGCTGCATGATCATTTTTGCAACCACAATCTTTGGGGCTAACCATCCAGCTGGATCAAACAATCTGGCAATTTCCGACAAGACTGCCCTTTTCATACTAGGTTTTCGATCGGGTTGTTTGATGGGATTAAAGTAAAAATAATCCAAGCCCGCATTCCATTAAAGTCCTAAGGTTTTTGTTGTAGTGTCATTAGATAGGTTTAGAATATCAGAGTTCAGCAAATGCTTGGGGTCAAAACCCTCTAGAAGACGGCCATCGTTTGAAATCCATTTACGAAGGGCGAATCCAGAAGACCTTAGAACGTGGATAAGGTCATTGCGAGCTTTGAGCGCAAGAAATAAATCATGGGATCCTGCTAGTACATCGTCAACGTACATATAATTTTGGAGAATATCAGATGCTTCGGGGTATTGGGGTTCGCATTGTTTAGCTAGTTCCAATAATGTCCTTATAGCTAAATAAGGAGCACAGTTTACACCAAAGGTTACAGTCTGCAATTCGAAGTCTTGGGGTTCTTCATTCGGTGATTTTCTGAAAATGATCCATTGAAAAGCAGTTTGGCTGGGGTTTACAAGAATTTGCCGATACATCTTTTCGATATCAGCATTAAAAACAAAACGATATAGCCGCCATCGTGTAATAAGTACCGTTAAATCCTGATGGAGAGTAGGCCCGGGGTACAGGATATCATTTACACTGATACCATTTGAGGTTGCACAAGAGGCATTTCTAAAAGTGGTGGCTTGATAATGATTTTCACAATAAACGTCTTGTTCAGATAGAGGGGATACTTTAGGAACTTCTTCAAGTTCCCAAAAACGGGTTAATTGCTTATTTAAGTCTATAGTATTGAGGAAAGGCAACACAGAGTTATGTGGAGTATGGTATTGTAACCTTCCTGTAATGATCCACCCAAATATTGTTCTTTGAGCTACGATACAGTGATCTGGATCCCATCTGACTCCATCACGGATGATCTTGGGGTAAACATCGCCACCTAGCAATAAATCGACGTGAGAAGTTTTTTGAGAGAAAGTGTCTGCCAAAGGGATGTCTGAGAACTTAGAAAGAATAAGCGTGGACATTTCGTGATATGGTAATTCACCAGTCAATTTAGTGACAACAGAGGCATCTGCCTTCACCTCAAACTGTTTTTCCATAGGAGAACTAATAACAATTGGACAAACGCAATTAGCTGTAGTGGTTATAGAACCGCTTAACCCCATAACGTCAGTGTGGGCAGCTCTTGTGGGGATTTGAAGCTTCATTTGAAGCCTTTTGGAGATAAATTGGCTTCAGAGTCTGTGTCAATCAATGCTCTTACAGTACATTTTGTACTAGATACACATACATCAACGAGAGCGGTGCCAAGTACAATAGTATTGAGTGTAGTGGACTGTAATTGTATCGAATAAGCTTGTCGGGATCGATTTCCGGCTTGAGCGGAAGTTGATGGGTTCAATGTAAGGGACGATTGTGAATGGGGGGTGTTTTGAACACGATCATTATTTGATTGATGAGGGGGGATGTTTTCAACACGATAATTATTTGATTGATGAGGGGGTATGTTCGAGCATGATTTCCAGGGGGCAACGTGCACCGGGTTTGATTCGGTGTCAGGTTCAGGGCGGTGAAGAAGAGAATTGTGCTTTCTTTTGCAAAATGAGCAAACGTATTGGCTCTTGCAATTTTTAAGTCCATGAGAGGTTGCCTAGCAGTTAATGCACCGTTTGTCTTTTTTAACGATAGTCAATCTCGCATCAACTGATATTTGGAGAAAAGAGGGGCATAATCTAAGAGGGTGTGAATCTTTACAAAAAATACATTTTCTTGTAGGATTTGAAACGATGTTAGTTTGGTAGCTATTTAGCTTTCGCGACTCTTGAGCAATCGGTCTTTTGCTTGAATTATAAGAGGTTCTCCCATAAATGTTGGATGGATTATTAGTGACAGATGAACGTATGTCTGTTACAGACTCAAGTGTTTGGTATCTAGCCGTTAGAAAGGAGTCCATTTAGGATTGTTCCCACAGATTGAGGGTTGAGTCAGGAAGAAAAATTGAGCAGATAAAAACGAAAATTACATCCCAATTATCTGTCCTTATACCAAGCAGGGAAAGATTGGTTACGCAATCATTTATAGTCCGTTGTACTCGCTTTATATTAGGGCCTGTTTCTTTAGAAATTGGGTGAGGTTAAACAGGGTTTTCAGTTGAGCATTTATAAGCACTCTTATTCTCGTATCCATCTACAAGAATCTGCCAAGCCATCTGGAACCCATCGTTATTTAAAGGGCATGTTCGTAAGATGTCGTGGACCTCTCCTTTCGTCTTTTTAAGCAGATGACATAATTTTTCTATATTTGTTAAACGCGGGTTGTTTCCATAAAGTGCAGTAAACATATCGCGAAAACTTGGCCAGGAGACATAGTCTCCATAAAATATTTCTATGTCACATGGTGGTAGGTTAATACTGGGACAGACGCATGCGACAGAAGTACTGACTGGGCTAGCAGGAAGATTCTTTTTGGTAAGAGAGTCTAAAATTTCATTGGCTTTTGATAGGGCTCTGACATGGGTAGCAAAAGCTTTATAAAATTTGTCTTTCAGAGATTCTAATTCAACTTTTTCTTCGAGAGTTTCAAATTTTAACAAAATTTTATCATAAGAGGCTCGGAAATCCATCCACAGTTGGACCATTTCGTTCTTATGGATTTCCAAGGAGTGAATATAATGACCTGCGATTTGAATTCCCGAAAAAAATGCCTCAGATTCTACAATTCGATCAGAAGATTTTATAAACAGATCTAACTCCGACATGATGCAATGAAAAATTATGAATTTTAATGAAGGTTGTACTGTGTAATAAATTTACAAGAATTGTTATAAGAATTCACCAAAAATTAATTGCGAGCTTTGTCTTTGTCTACAAAAGAATACTATACAAACAATAGCAGTGATGCTAGGCGTATCTAATATGGGGGTTATATAATTTATGTGGTGGATAATATTGAGATAATTGAATATAAAAAACAGCAGCATGTAACAATGTATAATTTTATAAACGATATTCCAAAGATTTACGCGTTAATAAAAAATTTTTTGAACGCTGGGATAAATTTAAAACCCGATTGAGTTTATGGTTAAAGTTTTATTCTTGCTGAAGAAATATTTTGATTCGATTGTGAAAAAATTGAAATTTATAATAATTAATATGACAAAAAAAAAAAAACACTTTTGGTTCACACTGGCATTAATTTCACTCAGATTGGCCGCAAAATATATTCCAAATTATTAATCACAGTTTTTTTTAAATATAATAATACAAAGATTTTGGTTTAACAGTGTTAAAATTGTTTCAGAATATATTCACATTGTTTAATTTTCTGTTAGTAGAGCTTTTTTTACTTGCTCTGAATCATGTTCATAGACATTAATTTAATAAAAAAAAGAGTTTGAGTTTGTTGTATGTTAAATGTGTTGTTCCAATCGGCACACATCTCTTAAACTGTCATTAGTGTAATGTAGAGTAAAACCTTAGTACAATCTTATGAGTGATCAACGTGATGTTAAAAAGAGTTAGAGTGAGATGCTTAACCAAGTAAGTGTAAGTGATTAACAAAGAGAGTGTACATGTTTAATAAAGCTCGTGTAAAATGTTAAACAAAACGTGTGTGAAATGCTAACGTAAATCTTAATGTACAATTATTGAGTATAATTGTACTGTGGATCTCGTTGTTAAAACTGTGGGATTTTTTTTATACACAAAAAATTAACGGTCTTCCAAAATGTACCAGTTTTATACGTTGTTGTAACAATTGGTTTATGATGAATATATAGTGAAAATGTAAAATGTTCGTACCTTTTATATGTATAAAATTTGTGATAAAATTTTTATTTTCTCGTTCGTTTTCTTTGTGACACTCTGCCTTTTTCCTCTTGACACTTGTAATTTGTACACAAATTTCCAAAAACTAATCACTTTCTGGGGGAGATGATGTCATCCAAAGACTTACTTTCTCGGGGGTGATGTTGTTCAAAGCTTCACTTTCAAGGGGTCTTCTTTTTTTCCTTTAAAGAAAATATATGAGTTAAAAACATTTGCGATTGGATTTAATTAATCCAATTTTCGGAGGGTTTGTATCCGCTTCGACAGGACCAAAAATGACTACTTGGCTAGCAAATGTTTTACTCAAATATAATAGAAAGAAAATGACACACACACAACTTATTAATAACGATTTTTATGTTTATTGTTTCTATGCGGTGTTTTACCTGCTCACCTCAATGCTGTAACAATACTAAAAAAAACTAGATCGAGTATAGATCGATGCATACGATATTACAAAAGATGCTTATTTATAAAATATGAAATATAATTAGATGACGTTCTGCACCTAAACATCCCGGCCCCCTTGCGTGAACGCAAAACGCAGAGGAACTATGGGAGCAAGGTAAAATTGTAAGTAGGTATAAAGTACATTTATAAAAAATACAATTCAAAAATGAGCTTCAATAGTGAACAATTCAAAGAGTAGTATTTATAAAAAATATAATTCAATCCAAAATGTATATATATATAAGTATATAAATATTTAAGGTCAATGAGCAATGAAATAAGAAGATAGAATTCATAGAAATTATATTTAGGTTATACTGAAGAAAAAGTAAATAAATACAAATTTGTGATAAAAAAAAATATTTGTGAATTGTTGCAAGCTGTTAAAATCCAAATTTTCCGATTAGGGTCCATCCTAATAATGTGTCTTGCCATTGGAGTGGTTAATGTTTCCTGGTGGATGATAGGCTTTACTATTTTAGGATATACATCAACTGCCGAAATAACATTAATATTGCAGCCTTTATAAAACTTTGGATCAGCTAACCGCAAATTGTTGTACTGATCTGCGACTTTTGCATCAAGCTCATTTGATCTAAATTTTCGAGGTAAGTCGCTCGCTTTTGCAACAACAGTAAAGGTGGGTCCATCGCCAAAATGTACATAATTGGTAAGACCCAGTTTTTTTCGATAGGAAGGTTGTAGCTATTGGGCAGAAATTCTGCGATTTGACTGGTCTCTGTGCAAGGATCCAAAATTCCACGTATGTTATACCATTCGTTGTTCAATTTTATTTTTATTACGACGGTTGGTATCAATATGATAGGGCGTAGCACAGGCAGAGGTTGAATAGCACGTTGATGATTTTGCAATCTTGAATGTCGGTGTAGGAGGGTATGGTGTCTGGTTTTACATATGTGATAACGTTCTTTGCTACGACAATTTCGTAAAAGGTGACTATGCTCCAAGCAGTTTTTTTACAGTAACGATGGGTTTTTACCGTTTGACGCCTTTTAACAACGTTCATACCTTTGAATTTTTGGCACGTCCTCAAGGGTTGATCTTTCTTGCACAATCGACAGTAAAATTGTTGTCGAAGATGGGTTCTGTGGTGTTGAGTAGATCTCCGCGATTCTTCGAGGGGAGACAGACTTCTAGAGCGGCGATTATTTGGAGACATAATGCTGTAATGGAATTGAAAATACTATATTAGTGTTGGTCGATATTAGAAGCAGGAAGTATAACTAATTTCACAATTGGCCGAATTACCATGCTAGTAGAGGTACGAATTTCGACAACTCTCACTTTGTTATCCTGGCCGGGAAATACTTTTTCTATGCGACCAAGTCGCCATTCAGTTGGGGGTAGATTATCTTGCCGGATGACAACAAGATCACCAATTGAAAAATCTCTTTGGGGATATTTCCATTTCATGCGTTTGTGCATCTCTTTGAGGTAGTCCTCTTTCCACATACAGGCAAGATGATGAAGTACCTTAAGTTTCTGTCAACGGTTTATGTAACTTAGTGAATGGCTAGAAATTTTAGGTTCAGGGGGCGATAAAAGAGGGGCACCGGTTAGGAAATGATCGAGCGTAAGCGCTCACAGATCTGTGGGGTTATCACTGATTGGACTTAGCGGCCTCGAGTTAAGACATGCTTCAATCCTGGCTAGCATTATGGAAAATTCCTCAAACGTAAAGTTTTGAGCGTGGGACTTAAAACTTTTGACTCCGGCCTCCCAAAGACCGCCCATATGAGGCGCACCAGGGGTGATAAAATGCCAGTCAATGGCTTGAAAGGCGAGTTGTGACAGGAGCTTTTGTTTCACGAGAGATAGAAAATGTGATCTGTCTTTGGTCAGAATATTAGAAGTGCCTACGAATGCTGTACCATTATCTGAGAAAAGAGCGCTTGGGGTACCACGACGAGAGAAAAAACGAGCAAATGCTGCTAAAAACGCTTGCGTGGATATTTCACTCGTAATATCCGGGTGTATAGCTTTTCTGGCAAAACAGACGAAAACCAAGACATATCCTTTGGTAATTTTACAACCACGACCTGCAAACGATTTTATATTAAAAGGTCCGGCAAAATCCAGCCTAGTATTGGTAAATGGACGGGAAAGGATAGTTCTTTCAAGTGGGAGTGCTGCCATCAATTGTTGATATCGCTTATGTTTATATAACGTGCAATCCTTACAATTAAAGATTACCGTCTTTACCATATTTTTAAGTTTTGGGACCCAAAATTCTAATCGCATGAGGAGTAGGAGGAGCGCGTTTTCCCCATGAATAGAGACGTTATGTAAGAGTTCAAGATATAAACGGGTGAATCGACCTGAGTATGGTAGGATTTTCGGAAATCTTTCTTCATAAGATAACGTTGGCGATTGGTTGAGTCTGCCATTTACCCTCATAAAATCATTCGCATCAATAAAAGGGTTATAGGTTAGCAAGCAGCTCTTAGGGGGTATTTCTAAGCTACGAAAGAGCATCGAATATTCGGGAAAATATAAGCTTTGGCAGAGGATTACTAGACGATATTTAACATGCTTAACTTCAGTTTGGTCTAAAACCAGTGATGTGTGAATAAAAGAGGCTTTATGAAGAGGATGAGTCGCGTTGAAAAAACGAAATATGTATGAAATCACACGCAAAGCCCTCGAAAGGTCAGAAAATCGACAAAGGATATCTGATTCCGGTAGCTTGGTGACCTGACGAGTTTAATCTCTTCGTCGGTTTCTGTAATTGATGATTCTAAGGGCCAATTAGAACGGTGACGCTTAAGCCATGTTGGCCCATGGCACCATAAGTCGTTGGAGATCAACTCACATGCTGTGAGACCGCGAGAGCCTAGATCTGTAGGATTATCCTTAGACCTGACATGATGCCATCTTTCATTTCCAACCTTATCTACAATTGACGAAATCCTATTTGCTACGAAAGTAGTCCAATGTGAGGGATGTTTTTGCAGCCAAGAAAGGACGATCATGGAATATGTCCAAAGATAAACTTCATATTGTTCCAGCTTTATTTGAGAACAAAAAGATTGGATCATTTTTGCTAATAATTCGGCACCATATAACTCTTTTCTCGGGTGTGTGACAAATTTAACCGGGGCTACTTTGGTTTTTGCCACAAGCAAGTGGGTGGAAATTTGTCCGTGGGTTCGTAAATAGACTGCTGCTGCGTAAGCCTTTTCAGAGGCTTCACAAAAGCGGTGTATTTATGTTGAGTGGATGGGGTTATAGTCGATGTAACGGGGTATTTTTACCATTGCGCTGTTTGGGTAATCTTCTAAGAATAAATACCACTTTTGAAGGGTTTCTTCCTTAAGTTGCTCATCCCAGTCGGTTTTGTCTACCCATATTTGCTGCATGATCATTTTTGCAACCACAATCTTTGGGGCTAACCATCCAGCTGGATCAAACAATCTGGCAATTTCCGACAAGACTGCCCTTTTCATACTAGGTTTTCAATCGAGTTGTTTGATGGGATTAAAATAAAAATAATCCAAGCCCGCATTCCATTAAAGTCCTAAAGTTTTTGTTGTAGTGTCATTAGATAGTTTTAGAATATCAGAGTTCAGCAAATGCTTGGGGTCAAGACCTTCTAGAAGACGGCCATCGTTTGAAATCCATTTACGAAGGGCGAATCCAGAAGACTTTAGAACGTGGATAAGGTCATTGCGAGCTTTGAGCGCAAGAGATAAATCATGGGATCCTGCTAGTACATCGTCAACGTACATATAATTTTGGAGAATATCAGATGCTTCGGGGTATTGGGGTTCGCATTGTTTAGCTAGTTCCAATAATGTCCTTATAGCTAAATAAGGAGCACAGTTTACACCAAAGGTTACAGTCTGCAATTCGAAGTCTTGGGGTTCTTCATTCGGTGATTGTCTGAAAATGATCCATTGAAAAACAGTTTGGTTGGGGTTTACAAGAATTTGCCGATACATCTTTTCGATATCAGCATTAAAAACAAAACGATATAGCCGCCATCGTGTAATAAGTACCGTTAAATCCTGATGGAGAGTAGGCCCGGGGTACAGGATATCATTTACACTGATACCATTTGAGGTTGCACAAGAGGCATTTCTAAAAGTGGTGGCTTGATAATGATTTTCACAATAAACGTCTTGTTCAGATAGAGGGGATACTTTAGGAACTTCTTCAAGTTCCCAAAAACGGGTTAATTGCTTATTTAAGTCTATAGTATTGAGGAAAGGCAACACAGAGTTATGTGGAGTATGGTATTGTAACCTTCCTGTAATGATCCACCCAAATATTGTTCTTTGAGCTACGATACAGTGATCTGGATCCCATCGGACTCCATCACGGATGATCTTGGGGTAAACATCGCCACCTAGCAATAAATCGACGTGAGAAGTTTTTTGAGAGAAAGTGTCTGCCAAAGGGATGTCTGAGAACTTAGAAAGAATAAGCGTGGACATTTCGTGATATGGTAATTCACCAGTCAATTTAGTGACAACAGAGGCATCTGCCTTCACCTCAAACTGTTTTTCCATAGGAGAACTAATAACAATTGGACAAACGTAATTAGCTGTAGTGGTTATAGAACCGCTTAACCCCATAACGTCAGTGTGGGCAGCTCTTGTGGGGATTTGAAGCTTCATTTGAAGCCTTTTGGAGATAAATGTGGCTTCAGAGTCTGAGTCAATCAATGCTCTTACGGTACATTTTGTATTAGATACACATACATCAACGAGAGCGGTGCCAAGTACAATAGTATTGAGTGTAGTGGACTGTAATTGTATCGAATAAGCTTGTCGGGATCGATTTCCGGCTTGAGCGGAAGTTGATGGGTTCAATGTAAGTGACGATTGTGAATGAGGGTGTTTTGAACACGATCATTGTTTGATTGATGAGGGGGGATGTTTTCAACACGATAATTATTTGATTGATGAGGGGGTATGTTTGAGCATGATTTTCAGGGGGCAAAGTGCACCGGGTTTGATTCGGTGTCAGGTTCAGGGCGGTGAAGAAGAGAATTGTGCTTTCTTTTGCAAAATGAGCAAACGTATTGGCTCTTGCAATTTTTAAGTCCATGAGAGGTTGCCTAGCAGTTAATGCACCGTTTGTCTTTTTTAACGATAGTCAATCTCGCATCAACTGATATTTGGAGAAAAGAGGGGCATAATCTAAGAGGGTGTGAATCTTTACAAAGAATACATTTTCTTGTAGGATTTGAAACGCTGTTAGTTTGGTAGCTATTTAGCTTTCGCGACTTTTGAGCAATCGGTATTTTGCTTGAATTATAAGAGGTTCTCCCATAAATGTTGGATGGATTATTAGTGACAGATGAACGTATGTCTGTTACAGACTCAAGTGTTTGGTATCTAGCCGTTAGAAAGGAGTCCATTTGTTTCCAAGTGGCAAGTTGTGAGCTCCCACGTAGGGATTGTTCCCACAGATTGAGGGTTGAGTCAGGAAGAAAAATTGAGCAGATAAAAACGAAAATTACATCCCAATTATCTGTCCTTATATCAAGCAGTGAAAGATTGGTTACGCAATCATTTATAGTCCGTTGTACTCGCTTTATATTAGGGCCTGTTTCTTTAGAAATTGGGGTGAGGTTAAACAGGGTTTTCAGTTGAGCATTTATAAGCACTCTTATTCTGTTATCCATCTACAAGATTCTGCCAAGCCATCTGGAACCCATCGTTATTTAAAGGGCATGTTCGTAAGATGTCGTGGGCCTCTCCTTTCGTCTTTTTAAGCAGATGACATAATTTTTCTATATTTGTTAAACGCGGGTTGTTTCCATAAAGTGCAGTAAACATATCGCGAAAACTTGGCCAGGAGACATAGTCTCCATAAAATATTTCTATGTCACATGGTGGTAGGTTAATACTGGGACAGACGCATGCGACAGAAGTACTGACTGGGCTAGCAGGAAGATTCTTTTTGGTAAGAGAGTCTAAAATTTCATTGGCTTTTGATAGGGCTCTGACATGGGTAGCAAAAGTTTTATAAAATTTGTCTTTCAGAGATTCTAATTCAACTTTTTCTTCGAGAGTTTCAAATTTTAACAAAATTTTATCATAAGAGGCTCGGAAATCCATCCACAGTTGGACCATTTCGTTCTTATGGATTTCCTGCGATTTGAATTCCCGAAAAAAATGCCTCAAATTCTACAATTCGATCAGAAGATTTTATAAACAGATCTAACTCCGACATGATGCAATGAAAAATTATGAATTTTAATGAAGGTTGTACTGTGTAATAAATTTACAAGAATTGTTATAAGAATTCACCAAAAATTAATTGCGAGCTTTGTCTTTGTCTACAAAAGAATACTATACAAACAATAGCAGTGATGCTAGGCGTATCTAATATGGGGGTTATATAATTTATGTGGTGGATAATATTGAGATAATTGAATATAAAAAACAGCAGCATGTAACAATGTATAATTTTATAAACGATATTCCAAAGATTTACGCGTTAATAAAAAATTTTTTGAACGCTGGGATAAATTTAAAACCCGATTGAGTTTATGGTTAAAGTTTTATTCTTGCTGAAGAAATATTTTGATTCGATTGTGAAAAAATTGAAATTTATAATAATTAATATGACAAAAAAAAAACACTTTTGGTTCACACTGGCATTAATTTCACTCAGATTGGCCGCAAAATATATTCCAAATTATTAATCACAGTTTTTTTTAAATATAATAATACAAAGATTTTGGTTTACCAGTGTTAAAATTGTTTCAGAATATATTCACATTGTTTAATTTTCTGTTAGTAGAACTTTTTTTACTTGCTCTGAATCATGTTCATAGACATTAATTTAATAAAAAAAAGAGTTTGAGTTAGTTGTATGTTAAATGTGTTGTTCCAATCGGCACACATCTCTTAAACTGTCATTAGTGTAATGTAGAGTAAAACCTTAGTACAATCTTATGAGTGATCAACGTGATGTTAAAAAGAGTTAGAGTGAGATGCTTAACCAAGTAAGTGTAAGTGATTAACAAAGAGAGTGTACATGTTTAATAAAGCTCGTGTAAAATGTTAAACAAAACGTGTGTAAAATGCTAACGTAAATCTTAATGTACAATTATTGAGTATAATTGTACTGTGGATCTCGTTGTTAAAACTGTGGGATTTTTTTTTACACAAAAAATTAACGGTCTTCCAAAATGTACCAGTTTTATACGTTGTTGTAACAATTGGTTTATGATGAATATATAGTGAAAATGTAAAATGTTCGTACCTTTTATATGTATAAAATTTGTGATAAAATTTTTATTTTCTCGTTCGTTTTCTTTGTGACACTCTGCCTTTTTCCTCTTGACACTTGTAATTTGTACACAAATTTCCAAAAACTAATCACTTTCTGGGGGAGATGATGTCATCCAAAGACTTACTTTCTCGGGGGTGATGTTGTTCAAAGCTTCACTTTCAAGGGGTCTTCTTTTTTTCCTTTAAAGAAAATATTTGAGTTAAAAACATTTGCGATTGGATTTAATTAATCCAATTTTCGGAGGGTTTGTATCCGCTTCGACAGGACCAAAAATGACTACTTGGCTAGCAAATGTTTTACTCAAATATAAAAGAAAGAAAATGACACACACACAACTTATTAATAACGATTTTTATGTTTATTGTTTCTATGCGGTGTTTTACCTGCTCACCTCAATGCTGTAACAATACTTAAAAAAACTAGATCGAGTATAGATCGATGCATACGATATTACAAAAGAGAGTACAAAAAAATGGATATTCCATTACAGTGGGGTTAAGTAATTAAGGATGCTTATTTATAAAATATGAAATATAATTAGATGACGTTCTGCACCTAAACAAGCTCCTCAAAGAAACTCAAAAAGAGATTTTATTGTTATTGCTTCTTTTTTTTAATATAAAATCAATTATGATTATTATAAATCAAATTAATCAAAAAATATCAAATTTTAAAATATAAGTGAAAAATTTCACAATACATAAGTCATAACAACACAGAGTTAAGCAAATACATAAATTGCTATGTTTAAAATATAAATTTAAATTATCTTAAATTTTTTATCTTAACCTTGTGACACAAACAATGTATGTCACACAGTTTGCTTCCTGATTAATTTTGCTATGTCGCAATTCTCCGTCCGATGTTGGTTCCCATCTCATCCACTCTTGTGTTGTCAGGTTTCTTGTCACAAAATCATGGTTTACACATACTTTTATATATGATTCTTGCCTGAACTAGCATTCATTGGTTCTGGGGGTAGTAAGTTTCGTGTTCGTTGTTGGTTCATGTTGTTAAGTTATGGATTCTATTGTTGTAAAATTCTCCTTGTCCCAAGTTATTTGTCGTCTTTTTCTTTTCTTCTTTTCTTAATTTAATTCATATTAATATGTGGGTCTAAATATGATATTCTCTCATATTATGGTGACCTCCTTTTTCTATTTATTTAATTATGGTATTGCATTAATCTTTTCAAATTATATCTTTTAGTCTTATCCTTTACTAAATATATATTTTGGTATTTTCCTTTTCTTTATTTGTTTAGTATAGGTCTAGATATGATATTCCCTCATACTATGGCGAACTTTTATGTTATATATTTTTGTTATTTTATTATTATGGGCCTAGATATGACATTCCTTCATACTATGTCGACCTTTTATGTTATTTTCTTTTTTTTTATTAAATATATATTTTTGTTATTTATATAATATGGGTCTAGATATGATATTGCTTCATACTATGGCAACCTTTTATGTTATTATTTTGTTTATTAAATATATTTTCTGATATATTTTTCCTTTACTTGACAATTGGTTGGGCTGGCCACTATATATATATATATATATTCCGTCTCTACTCCTGTAAAATATACCATTGATACGCAGTCCAGGTCTTTTAGGAGGATGGATTTCCACAACTCAATTTCAATAATTTAAATGTATATTTCCTAAAATCATATTTTTCCCTTTTCTTTTTTATTAACTAATTTAGTTTAAACTATATTTTTTTTAATATGATGAGGTCTATAGTCATTGATCGTTTAGAAGTATATTGCTATGAGGACTCTTTTCGTTTAGCGTTGTTCCTTAGATATTTAGATCTTGCGATACTCTTTATCCTGGTTATCGTACTGGATAGTCCTCGTAGGGTTTCCCTATCTTCTTCCTTTATGGTACACAAACTTATAAGTGTTTACAATCTGTCCTCTATTTCTGAGTAATATTCAGATGAAGTGTCAGAGTCGTACGTCACTTTCGAATATAATATTTAATATAAGATTTTTGTGTAATTTTTTTTTCCTTAAAATCAAATGTAATAATTTGGTTATAATCTTTTTGTACACAATTAAGTCAAATGTAATAAAAATTTTGTATATAATAATTTAAGAATATTGTTAAAGTTAAATGTAATAAAACATTTCTATATAATAATCTAATAATTTAGAACATAATTTTTTACCCTATTATAAGTATGATGAGCTGCATTCTTCAGTAGTTTCCAGCTCATAGTGGCTGAAAATCGTTTATCATTGGCCACAATTCTGTAACTTTTGAACCGATCAAAATATTTTAGTATTTTTTTTAATGGATTGATATTTAGGTGGACTTGAGTCAGTTTTAATTTCATTAAAATCGATTTAGTACTTTTTAAGAAATTCTAGGTCAAAGTTCAGCTTTTAATTTTTTTTTTAACTTTAAGTGTGAAACGTGGGGTATTCATTTTTTTTATTTATTAAAAAATGTCATATTTGGATTTTAATAATAAAATATAAGCATTTTTTGCAACAATGGGATTTTTTAATGTTTACACTCAAAAAATTTTTTACACTAAAAAAAAGTAAAATCAACTGGAAATTTTGCTATTGCTACTGAAAAATTTAAAATTTTTTGGTGTCAAATTTGCAAATTTGTTTACACTCAAAGAACATATACACTTAAAAAAACGTTATATTATATTATCTAAAAGTCTTGCTATTACTGCAGAAAAATTTATAATTTTTTGCTGTTAAATTTTTTAAATTTGTCAAAATAAATTTGCTGAATTATCTGCGCAATTATTCTATTTTGATATGAAAATAAAGGTTTTTATTTTTTTGAATATTTCTTATTTCTTAAAACATTTCATACATATGTGGGTAAAAAACCTTTTGAAAATAAAATCTGCAATAGATTTTGATAGCATTTGTAACAATGGGAGGTTCTGTTTATTATTATTTGTTACTAATACTATGTTTTTCGTACTTAAATAACAATGAAAGGCAATTATAAATATTCCATATTTTGTTTTGTGTTACGAGGGGTGTCCCAGAACTACCTAGCCTAACAAAGAAAAACGAAAATTTTTAAAAAATTTGTTTTTATTTCTCAACATAGTCCCCTTTTAGCATGATACACTTTTCCCAGCGATGTTCAATTGCTTCGATACCTTGTTTATAGTAAGAACCATCGAACTCTGCAAAATAGCCATCAACTCCAGACTCTACCTTTTGATTTGTAACAAATCTTCTTCCTCCAAGCCATTTTTTCAAGTTTGGAAGTAGAAAATAATCTGAGGGTCTAAATCTGGTGAATAGGGTGCGTGAGGAAGCAATTCAAACTTTAATTCATTAATTTTAGTCATGGCAATAGCAGATGTGTGAACCGATGCATTGTCTTGATGCAACAACACTTTTTTCTTCGCCAAATGCGGACGTTTTTCCGTGAGTTCTTCACTCAAACGCTGTAACAGAATTGCATTATACGCGCCGTTGATGGTTTTTCCTTTATGAAGATAATCAATGAAAATTATCCCACGCGCATCCCAAAAAACGGACGCCATAACTTTTCCAGCCCATGTTTCATCCATAGTTATAAATCGACGCAAAAACTCGGCCTTATTTTCGCGAAACATCGACAAACAATTCATCGAAACATCCTCACGACGTTGTTTTTGTTCGATTGTGAGTAAACGCGGCATCCATCGTCGCACAGCTTTTTCATGTCCAAATTTTCAGTCAATATGCGATGTACAGCACTTTGAGATGCCTGCCAAATCAGCTACCTCGCGCACTTTCAATCGACGGTCGTCCAGTATGATTTTGTGGATTTTCTTAACCACTTCTGGCATGATCGACCACTGCGGGGTTCATCTTGACAGCTCGTACGGCCTCTTTTAAACTTTGCAACCCAATATTTCACAGTTGCAAATGACGGAGCAGACTCCCTTAGAGTAGAATCCAGTTCACTTTTGATATCGGTTGGACTGAGACCTTTTAAATAAAAATTTTGAATGAAATAACGATGACCAATTTTCTCGATATTAAAAATTTACTGGAAACGTCCACTATTAATGGCCGCGAAACAAAAAAAAAAAAGAAAATAAATTTAATTTCACAGTTTAAAAGGTTAAGGCTTTCAGCCATGGTTATTTTTTTTTTTAAATTTTTGTTTTTTCTTTGTTAGGCTAGGTAGTTCTGGGAAACCCGCCGTATTTCTGTTCTTTACTAGTTTTTTGACTTCTTCATCTAAATCCCGATGTTCCACTTTCCATTGTTTTCGAATACTGGGGATGAACGGATCAGATATTGCCAATAATATATTAAATAGATCTTCATTTGTGGAATTTCGTGCAATTTTTCTAGTATTGTGCTCTCTATAAAATCTATAATCCTTATTCCTTTTTTCCTGAGCCTCCTGTAAGGCTCCTAGGTAAAATAAAAATGGCATTAGTGCTCTACTACCTAAAATAATATATAAAAAACCCACTATACAAATGAATTACCTGTGCGTGTTTTCTTCACTAATTGCATTCGTGCATCGAAAGGTTTTTTTTCTCATGCATTTATTTATTGGATATTCACATAGTGAACAATAATTATTCAAATCTTAGAACTAATACTTAACTTATTAAATCCGCCCAGTGCCAGAAAAATTTAATGTTTCTACATAAATTCGAAATAAATAAATATGCATTGGCTTATATAACCTCAAGCATTTATTATAAGACCTGCAGTCTCTCTCTTTCTTAGGCGTTGGTGAATGCGATTGCTGAGAAGGTCACGTGCTAAGAGATTCGGGTGAGTTTCTAGTTTTTTCAAGTAGCTTGAACAGTTTTTCATTATTTCGACTTTAACTAGGGGTACGTTTAATTCTCTATGCAATTGTGAGTTTCTCACATACCATTTAGGATCTTATTTTGGCATCTTTGTATTTTCTCTATATTAGAAGCTGAAGCGGTTCCCCATAACTGTATACCGTTGCACCAAATGGGTTTCATGATTGAATTATATATCAATAACTTGCAATCAAGACTTAGCTTTGAATTTCTGCCAGTTAGCCACGTAAGTTTAACTAATTTTAATTTTATTTGTGTTAATTATGATTCTATGTATTTGTTCCAAGTAAGGCGGTGGTCAAGATGAAGTCTCAAATATTTTACATCAGCATGTTGCGGTATGTGCTGATTGTTTATTCGGACTTGACGGCATGTTTCTCTTTTGAGCGTAAAAGTAACGTGGATACATTTTTGTTCATTTATTATTATTTTCCACCTGTGTAACCAGTACTCCAATTGAAAAACATGTCGTTGTAAAAGTGTAGATGCTGTTGAGGGGTCCTCATGAATACTCAAAATTGCCGTGTCATCTGCAAAGATTAAAGTAATCGTGTTTTCATTAGTTGGCATGTCCGCTGTATAAAGGATGTGTGAGCGGATCCAGAATACTGCCCTGTGGACCAACTTTTATATCCTGAGGGGGGCTTGTAAAGTTGCTCTACTTTATTGAGAATTTCCTGTTAATTATATAGCTTTCCATTAGTTTATGAACGTTTGGGGGCAGCAACGTTTTAATTTTATAGAGCAGACCCTCGTGCCAAACCTCAACGAAAGCTTGCAAAACGTCAATAAAGAGAGCAGAGCAGTACTTTTTTTCTTCGAAGGCTTTTCTTATAGCGCGTACTAACCTATGGACTTGCTCAACGGTGCTATGTCTTCGTCGAAATCCGAATTGATGTGCTGGGATGACGTTAGTTTGATCTACAGCTACAGTAAGCTTATTTACTAGTATTATCTCGAACAATTTTGACAGATTTGACAATAAACTGATTGGCCTGGCTTGTTTATCATGGTAACGAGCGAAATCTTCCATTCTGAGGGATAATATTCAAGACGTGATATAGCGTAAAATATAAAAAGAATTATTCTCAATGCTATTCTGGGTAGCTCCAAAAGCATTTTGTTACTGATCCCGTCGATCCCCGATGGTTTTTTAAGGTTAAGATCAGAAATGGCCTTTTCAACCTCTCTAATCTCAAATCGAAGTGACACTGCACTGTGTTGGTTTATTACTGGTGGTAACTCATTTATTGAACTAGTTTTATTCGGAGTAAAAACTTTTTTCAAATGTTCTACAGATAGATTACCTTTTTCTGTATCATTTCTAGCCCAATCTCCATTTTGCATTCTTAATGGTGGTTTACGTACAACGGGTCTTTTAAATTAGATGTACATGCTTTCAATTGTTGCTTAAGTTGAGGAGATCTGTGCAGTTGCCACTTTCTTCGAACTCTTTTTTCATTTAATAGCCTCTCGACATCTACCGAACATGCTTTCAATTGTTGCTTAAGTTGAGGAGATCTGTACAGTTGCCACTTTCTTCGAATTCTTTTTTCATTTAATAGCCGCTCGACATCTACTGAACAAGTCTATACTGCCCTCTGTGTTGGGGGGTTTCGCAGTAAGTTGAGAAGATATTTTGAGGGTTTGTTCAAAGTTACCAATAGCCAGGTCAATATCATCTGGTGTTCTCAGTGGTAACCTATCCGTACAATGGGTACTGAGAAACTTTCTAAACTTTAACCAATCTATAATACTTGTTGGCGCTAAATACCATTCGGGGGCACAATTTCTCGGGGATTAGAAATAGCAACAATAACTGGTGTGTGATCTGATTAGAGTTCCAATGAGGATTCAGCATTTATAAGTTCTCTCGCAATGTTCTTCGTTACTCCAAAATCGATTGTATGGGGAATCTTTTGTCTATCTGTCGGCTAGTATGTTAGTTCTCCGCTTGAGATAACATCTAGGAGATTAAACGTGACCCCTAGAATGTATAATTGGCATTGTAATCGCCAGCAGCAATAAAACGGGGGTCAAGTGATTCAAAAAATCTTTTGTATTGAGTTTCCTTTATAGAAAATCTTGGTGGAGAATATATTGATGAGATAACCAAATTGTTATCAAATTCCTCAAAGCAGATAGTAGTAGCTTGAAGGTAATCTTCACAATGATCATACATTAGATGATGCATCAGTCGAGACTTAATAAGAATGGCTGAGCCACCACATGCTCTCTTGGAGCTCTGCCTCTTGGATCTTTTGTATCATACAAATTATATCCACGCAATGAGAATTGAGACCTAGAAATCAAATGAGTTTCAGTAACCATTTATTTTTTTTTTTCAATTCATTTATTTGCAATCTATTTACAACAAAAATATTAAGCAAATCTTATAAAAAACTTAAGATTAACAGAGTCGCTAAGTTCCATTGAACATAGCTAATATGCATGTACATATATACATTGTTTAATACTTAGTAATACGCCATTGATGATGAGCTTATTTTAAAATGGGAGATCTAATATATGCAGTCTTTTTAGTCTTCTAACTTCATCACTGTCATCTAATAAAGTTATTGCTAATAGATTTGATTACTTAGTCTAGTTAGGTAATTTGTACTATATCTTTTTATTTCTTCTTTTATTTTAGGAACATCAAGATCCTTGTGTATAACATCGTTTCTTACAAACCAGGGTGCATTAGTGATAAGTCGTAAAGTTTTTGACTGGTATTTCTGTAGAATATCGACATTGGAATAGCAAGCCGTTCTCCATAGTTGGATTCCATATGTCCATATAGGTTTCAAAACTGTTTTATATAACAATAATTTGTTCTGCAAGCTTAATTGCGATTTGGGACCCAATAGCCAATACATTTTTTTAGTTTTTATGTCATGTTGCTTTCTTTTTGAATCAATATGGCTTTTCCAAGTTAAGCGCCTGTCAATACGTAAGCCAAGATATTTAACGCAATTGGAGGTAGGGATTGTGACTCCATTTAAAGAGACCGTAGGGCAATCACCTTTTTTAAGGGTATATGTCACTTGGGTAGATTTTTCAGCGTTTACTTTAATATTCCACTTACTTAACCAAGTTTGAATACAATTAAGTTGTCTTTGTACAGCATAAGAAGATTCAGAAGCCGATTGCTTGACAGCTAATATTGCTGTATCATCTGCGTATGTCGCAATCATCACATCATTATTTGTGGGCATATCTGAAGTAAATAGGGTATACAAGAGAGGACCCAAAACACTTCCCTGAGGGACACCTGACTTTATAGAACCCATCTCTGAATTTTCGTCGTTAATATTAACATAGAAACTACGTTCAGTTAAATAAGACTTAAACAGCAGGTAAAACGGCGATGGTAATAAATTTTTCAACTTAAATAGTAAACCATTATGCCATACTCTGTCGAAGGCTTGCTTAACGTCCAGAAATACCGAGCAACAATAAAGTTGGTTTTCCAAAGCCTCTCTTATTGTTTTAATAACTCTATGACATTGTTCGGTGGTTCCGTGTTCATGTCTGAAACCAAATTGGTGATCGGGTATTACATTCAGAGCTTCTAGAATGGGAAACAGCCTTTTTTGATAAAGCCGTTCAAACAATTTGGATAAAACAGGTAATAAACTAATAGGCCTGTATGAGGTGATAGAGTTTTCTGGTTTGTTTGGTTTTGGTAGCATTATAATTTTTGCGTGCTTCCATTGTGAAGGATAATGAGTTAATCTTAAAATAGAGTTAAATAATGTTGTAATAAAAACAAGGCCTTTTTTAGGTAACGATTTTATCGCTTTGGAATCTAAATTATCATATCCAGGAGACTTCTTGGGGTTTAAATTTTTTACTTCTCTTTCAATTTCTCGGACTGTAAAATGTTTTATAGGACGACTCATTTGACATGGAACATCAAGAAAATTATTTATTTCTGTTTCCTCCATTGTATTACAAAAAGAGAAAGGAGTAAATGTTTCCTCTAGGGAGGTTTTAAATGCATCAGCTTTGCATTTATCTGTTCTGCACCATACGTTATTCAAATTCTTAATTGGGATATTTCTCTTTTGACTTCGTTTAAGGTATTTTGTTGCTTTCCACAGGTTGTACTCATTATTATTTGCTGGACTTAAATTACTTAAAAAGCTTCCAACAGATTCATTTTTTAATTTATGCAGGCGCGTCTTTACGTAATTAGCTGCCCGGTTAAAGTTAGATTTGTCAGTTGGATGTCTCGTTGTTTTCCAAATTTTTCGAAGACGTCTTTTCATGTTAATAAGTTCCCTGACTTCGACCGAAAGTTGGACAGAGGTATGGGGATTGTAATTAACTTGTGGAGTGGATATAGATGCAGCTTCGTGGATTATTTTTGTGAAGTTCTCTACTGCATCGTCTATTTCGGATCCGCTTTTAAGGGACATATTTAAATTTAATTTAGTTTCAATACAGTATTGAAATGAGTTGATGTCAGTTTTATTCGAAAATAGTTTAGTACTATTAGCGCGTTTAGTAAAAACGGTTTTATAGCTGGCAATGATAGGACTATGATCAGAACTTAGATCATCGCAGGAAATAATGTCCAGTAAAGTTCGAGGAATTCCTTTATAAACGATGGAATCCAATAGGTCAGGAATTTTAGCTGGATCACTGGGCCAGTATGTGGGACTTCCAGTAGATAACGTACTATATTGGTTTTTAGAAATACATTTAAACAATTCCTTTCCTTTTGGATTAGACAAACGTGAACCCCACCACGGATGTTTAGCATCCGTGGAAAAATTGTTCGTATTGTTCGCAAACAACTCTATATCTAGGTGGGAAATATACAGAATATATTGATATGCTGCTATTGTTGCATGTAATTTTGACTCCGGCTGCTTGTAAATATAGTTCAGTGATTGGGTCTGTAATTTCATATTTAATAGAGGATTTTATTAAAATTGCAGCACCAGCGTGCGCTCTATCATTGGGTTGGTTAGCTGTTAATATATCATAACCTTTTATACGAATAAAAGATTTACTGGTGAGATGTGTCTCTGATACTAAGAGGATGTCAATAAAATTTTGCTTAAGAAATATTTCTAGTTCATTTATATGATTAGAAATGCCATTGGCATTCCATTCTGGAATTATAAGATCTAGTTGCATAGTTTGGTCATTAGCATTGACATCATATTCATTAGTGAATTGGTTAACTCGATTTGTTTAGCAAGCATAGCTTCAATCTTTTGTAGCAGATTATTTTCACTAGATTCTGTGCCTCTGACAGCTTGAGCATATGTAAAGGAGTTGCTTTGTTGAGTTGGTTGATAGTTGCTATTAAAAGTAGAATTATAATTTAATTGTTCTGTAGCATCCCTTTTGTTTCTAATTGTTCTCTTACTGACAAGTTTTTGGTATACTTCGCATCCTTTGTAATTAGCTGTATGATTGCTTAAACATTGTGCGCATTGAGGTGGATAAGTAGGAGATTTATTGCATTCCGCAGTTGAATGTCCAAGACCACATTTAACACACCTAAAGGCTTTTCTACAGTAGGCTTTCGTGTGGCCAAACTGCTGGCATCTAAAACATTGGACAATGTCATCAAATCTTTTGGGAGCTTCAACCGTAATAATTGCGTTGTTAAGTGACCGCATATTTTAAATTTCCTTGTTATTTGATTGAGGATCTAAATCTACAAAGAACATTGGTAGTGGCTGCTATGAAGTACGACTTATAATATTTCTGACACTCCTAATTTTATGTCCTAAACTCAAAAGTTTGTCTTTGATCTCCTCAGTTGCTGTAGAATGGTGAAGACCCTTAATCACTACACTAAATGCTCGTTCTTGTTTAATCTGATAAGTGTGAAATTTTATTTCACAGTTGTCAAGATATCTGATTAAAGTTCGAAAAGATTCGACTGTTTTAACACTTAACCTAACCTGTCCGTCTCGTAAGGATTTATAATGATAATCGGTACTAGCAATAACTTTATTAATACTATTTACCATTTTGCTTATATTTTGTACATTAGGAATGAAGATCGGTGGTGGTTTCGGTATCGTTGGTTGAGGTAAAGTTTCGTCATCACGACAGTCATCTTCGTTTTCATCAAGAGCAAGAGGGCCATATGGGTTTGAGGTTGAAGGGCCGTCTTCTAAATGTTGACGTTTTGTAACCGACATTTGGGGTGATTTGGTTCTCATTCTCTTACGAGGATTAACTGGAACTTGTTGCCAGCTGCAGTCATCATCATCATCACATTGATGTCATCATTATTTAACTTGTCAGTGTTCATACTGATATTTATTAAACGCTGTTGTTGGTTGTTATCACTATTGGTTGACATACTAATTTTCATACAATGTATACTTGTAGTTGTCAACAAGTATGTACACCAATTGTACGTACATTGAATGTACGCAGTTGTTGGTGTTTTCACTAATCCCTTACTTTGCGCTAATCCGTTTGTTATTGACAAAATTTAAATATTTTAGTTTTTTTTTTTTAATTATTGTTGTTTTTATTATTTGAAAACAATAGAAATAAGCAAGTTTGTCTCACAATAGGTCTTACAGTGATCGCAGTCAAACAGAGACTGAATTTTTTTGATAAAAAACAAAAAAAAATCACATTTTTCTGAGATTAAAAATCAGTTGAGTTTGACAGCATGCCACGCCCACAATTAGCAATAGCTTAACCTAGTTATGTGGCTACATTAATTTGGATATATTAGCTACAAAATGGCGGTAAAATTTTAAAAATCGGTGACAAAAAAATCGGACTTTTGGCCAATGAATCAATATTTCAGCCACAGTGCGGCTGTTGGAGTTGTAGTGTTAGCTGCGTAAATTGCTTCTTAAATTGATATTTTTATTTGTAGTTTCCTAAGTTGATGTTCCATTAACTTCTGAAACAGTTCAAAGTTTTGTTATTAAATTATCACTTTCAAAAATTTTAAATTATTCAGTCAAGTTTTAGTTAAATTTTTTCAAAGGATCTTAAAATTTTAGTTGATAACCCGTCAACTTTTATTATTTTAAATTTATTCAAAGTTTCATTTAAAATATTAGTTGATATACCGTCAATTTTTTTTATTTAAATTTTTTCAGAGTTTCATTATTATAAATTTCTATTTAAAATTTTAGTTGATTAACCGCCAATTTAACCGTTTATTTAAATTTTATTCAGAGTTTCACTATTAATTTCTATTCAAAATTTTCTTTTTATTTAAATTTTTATTTTTATTTTTTCATGACCGACCGAACTTCTTTTTTCGATTGCGCCAGTTATGGTTTATGGTTATAAGTAAAAGATCTTTAGTTTAGAGTTTACACATAACTTTATTGAATCTCTAGTTTAGACTGAATAATAATAAAAATGGCATGTACTTATATACTAAAATGTAATTTGTTATGGTTTATGGTTATAAGTAAAAGATCTTAGGTTTAGAGTTTACACATAACTTTATTGAATCTCTAGTTTAGACTGAATAATAATAAAAATGGCATGTACTTATATACTAAAATGTAATTTGTTATGCTAGAATGAGGAAGAAAGTAACATTTAATATTTTATGGGTCACAAAAGGTTTTATGGAGAACATATGCGTTTAATTTGAATAGTGACAAAATAATCGAAAAGATACTTCTGTTTACATAAACATTTGTTCATATGTGTTTTAATTGTTAAATGCAAAAGTATCGACGAGGTACTTTTGCTTACATAGACTAAATGGTTTTTTATGGGTGTTAATTCTTTTGAATTGTTTTTTTTTTTTTATATGACAATTAAAAACAAATCGTTATGGAATTAAGAACAGAAATTGCATATATTCGTTTCTCACGGTCTTGGCCAGGCAAACGGTGAGAACTGCTGCGTCTGCTAAATTCATGGCTCAAACAATTAAACGTACACATGCCTCAACCACAGAAACTATGATTACATGAAATTGACATCTTTCTCCGACCTATTTAAGAAAAATGTTCATGAGCAACAAATGTCAGACGCTCATATAATGTGGTCATCGGTGAAGCAGCAAGCCTCATTAACCATCTCGCGGTTACTGCAGAAAATTATCCAGTTACCTGGCAACTGTTGCAGGATCGATATAACAACAAAAGAATAATTGTGGCAACCGCGGTTCAACGACTAATTGACCAACCATCTCATGCATCCACATCAAGTGCTATTAAACGATTGCACGACACAACGAAAGAATGTTTGGCAGCCCTCTCCAACATGGGACTCCAAATTTCATCGTGAGATCCGCTCTTAAATCACTTACAGGTTAAAAGGGTGGATAAATCCGTCCACACTCAATATGAGCAGTCGATTTCCAACCCAAAGGAGTTACAACCAATTAGCCAATTTCTTGCCTTCCTCGAGAACCATTTCCACACTCTTGATGCAATGGGATACAAGGAGAAACCCGGGTCCCCTATCAAAACCTGCACACTTACGGCACAATCCCAACGAAGACCCTATGTGTTAATAGGAACAGCATTGGTAAAGGTCAAGTCGAATGGTTTGAAAACTGAATGCAAGGCAATTCTTGACTCAGCATCACAAGTCAACCTTATTACGGAGCGATTAGTCACCCGGCTTGGACTCCCAGCAAGGGCTACATCAATTTCAATAAGCGGCATTGGAAAAAACCACACCAAGGTTCAACAACGAGTCAGCGTTACGCTTCAATCTCGACTCAACAAGTTTTCAACCCGGCTTGAGGCATTTGTACTACCACAAATAATTGCTCCACAACCCGCTCAACTGCTCAACTAGATAAGTGGTCGATTCCACTGGCACTGGCTGACCCAACTTTTAACCGTCTTGACAAAATCGACATTTTGTTATAGGCGGAATATTACCACCAACTACTTGCGATCGGCCAAATCAAACTGTCTGATGACCTCCCAATGTTCCAAAATACAACTCTTGGTTGGATAGCATCAGAGAAGCTAGCTGGTAAACATCTATCCTCAGCAGTATGCGGCATCCTAACTGAAGAGGATAACATGAACATGGCGATTGAACGATTTTGGAAATTCGAGGAAGTCGAAAACAACCAGTAACAGTTATCTCCTTATGACGCACAAGTGAGACACATTTTAATCAGCACACAACTCGTAACAAAGAAGGTCGATTCGTAGTACGACTTCCATTTTGTACTGAACCGTCTTCACTAGGAGCTTCACATAGCATTGCCTTCAACCGATTCCTCTCATTAGAACGCCGATTATCGAAAGACCCTTCACTAAAGGATCAATACGGGCAATTTATGAAGGAGTATGAAACATAGGGGCACATGTCACAAATTCGAATGGACGATGTAAAGGGGCATAAATACTTTATCCCTCACCACTGCGTTTTACGACCCGAAAGCAGCACCACTTAACTTAGGTTGGTCTTCGATGCTTCAGCGAAAACAGCGTCAGGAAAATCATAGAATGACATTTTGCACACTGGGCCACCACTACAAAATGATCTGCTTAGGGGATCTTCTGCGATTTCGGCTGCCGCGTTTCGTGTTCACAACAGACATAGAAAAAATTTACCGCCAAATAGTTATCCACCCCAAGGACCGACAGTACCAGATAATCCTGTGGCGAACTAATGCTTCTGAACCTATCAGTTACTTTCAGTTAAACACCTGGCAATCAAATATTTGAAAGAAATAAGTCATGATAATAAGATGCAATTACCTTCAGCAGCCAGCTTTCTCGAAAGGAATTTTTATGTCGATGATGGATTAGGTGGAGCCGACAGTTTGAGCACAGCTCTAGACACTCAACGCAAACTACATGTCATGGCTAAGTATGGGTTCCATTTAAGGAAGTGGTGCGCAAATCACACCCAATTGCTCCGCAACATTCCCAGTGATGACCAAGAAGTGAATCTAGATTTCTCCACCGACGAAACGGATTGCACAAAGACGTTGGCATTAGTGTAGCTACCTAAAGATGACTTAGTTAAGATCAAGGTAAACATACAACCAATCAAAGCTGTGACTAAAAGGACAGTCACGTCGGATCTAGCGCACATTTTTTACCCACTCGGGCTACTATCCCCAGTAGTCGTCAAAGCAAAAATGTTTATCCAAGAGTTATTGACCTTGAATCTTTCATGGGATGCGGCTGTGCCATTAGAATTTGATTCACGCTGGCGAAATTTCCGAAGTAATCGTAAGTGAACTTGAAAACTTTCGGGCACATCGGCATGTCTATAAAGGAGGTATCCCTAGCAAGACACAACTTTTTGTTTTCACAGATGCCACCGAAAAGGCGTATGGAGCCGCAATATATGTAAGAACATTGTTACCAAATAAAACCATCATCGTATACTTGCTATGTGCGAAATCTCGTATAGCTCCTAAACAGCAAACGTTAAACTCGATTTGGACATGAATACAACACCAACATTCTACTGGTCCGATTCAAAAATAGTTTTAGCCTGGATAAATTCAAGATCATCTTCCTTTCATACAGTTGTCGCAAATCGAATTGCTTCAATTCAAGAAAGCACCGTCCCTGAGCAATTGCGGCTTGTAAGTTCTAAAGACAACCCAGAGGATTGTCATATCAAGAGCATTGGATCCACAACAGTTACAACATACACCCCACTGGATCTATGGGCCATTCTTTCTTCACGGTGACGAGAAACATTGGCCTCCTACTTTTTGTTTAAGCTCCGACGTAGCGATCATTGAACAGAAGCAAAACCCTTACAACTCACTGGTTGCTGTCATTACTGAAACCTTTCTGCACAGCATCAACCACAGGAATTCATTGAAAACGCTTCAACGAATTATGGGACACGTCCTACGGTTCATCAAAAACGCCAAAACTATTAAGGTAGAGTGGCAAACCCAGCGAACGCTGACACCGTTGGAACTTCACGACGCGCGTGCCATCATTGTTCGAATCATCCAACAATATGCCTTTAAGGACGAGATTCATCAATTGCAGCAACGAAAGGAACTCAAGACATCGAGTCAAATTAAAAGCTTATCACCATTTTTGGACGAACATAACATTCTGACATAACATTGAGTCGGTACATAAAGAAAATCAACATTGCGGTCCTAGCGCACTCCTTGCAACCGTAAGACAACGCTTTTGGCCCATCAAAGGAAAACACCTGGCTCGAGAAACGGTGCATAAATGTGTCCAATGTGCAAGGTCTAAACCAAAACCCTTCATTAATGCAGGAGTTGACTACTATGGCCCAATATGAGTTCACTTCATAACCAGAGGAAAACGACCCCAAAAGGCGTACATTGCGGTTTTCTGCTGCTTTTCCACAAAAGCAGTTTATCTAGAACTAGTAACAGACCTTACAACTGACGCCTTCATCGGGGCGCTGAAGCGATTTATTAGTCCTAGGGGCCACTGTCAGCATCTTTATTGCGACAATGTAACAAACTTTGTGGGAGCTCGAAATCAACTGCTTTATTCGCTACAGCCGCTCAAGAACAAATCCAACGAGAATATACCAGCAAAAGCATTAATTTCCATTTTATTCCTTCTCGAGCCCGCATTTCGGGGGATTGTGGGAGGCTGCAGTCAAATCCGCCAAAAGTTATTGGTTAAAGAAATGGCAAATGCATCTCTGACTTATGAAGAAATGGAAACTGTAATAATAGAGGTCGAAGCCATCCTCAATTCGAGACCAATTGCCCCATTGTCAAGCAACCAAGCAACCCTAATGACGAGGTTGCACTCACGCCTGGCCATTTTTTGATTGGTGAACCTCTCACGGTACAAGTCGACGCTAGTACACAATCAACCTCTAAACCACTTGCCAAACGATGGGAATTGGTATCGCGAATAAAACATCAATTTTGGAACCGATGGTCACAGGAATACCTTAACGAACTTCAGCAGCGTAACAAGTGGCAAACTAAGGCCCAAAATTTGCAGCAAGGGACCATAGTCATAATCAAGGATAGCTCACCGGTCATGACGTGGCATCTCGGAAAGGTCATCGATATACACCCAGGTACAGATGGCGTCACCCGAACAGCGGATGTCAAAACGTCTAAAGGCGTCATCAAGCGAGCAATTCATCTACTAGTTCCGCTTCCTCTCGGATCACCAACAACGACAGCTGACGAGGAAGCAGAACACACCAACACAACAGTAAAAGAAGCAGTTCACCCAACGGTAAAAGCAGCAGGACACTTACCCCAAAACGTGTGCCCTAACTACAACAAGCATGCTGATGCTCCTAGCACTATTGTTTCCATTAGTTTTCTGCCAGCAAGTTGCCTACGAGCAGATCACGAGCAACCCTGGTCACGTTAAAACAATGACCGCCGAATGGAAACTTCTAATTTATTTTGAACTAGCACCGTTCCATAAAGGAGTGCAGCTATTATTTAATGGAACCTCCGGTCTAAAAAAGGCCTGCAATAACCCATCACTAATCAAAGCGACGGACTCGTAACTCATTTCCAAGATCTTCAGAACGAAATGGAGGCCGGTCTAGAAGGTCTCGCAAGAAGACAGAAACGGGGGCAATTGACATCGTTGGAAATATCGCGAATTCCTTATTTGGAGTTCTTGGCTCAAAATATGCAGAAGAAATGACTAAGACCATCAACAGTATAAAAACTAACGAAGCGTTCTTGCACAGGCTTCTGCGAAATCAAACTTCGTTTCTCGATTCGACCCTGAATCTCATTAAGCAGTCTGAAAAATGTACGCAAACCAACTTTGAAAAACTCAACCTAAAAATCAGTAGTTTAATAAACCTCACACACAATGACATCAACCATCAATCACAATTCAACCTGGCTCTAAGCATCCAATTACTCATCGTTGCAGACAATTTGCAAAAAATGCACGCATCCATGGTCACCTTGGTAGCTGACACTTATCATAGTCGAATAAGTCCTATTCTATTAACGCCACAGCAGTTTTCTGCTGAAGTTGACAATATAAAAGCAAACCTTCCAGCAGATCTAAGTATTCCAGTCACAGATATCATTCATTTGTATGGTATAGTAACAGCTCACGCCGCAATTTCGAACCAGCACATAATCTGCACCTTGCTCATCCCACTAGCACATCAAAATGACTACGATTAATTCTATATCACGCCAGTTCCACAACCAATAAATAATTAACTAGTAGCATCCATACCAACATCTAAAATGATGGCTCTTAACGCTCATCGTGAAGAATATTTCCCTCTGGATGATACAAAACTTCTTGACTGCAATAAACTTGAGCACGATACTTTTTTATGCCCGAACATTCAAGCCACATTCTACAAGGGTTCTCCAATCAGTCGCTGTGAAATACATTTATTCAATAACGAATCGAATTCGAGCTGCAATATAGAATTAATCGCCAGCAATAACGTATGGTACTAACTTTACAAAAAGAACCAGTGGTTGCTCGCGACTCAACAGCAACTTAAACTAAGCACAGTATACAATGGAGAAAGTGGTTCTCAGTTTTTGGAACGCACCGGCTTACTTACTCTCTCAGCGGGATGCACAATGAAAACCAACGGGACCACCATATACGGTTACCAGACTATCACATCAATTGTACATCCATCATATACCAGCATATCCCACCTACTCGAGAATGTGAATAAACTGACACAACCTCTACCATACCTGTCAACTATCGACAACATAACCTGGTTACAAGCGGAACTGAATGCGCAACTATAAGATTTACCAGCAACAACAATCCATCATAAGGTTCACAGCTTAAAAATCAGTTATGTAGGACTGGCTCTAATTTTGACACCGACAATTATCCTGCTAATCAAACAAATATTGAAAAGAAGAATCCCCAAGCTTCCGGTTGCTCCACACCAATGTCTAATTGGAGCGTTTCCTTGGAGCCAACACCTTAGCTTATCTCAGCACTTTTCACCAAAGATCGTTCATTCGCACTTCCCATTGATGTCACTTATATTTTTGGGCCGCAATATGTTAATTCTTTTGATTTGTTTTTTTTTTATATGACAATTAAAAACAAATCTTAATAGAATTAAAAACAGAAATTGCATACATTCGTTTCTCACGGTCCTTGCCAGGCAAACGGTGAGAACTGCTGCGTCTGCTTAATTCATGGCTCAAACAATTAAACGTACACATGCCTATACGAAATTAGCAGTCGCAAAAATTCTTCTATTATTTCCCACAGGCAAATGTGAGAACTGCTGCGTCTGCAAAATTCATGGCTACAACGAACTAAACGTTACACGCGCCTATATGAATTGGCAGTCGCATAGGTTCTTATATTTATGTTTGTTTGCAAGCAAGCGTGAGAACGACTGCGTCTGCAAATTCATGGCTCAAACAAAGACAATACAAGTTACACGAGCCGATATGAATTTGCAATCGCAGCTACGCAATTAATGTTTACTTCATTAGCTACAGTCGCAGCTATGCAGTTAATATTTACGGTAGTAACTGCCAATGGGAAATGAATGAACGATGTTGGTCGACACATTTGTTCTCTTTAATTTTGCTCTTTTTTTTTAATTTATATACACAATTATTTATCTACTTTCAGTTTTTATTCGTATTTATTATTTATCTACTCTCAATCTTTATTTGGATTTATTATTTATACACTCTAAATTTTATTTTGTAAAAAGGTTTAAGTACCATGAATTTATTAAATAAATTGTGATTTCCCTCTTGGCAATCTACAACACAACATCGAGACCTTTTTGTTTTCTACAAATTATCCTGGTGTACCACTTTGATAATTTCAAACAAATTTAGTCCTAATCCTGTCCTTATGTACCACTTGGATAGTCCAATGTGCAAGATCGAAACCAAAACTTCTTCAGCAAAGCATGGGAAATTTACCAGAAAGAAGGGTAACGCCAGCGAGACCCTTCATTAATGCAGGAGTTGACTACTGTGGCCCAATATGGGTTCACTTCAAAACCAGAGGAAAATGACCCCAAAAGGCGTACATTGCGGTTTACTGCTGCTTTTCCACAAAAGCAGTTCATGTAGAACTAGTAACAGACCTTACAACTGACGTTTTCATTGGGGCGCTGAAGCGATTTATTAGTCGTAGGGGCCACTGTCAGCGTCTTTATTGCGAAAATGCAACAAACTTTGTGGGAGCTCGAAATCAACTAGCAGAATTGTCGACTGCTTTATTCGCTACAGCTGCTCAAGAACAAATCCAACGAGAATATGCCAGCAAAAGCATTAATTTCCATTTTATTCCTCCTCGAGCCCGCATTTCGGGGGATTGTGGGAGGCTGCAGTCAAATCCGCCAAAAGGTTATTGGTTAAAGAAATGGCAAATGCATCTCTGACTTATGAAGAAATGGAAACCGTAATAATAGAGGTCGAAGCCATCCTCAATTCGAGACCAATTGCCCCATTGTCAAGCAACCAAGCAACCCTAATGACGAGGTTGCACTCACGCCTGGCCATTTTTTGATTGGTGAACCTCTCACGGTACAAGTCGACGCTAGTACACAATCAACCTCAAAACTACTTGCCAAACGATGTGAATTGGTATCGCGAATAAAACATCAATTTTGGAACCGATGGTCACAGGAATACCTTAACGAACTTCAGCAGCGTAACAAGTGGCAAACTAAGGCCCAAAATTTGCAGCAAGGGACCATAGTCATAATCAAGGATAGCTCACCGGTCATGACGTGGCATCTCGGAAAGGCCATCAATGTATACCCAGGTCCAAGCGAGCAATTCATCTACTAGCTCCGCTTCCTCTCGAATCACCAACAACGACAGCTGACAAGGAAGCAGAACACACCAACTCAACACGTAAAAGAAGAAGTTCAACCAACGGTAAAAACAACAGGACACTACCCCCAAAACATTGTGCCCTAACTACAACAAGCATGCTGATGCTCCTAGCACTATTGTTTCCATTAGTTGTCTGCCAGCAAGTTGCCTACGAGCAGATCACGAGCAACCCTGGCTTACACTTTGAAAATATTGGTCACGTTAAACCAATCATCGCCGAATGGAAACTTCTCATTTATTTTGAACTAGCACCGTTCTATAAAGGAGTGCAGCTAAAAAAGGCCTGCAATAACCCATCCCTCACCAATCAATGCGACGGGCTAGTAACTCATTTCCAAGATCTTCAGAACGAAATGGAGGCCGGTCTAGAAGGTCTCGCAAGAAGACAGAAACGAGGGGCAATAGACATCGTTGGAAATATCGCGAATTCCTTATTTGGAGTTCTTGACTCAAAATATGCAGAAGAAATGACTAAGACCATCAACAGTATAAAAACTAACGAAGCGTTCTTGCACAGGCTTCTGCGAAATCAAACTTCGTTTCTCGATTCGACCCTGAATCTCATTAAGCAGTCTGAAAAACGTACGCAAACCAACTTTGAAAAACTCAACCTAAAAATCAGTAGTTTAATAAACCTCACACACAATGACATCAACCATCAATCACAATTCATCCTGGCTCTAAGCATCCAATTACTCATCGTTGCAAACAATTTGCAAAAAATGCACGCATCCATGATCAACTTGGTAGCTGACACATATCATAGTCGAATAAGTCCTATTCTACTAACGCCACAACAGTTTTCTGTTAAAGTTGACAACATAAAAGCAAACCTTCCAGCAGATCTAACTCTTCCAGTCACAGATATCATTCATTTTTATGGTATAGTAACAGCTCACGCCGCAATTTCGAACCAGCACATAATCTGCACCTTGCTCATCCCACTAGCACATCAAAATGACTACGATTAATTCCATATCACACCTGTTCCACAGGCAATAAATAATTCACTAGTAGCACTCCTACCAACATCTAAAATGATGGCTCTTAACGCTCATCGTGACGAATGTTTCTCTCTGGATGATACAAAACTTCTTGACTGCAATAAACTTGAGCACAATACTTTTTTTACGCCCGAACATTCAAGCCACATTCTACAAGGGTTCTCCAATCTGTCGCTGTGAAATAAATTTATTCAATAACGAATCGGATTCGAGCTGCAATATAGAATTAATTGCCAGCAATAACGTATGTTACTAACTTTACAAAAAGAACCAGTGGTTGCTCGCAACTCAACAGCAACTTAAGCTAAGCGCAGTATGCAATGGAGAAAGTGGTTCTCAGTTTTTGGGAGGCACCGGCTTACTTACTCTCCCAGCGGGATGCACAATGAAAACCAACGGGACCACCATATACGGTCACCAGACTATCACATCAATTGTACATCCATCATATACCAGCAATAGGATATCGTTCTCCCACCTACTCCAGAATGTGAATAAACTGACACAACCTCTACCATACCTGTCAACTATCGAAAACATAACCCGGTTACAAGCAGAACTGAATGCGCAACTATAAGATTTACCAGCAACAACTATCCATCATAAGGTTCACAGCTTAAAAATCAGTTATGTAGGACTGGCTCTAATTTTGACACTGACAATTATCCTGGTAATCAAACAAATATTGAAAAGAAGAATCCCCAAGCTTCCGGTTGCTCCTCAGCCATCACCAAGGTCTAATTGGAGCGTTTCCTTGGAGCCAACACCTTAGATTATCTCAGCACTTTTCACCAAAGATCGTTCATTCGCACTTCCCATTGATGTCACCTATAATTTGGGGCCGCAATATGTTAATTCTCTTGATTTGTTTTTTTTTTATGACAATTAAAAACAAATCTTAATAGAATTAAAAACAGAAATTGCATACATTCGTTTCTCACGGTCCTTGCCAGGCAAACGGTGAGAACTGCTGCGTCTGCTAAATTCATGGCTCAAACAATTAAACGTTACACGTGCCTATATGAATTGGCAGTCGCAGAGGTTCTTATATTTATTTTTGTTTGCAAGCAAGCGTGAGAATGACTGTGTCTGCAAATTCATGGCTCAAACAAAGACAATACAAGTTACACGAGCCGATATGAATTTGCAATCCCAGCTACGCAATTAATGTTTTCTGCATTAGCTACAGTCGCAGCTATGCGGTTAATATTTATGGTAGTGACTGCCAATGGGAAATGAATGAACGATGTTGGTCGACACATTTGTTCTCTTTAGTTTTTCTATTTTATTTTAATTAATATACACAATTATTTATCTACTTTCAATTTTTATTCGTATTTATTATTTATCTACTTTCAATCTTTATTTGAACTTATTATTTATACACTATAAATTTTATTGAATTTACATAAATTTATTAAATAAATTGTGATTTCCCTCTTGGCAATCAACAAAACAACACCAAAACTTTTTTGTTTTCTACAAATTGTCCTTATGTACCACTTTGATAATTTCAAACAAATTTAGCCTTAATCCTGTCCTTATGTACCACTTGTATAGTCCAAATGTAATATCTCCAAATAACTTGGTGTATCACCAAGTTATCCTTCATCCACGAAAGTTAAGCAAGGCAAACGAGTCTTGGCATTAACAATGGGCAACATATGTAGGTCGGCTTCTGACAAAAGTATCGAAGAGATGTCGAAAAGTATCGAAGAGATACTTTTGTTTACATAAACATTTATTAATATTATGGTTAACATGTTTAGTTTGTGAAAAAAATACTTTTGTTTACATAAACAATTATTAAAATTGTGGTTAACATATGTAGTAGAACTTGTGACAAAAGTATCGAAAAAACACTTTTGTTTACATCAACATTTATTAAAATTTTGGGTAATTAAATTTGGACCTATTAAGTACTACGAAGTGATTGGTTTACTTGAATGTTCTACTTAAACTATACCACACACCAAGTAGTAGGGTGCCATTAATTATTAGGGTACCATTGGTTTAGGCTGTACCCATAACTAGGGCGATAGAATATCATTTTTAATACAGTTGCTTCATCTGATAATACAGTTGCTTCGTTGATACGCGTAAAAGTTTTGTAAGTTTTGTAGTGCAAAAAATAAATGTAGATGTGGTTAGTGTTTGTCCTGACTGATAAGACAGTGATGAATATACAATGACAACAGCGTGGTAAAGGTTGGCAGGATCAAATATGGTGAAACAGAAGGATAAACAGGAAAAATGCAGGAAATACAGGGAGCATAGAACAGGAGGAGAACTGACTATAATAATCTTAAATATAAACTAGAAGAAAATATCATACCAGCTGGCCATTTTATTACCTATAATGTTACCATAAAATATATTAGTTAACTCAGAAATATTATTCTAGCTCGCCTTTTAGAAAAAACCAATTTTGTTGTTCGATTGACTCCAATTATTAGAATGAATCTTTATTTTTTTGAAGTTCTTTCTTATATATTAATTTTACATATTATTCTAATTCTCTTAATTTCTATTTCCTACTCTTAACAAAATTTGTCTTATAACTAGCTTACAAACTATTCTCTCATGTTTGCTTGTGTGTGTGAGCGGTCATTTGTCAGTCCGTAGTTCAATTTGTTATTATAATCCCAGTGCCCCAAATCACTGGTGGTTCATTGGCATAAACAAAAATCAATTTCATAAATGTAACATAAAGCCTTTACATTTATTTCTACACCAGTGACACACTTGGATCAATATATTTTATTGTTAAATTTTGTGTTGTTTTAATTTACTTTGTTGTGCCCTCACACGCTGCAATACATGAATGATATTGTGTATGATCAAATATCATTTTAAATGTTTGTACATTTTGGTACTCAATATTATGCATACACAACATCATTACACCCCCAACGCACAAGAGGGAAATCATTAAATTTAATTGCGAATTTGGATGGTTTCTTTTTTTATGTTAATCCGATGTCTGGTGTTGAACAATAAAAAAAAATTTCTTATTTTATTGAAATATCATATTCTTAAGTATTACATTATTCCTTTTATTTCTTTATTTTTATTTGTTACTTATTGGTTATCTTAGTCATATGCGCATATTTGTATATAAATATAAAAAAAAAATGTTCTTAAAGTGTAAATGTACTTACATATAAACAAAATTTCTTAAAATTATTGTATGTTGTTTTTTTTTTATATGTTTACAATATTATAGTAGTATGCTTGTACGTAAGTACGTATTCAAGTAGTATTTTTATTTTAATTATTTATTTTTTTTTTCTTTTCATTATTCAAATTATTAATATTAGCCTAATTGTGTTAATGCATTTTGTTTTTGTATATTTTACTATAGTAACATTGTATTAAAAACTTTGTATTCATTCATAAAATTTTGTTCTTGTTTATTATTTATTGTATTTTTTCAATAAATTTTTGTGGAATACTTTAACTATATTCTTAACTTTAATGCTAACATTCACACCATCAATATCAACAATCTCATATGGACCGCGATATAGTGATTCGAGTTTCTTTCTATTTTCTATTCTTATTAACTAATACTTGATCTCCTATTTGGATGTTTATGCTATTTTCTTGTTTCTTTGAATCTTTAGATGTTTTCAATTTTATTGTCTCTATAATTTTTCTAACATTTTCTAAAGAATGCTTTAATCTTACTTTTAGTTCGTTCGTATAATTCTCAAAGTTATATATTTGTTGTATTTCATTGTCATTGTCATTGTGGTCACCTGGTAAACTAGGTAATTTTCCAAAAATTAACTCAAAAGGTGAGTAATTTGTGTCTACATGAGGTGTAGTATTATAAGCAAATGTGTAGTATGGAACCCATGAGTACCAATTGTCATCAGTCACGAATGAAAGAAAATATTTATTTAAAACTCTATGATTTCTTTCCACAGTTCCCAGTGTTTCGTGATGATATGGTGTTGAGAATCTCTGTTCTATTTTCAAAAATTCACATAATTCCTTCATCAGTTCATTCACAAATTCGGTTGCTCTATCAGATTTTAGCACTTTAAACATTCCATATTTCAATACAACGTTTTCAATTAAAGACTTGGCTATGTTTTTCGCTTCTTTAGTTTCCATTGGACATGCTATGATATATTTTGTCAATTCGCATTGTACGGTAAGTATATATCTACAATGTTCTGATGGCCTTAGTGGACCTACTGTGTCAATGACAAGTGTGTTGAAACTTTGTTTTGGTGTGTCAGTTTGACATAATGTTTCTCTTGTGTGTCTTGTTTGTTTGTTTCTTTGGCATAGATCGCACGTTTTTACATATTCTTTTATCATTTTTGACATGTTTTTCCATATGTACTTCTTTTTCAATCTGAGTGTAGTTTTTCTAACTCCAAAATGTCCTCCGCATGGCGTGTTGTGATACAGTTCTATTAATTCTTTCTTTTTGTCGTTGTTCATTTTGAGGATTGCTGTATACCAATATTTCGACGTCGATATTCTTATTTTTATTCCATATTTGTTTAATTTTTTCGTAGGGTACCCTTTTAAATACTTCGTCACCTTTCTCTAGTGCGTATGTTTTGTAATTTAATGTTGTTTCGCTACATCTGACGCGCGTTTCATTTATGACCTTATCGTCTTCAATTTCAATTATGATACAGCTTCTTATTGGATTCTAGTTTCTTCGATGTACCTGAGTAGCATGAATTGTCACTATATCCTATGCGCATATTAATATTATTATTTTCATTTCTATTATTTTTATTAGTCGACTTCTTCTCAAATATAAATTTAATTTTTCTTGCATGCTTTATATCATTAATTGATGTACATTCCCACATCTTGAGGCGGCCAGTCCCAATAGAAGGTGTATCACCATTATCCTCATTTACAGCTTTGTTGTTTTTTTGTATCACTTTTACTCGTTGTCATTGCTCTAGTCATCACCAGCGTTTTCTTCATTGATTCGTCAATCATAGGAGGTATCGTACTTTTTAGAATATCAGAGTCTATTCTTACCCTCGACAGTGCGTCTGCATTCGTATTGTTGCTGCCCTTTTTATATACTATATCAAAATCATAGTCGGATAGTTCTATGCGTATCCTTGTCAATTTTGAGCTCGGATTTTTATGTGAAAATAACGAAACGAGTGGTCGATGGTCAGTCACCACTATAAATTTTCTGCAATTCTTAGTGCTTCTGAAAAAGTGTTTACTCTACTTGCTTCGATAGTTGATATGATTTGTGGATCCCTTAAGCCACTTTTAAAAACGTTAAATGCCAAAGCATTATTTGTTCTGCATATTGCAGATCTGTCTGCCTCGCCAATCTCCCCAATTTGCACTTCATTTAACTCTCTTATCAGATACTCTATCTTATCTGCAAAACCTCTGATATTGTCACCTATCTGAATCGTATTTGTTAGTTTCTGTAGTATATTGTTCGATGATTTAGTGGGTTTGTAGGCTTTTTTCAATGCCAACACCAACTCACTAACAGTTGTCGGAACTGTTTCTTGTTTTATTCTATTCTGTACTTTTAAATCCAGACGTGACTTGAATACAAAATTAAAGAAAAACCTTTGCTTTTCAGGTACTACTGTCTCATTCAGTATTTCGAGATTCGTTACAAAGTTATGTAACTCCTCTTTCTTACCTGTAAATACTGGTATCAGCTTTGAAATTGCCGATATTTCGTTCATGTCCATCATGTTGTTCGTCATTTCCTGTTGTGTTAGTTTCCTGTATTCTTTTTATTTGTGTGAGCTTCTAAAATTTCTAACGCTTCTTTCCTTAGTGCTTTGTATGCGTCAGTAATATTTTGTCTATTTCCCTGTGTCAATTCAGGATCTATTAAATATTTTTCTAATTGTCTCTGTAGTTCTGCTATCTCTTTTCTTTTTAATTCTACTGTTTCTAAGGAATAAGGTCTACCTAGTGATTTCCTAGCATTCATTGTTATAGATTTTAGTTTTTCCAATAGGGCTTCCATATAGATAAAATTTTATTCGATTGTTTTCCTTTTTTTTTTTTTTATTTTATTTATTCAATTTTTGTTTGTATATAAGTTTTTAGTGACAATTTCTATTATATTTTCATCTTACCATTTTTTTTTTTGTTTTCCTTACAATAATATCTATTTATTTAGTGACATTTTTGTGTGATTCTAAAACTCTTTTGTTTTTCTTTTTGTTCTTCAAAAACATGTTCAATTCTTTTCTTGTGTTCCTCATTTTTTCTTCTAGTTGCTTCTTTCGACTTATTTCTTCTTCGTAACTTAACTCACTTTTTAAGATGTTCAATTTTCTCCTCATGCGGCTTGCAAAATCGCCCCTATTTTTCTTTACTATCGAAAGATCTATCTTCGGTATGTCTACAAGTCTGTCTGTCTTATTCCTATTCAAGGTTTTTATTGGCCTCGGGCCAATTTTTAAAATTTTTGGTCTCTCTAACCTTTCTCCTGCCTTTAATTTCTTTCTCCAGTTTTCCTCAGTGATTTTTATTTCCTTTAATACATCTTCCAATCGTTTCTCCATTTAATTATATTTATTTTAAATAAATCTTATAATTCTAAATTTCCCTTTCAGTGTTAATTGTAATGTGAGTTTTATGACAGTGGATTATCTGTGTAAAATATTTATTCTGTTAGTTTAATAATGACGGGATATTCCGAAATGTGTTTACCTCAGTTTATGATATAAGTGAAAAAACATGTTTTGGGATAAAACTTATATTAAGATATTCTAAGAAAATAACAAATTAGTATAAACAAATTTTTTACTGATAATAAATGTACCTGTGACCTAAACAAATAATAAGTGGAAAATTTGTTTTGAGATAAAAACTTAGATTAAGATATGTCTAAGAAAATTACCAGTATAAATAGATATTAAGAAAACCATTGTAAGGTAGTCTTAAGATTGTAATAAAATAAAGTACATACATTTAGTGTGACGGAAAAAATATACTATCTTCTACTCATTCCTTAAGTTAGGGAATTAACTGGGGGCTCAACCGGGATCACCAGAGGATTCCAAACGCCACTTAAGTGAACATTGCACTCTTGATCTTTGAATCAACATTATCCTGAAGGAAAAAAGGAATAATTAATCAAAGAACAAAAACACAGTGAGTACAAAAGGATTTCCAAGATTAAAAATGAATAGTACAATAAAGTACAAAAGCAGCACCACGTATCCTGAAAAAGCGGAATAAAAATTCATTGGAATATAGTAGAATTTTATATTCACGACAATCCATCGAAATAAAAATAAAAAACTGGAATCCCAGATTAATAAAAGATAAAAGATCTTTGACGCAGCAAGAAGAATAATCCCAGGAACAGATAGAAATAGAATGCCTGTCCAGGACTTAGCTACTCTGCGAGCTCAAGTCACAGCACTTGTAGCCGCTCAAACTGAGACACAAAGAACTCTCGCAGAATTAAGGAAAAACCGAGCATTTAATGTAGAACCAGTAGTACAGTTGACTCCATGTTTAATTGGAATAACAACTGAAAACCAAATAAATTTAGAAGTATTTAAAATCCTCCCAGTATTTGACGGAGACATAAGGAAATATCGTGCCTGGAGATCATCAGCATGGACACATATGGAGAACATTAAAATGTTTGAAAACACCCCACCCTACTATACAGCACACGCTATAGTACAAGCAAAAATTCAAGGTGTGGCCGCCGATATACTCATCAATCACAATACTATATTCAATTTCTATTCAATAATTAATAGACTTGATTATACATATGCCGATCAACGTCCAATGTACGTTTTGCTTGAAGAAATGAAGAAAATAAGACAAGGTAGAAAAGATTTGGCTGAGTATCATTCCGGCATAAATGAAGCATTGAATCTAATTTTATCAAAAATTGAGATGGAACAAGGCGGTGAAACTATGAAAATATTCGCTAATCAAGAAGCAGTGAGAACATTTATTACTGGTTTAAACTCAAAATACACAGCAGGTACTCTTTACGCTCAAAATCCGAAAGACTTAGAGACCGCATATGCAATTGCGAGTACTATCTACCACGACGACATAAGTTTACAATTCGATACACCATCACAAGCACATCGACCACACGCAGTGACTCATGAACGCTTTCAACAGAAACCACGCCATCAGAAATTCGAACAACGGAAGTACAACCCAAATGTACAATATGGCCCAAATCAGGAACCATCATACATTCAAGGAAGACCCCAAGTACAACCAATGGAAGTGGATACAACTGACAGAAATATTCGTCAACCAACCCAATTTCAAGGGAACAACCAAAGGTACAACAATCCCTTCAGACAACAGCAACCCTTCAAGAGAGAAGCCAACTACTCCAACAACAATTTCAACCCTAATAAACAACAAAGAATTAACCATACTCAAGAAGAAGATGAAACCAACGCAATCAGAGCTGAGTACGATGAAGATGAAGACAACAAAGTATCTTTTTTTAGATTAAAAGATGGCCTACCTCATCTACAAAGACACGATAGAGAAACAGGTAAGACCATCAATATATTAATAGACTGCGGCGCAACAAATAACTATATAGACATAAACTGTAAAATATGTTATAGGAAAAGATTAGATACTCCTACAAAAGTAAGGACATTACATGGGCATTCATACGTTAAAAGTAAAAAACTGATAAACCTATTAAATTATGAGTTGACATTCTTTGAAATAGATTCACTGATAGATTCGGGCCTGATATTAGGAATGCAAGGATTAAAGGAAATAGGTGCAGTTATAGACTTAAGTAATTTTTTGTAGATTTTCAAAAATTGAATGCACAAACAATTACTGACAGATACCCTATTCCGGACGTGAATATGACTATTCAAAACTTAGGCAAAGCAAAGGTCTTAACAACATTAGATTTAGAATCAGGCTTCCACCAAATTCAAATAAGAAAAGAAGACCGCGAAAAAACAGCCTTCTCAATCAACGGCGCTAAGTATGAATTTCTTCGGATGCCATTCGGTTTAAAGAATGCTCCTTCAATCTTGCAACGGTACGTAGATGATATTTTGAGGCCATATATAGGTAAATTTGCAAACGTTTGTATTGACGACGTACTCATATATTCTTCCACACCCGAAGAACATATTGAACACATCGAAACAATAGTTAACACACTACACAAAGCAAATACGAAAATTTCAAACGAAACAACCCACTTCTTTAAAGAAGAAATAGAATATTTAGGTCACGTAATTAGATATAATGGAATTACCCTACGAAAATTCAAACAATTAGAGATTATCCTAAGCCAACTACATTGAAAGAGCTTAGATCATTCCTAGGCTTAGCCAGTTATTACAGGAAATTTATAAAAAATTTCGTTGCAATTGTTAAACCCTTAACAACATTTTTGAAAGGAGAAAATGGAAGCATATCTAAAGATCAGAGTGCAAAAGTAAATATAAAATTAGACCAACCTGCTCTAGAAGCAATGAATGAAATCAAGGATGAACTTGAAGCTCATGTACAATTGTTCCAACCCGATTTCAAAGAACCTTTTAAATTAACTACAGATGCAAGCAATTTTGCTATAGGCGCTGTACCTTCACAAAAACGAAGACCCATTTCATTTATCTCAAGAATTCTAAACGAGACTGAACAAAATTATTCAACAAATGAAAAAGAACTTTTGGCCGCAGTCTGGTCTTTACAAAAATTAAGACATTATTTACATGGAATAGCAGATTTGACAATTTATACAGACCATCAATCATTAATATTTTCTATATCCGATAAGAATCCTAATACAAAATTGAAACAATGGAAAAATTTTATTGAGGAATATGGTGCAAAAATATCATACAAACCTGGACACCAAAATGTAGTTGCTGACGCATTATCAAGACAACAATTAAATTCAAGTTCGAATGAATCTCAGCATTCAAATCAGAGTTCACCGATTGAAAAAATACAAAGGAGTTAAACCCTTGAATCATTTTAAAAATCAAATAATTTTAACTCCCACCAATGAAGATTCCTTGGAACCAAAGAATATTTTCAAATTCAAACGCCACCATATTAAATTCACGACCAACGAAAATTTGCCAAGTAACATGAAATTAATACTGAAACCGAAAGTAATTAATGCATTACTCGTCGACGCAGAGACAATGTTTAATATTGGGGATCTATTGAAGGAAACCTTCCCTACAATAAAATTTGTAGAAGCAAACAAATTAGTTGAAGATATATTAGACGAAGAAAGACAGAAACAGCTAGTTAAACAAATTCATGAGAGAGCTCATAGAAACGTACGAAATAATATCCAAGAATTAGAAAGAGATTATTTTTGGTCTAACTTAAAAAAACACTGCCACGAACTTAATGATAACTGTGAGTCATGTCTAACTCACAAATATGACAGAAAACCTAATAAAATTCCTATTGGTGAAGCACCAATACCCACAAAACCTGGTGAGAATATACACGTGGATATATTTTACTTCAGTTGTCAAATGTTTATAACCAGTTTAGACAAGTTCTCCAAATTTTGTCATATACGACACATTCCAACAAAGAGAGACATGTACAAAAATATTGACGAAATTCTCTCTCTCACTTACCCGAGCGCTAAATTCATCGTTACCGACAACGAAGTAAGCTTTAATGGTATTTTAGCTAAGCAAATATATGAAAGGCTACAAATACAGCATGTAGGTACACCTCCATATCATTCAACAACAAACGGCCAAGTTGAACGTATTCATAGTACAATTATCGAACTCGCAAATTTATTATCCAAAAAAGGAGTCACTGCTCCCGACGAAAAAATATTCGAAGCGGTTCGCCAATAAAACAAGACTGTACATTCAGTCACTAAAAAAAAACCAGAGGACGTGTTCTTTAATCAACAGGGGTATCCACATATACACGATTTAATTAAAAACGCTCAGACAAAAGCTTTGGCCTATCACAATAAGGACCGCAAATTCATTCAATATAGGAAAGGAGACATCGTTTACTCCAAGACTCATAGAAGAAACAAAAAAGTGGCTAAAGTTGCTAAACATTGCGTTGAGACAGACAACGGTGAAACAATTACTACATCTAGGAAATTAATTATACACAAGGACAATATGTCAGGAAAGATATTATTATCAATAATCCAACTCATACTAGCGAATAATATAATTGATTTAGGAAATAAAAAATATGTCTTAACCGAAGACAACCAAGTTTATTTACACAAGAACTATGAATACTTGTATCATGTTATAAATATTACAAAAATACTAAAACCATTTGAAAATATGATAAAAAGTGCCTACAATACGGAAGACAATGTAGAGATTCAAATTTGAATTAAGAAAATTGAAAATTTAAAAACACAACTCACTGATAATAGAAGTAAAAGATCCCTAAACTTTTTAGGATCAGCCCTAAAATTCATCACTGGTACTCTAGACCATGACGATGAAATCGAAATAAAAACTAGATTAAACCAACTTGTGGAAAATAATAATCAACAAAAAATAATTAACTCACAATTTGAAAAAATACTAGATAAACTAAACATTCAAAAAATAAACGAAGAATTCATATTAAATGAAGTTAATAATGAATTAATGACAGTAACTAACACAATTAATTTTGCAAAAAATACTAATTTTTAATCAGGAACATTAGATATAAAAGAAATCGAATCTGTTATACAAAACAAAATAATAAAAATACCGGTAATCAATATACTTGAATATTCGGATAAACATGTGTGTGAATTTAGCCAAGCAATTATAATAATCTATAAATATCCTATAATTGAAAAGGAATGTAAGCTGTATAACATCTATCCTTTAGCAAATAAGCTCGGAAAGTTATTACTAGATGGTAAGATTGCCTTATGTAAAAATAATTATCAAAGAATAACTAAATGCAAAAATATTATTGGTTCCCATATATGTAAATTTGAATCTAAAGATAACTGTACAATAAATACTTTAAGCAATGAACCAGCACAATGTAAAACGAAACTTGAAAATAACTCAGACATTGAAGACTTAGGCAATGGGAATATTTTTATTGACAATGAACATACTTTAGACTACCTAACCATAAACGGACCACATTTGGTACAATTTGACCAAAACATAACTATAGACAATAAAACATACTTTAACGAAAAACAAAGAATTTATGACATCATTCATAAGAGACATAATGAAGAATTAAGTATACTCGAAATCTTGTATACAAACTCTGAGAATAGATTTACGAATAGTTGGAAAATATCTACATTATTCATTCCTTTGGAAGAACATCCATTAATGGCTACACTATACGTAATTTTAATATTCGCTATACTTTACTCTTTAGTACAGTTCTGCGGATGCTACAGCGCACATCAAGAAAGAATGGGACGGGAATTATATAACAGATATTACAAAGCGGAATTACTTAGACTTCGGACTCAAGTATAAAACGAGGACGTTTTTCTTTTTAACTCAGGGGAGAGTTAACACATGTCAGCATTATCAGTTTTCAATGGTAATGTGAGTTTTATGACAGTGGATTGTCTGTGTAAAGTATTTATTCGTTAGTTTAATAATGACGGGATATTCCGAAATGTGTTTATCTCAGTTTATGATATAAGTGAAAAAACATGTTTTGGGATAAAACTTACATTAAGATATTCTAAGAAAATAACAAATTAGTATAAACAAATTTTTTACTGATAATAAAGGTACTTGTGACCTAAACAAATAATAAGTGGAAAATTTGTTTTGAGATAAAAACTTAGATTAAGATATGTCTAAGAAAATTATCAGTATAAATAGATATTAAGAAAACCATTGTAAGGTAATCTTAAGATTGTAATAAAATAAAGTACACACATTTAGTGTGACGGAAAAAATATACTATCTTTTACTCATTCCTTAAGTTAGGGAATTAACTCGTGCACGAAAAATTCAAATAATTTTTTAAATATTTGCCAAAGAAAAATTTCATCAGATCACTATGAATAAGTAGATTTTAATTTATTTTATTAGAGTAAGTTCATTCAAGTACTTAAATTAAATAATATAGAAGTGTGTCATAATTTAAATTATTTTGGAATTTCATTTATTAGTGCGTGCAAGAGTCTAAATTGCATTAGCAGAACTTCTATTCGGTTATAGATCAAGTTTAAAATAAATGTTTGTTTTTTTTCAAGGTTTGTGTTTTATTTAATTGAATTTGAACAATATTCAGCATAAAATTAAAATTGATTATAAAATATTATAGTTCATGTTATATAAGTTAAGGCATGACACACTTCCATGCCACCTTATCAGTCCGCTAATATGGCGAACAAATCTGTCCGCCAATATGGTGAACAAATCAGTCCGCAAACATGGCGAACAAGTCAGTTCGCCAATCAGAGCAGTCCGCCAATATGGCAAACAAATATTTCCGTCAATATGGCGAACAATTCAGTCCGCCAATCACGTCAGTCCGCCATCCATGTCGCCCAATATGGTGAACGAATTAGTTTACCAATTATCCTCATACTCACAGTCACACAATGTGACGTCATTAATTTTTTGGTAAATAAATATTTTGCCACCCAACTTGACAAACACCTTAGTTTGTCATTTATTTTTATAAATGTTTTTGCCCTCATCAAACTACTCACAACGGGCACGAGTATGTCGCAATATCATATTGCAATGTTTTACATTTAATAATTATGTTCTACATTTAATAATTGTGTCACAATATCACATTACATTTATTGCCATTCCAATTCCACACATAAATAATTCTCAAGTCAATGCACTTGACTGTTATTTATGTCAACCATATGTTTGTTCGTCTCAGCATTTTTTCGGTGGTGTTTATTTAGTGTTTCCTTGTTGCTGACAAAGGTAATTTAGTATTATTTAAATAAAGGTAAAAAGAAAAAGACAGTTAGTAAAAACACAATCTTAGTCAGTTAGTTACGGCAATAGTATAGTCGCTGTCGCAGTGTTATGAAAAAGGAACTTTAATTTGAACAATTAATGCAATTAAATTATTTTAAAGTGTCTTCAAAATAAAAGACAAATTTATAATATAAATTAAATTAAATAAAATTGTGTTTCATTTATGAAAAAGGAACTTTAATTTGAACAATTAATGCAATTAAATTATTTTAAAGTGTCCTCAAAATAAAAGACAAATAAATAAAATTAAATAAAATTGTGTTTTATTTACGAAAAAAAACCATAATTAATTGGCGCCCAACTCGGTAAGGACCTATCGGAAAAGTAAAACTCAAACGAAAACTAAAGTATTTAAGTGTGGAAAGCTAGATTTCGTTAAATAAATCTTACTCTCAAATACGCAATTTCGAACTAAATAATAAAAGTGTTCCTTATCTCCCACCACCTTGTGAACAAAAATTCGGTGAAATAAACCAAACTGAACAATCAAATCCAACCACTCCTCAATCAAGCAGTCTAAGGGAAGTGCCTAAATCTCCAAACTTTGCAGACGATCTGGCCGAACGCAGCAACACCAACAAAATGAAGTCAACAATGTGGTTGTAAGTTGCTAAGTAACATTATTATAAACAATTTTTTTTTTTTAAGAAAAAAAAACTTTTATAAACCTTAAATTTTTTTTTAAATCATGATAAATACTTTTTTGTAAATTAATTTCTAAATAAATCGTAAATTCTGTAAAATTAAAATACCTTCAAATAAACTTTGGTGTTATTGTAAATTAAATTATTTAAAAAAAAATTTTTTTTAACCTAATCCCTTGTGGAAAAATATTAAATACTTAAAATTTTTTTAACTAAATTCTATTCTAATTTTTTTTTTATGAACAAAAAATTGTTATATAAAAAAAAAACTTTTTTTGCGAAAAATTAATCATTAATCTTTTTGTTGCATAAATAAAATTATTCTATACTAAATTTTATGCTTTTCAACAAAACGATCATTATAAGCTAAAATTTTATTCCCTTTGCAATTGCGATTACCTAAATTCTCTAAGCCGTATTTTGTGATAGTTCTGGTGCATTAAGATTGTAGATTAAAATTTTGTAGATTAAAATTTTTCGTAACTAGAATCTTATACTAAAAAATGACGTACGACTCTGACACTTCATCCGAATATCATTCGGAAATAGAGGACAGATTGGAGACACTAATAGATCTTTACACCATTAGGGAAGAAGATAGGGAAACCTTACGAAGACTATCCAGTGCAATAACTAGGCTAAAAAGTATAGCAAGGGCTAAATACCTAAGGAACAACGCTAAACGGAATCCCATTAGGGTATAAGGATTCCCATAATACTTCTGACGATTAATGACTTAGACCACGGACATTCACCTCATCGCATTTACAGAAAGGAAGAAATAAAAATCCCAATAGGGAACGTAATTGACAGAGTAAATTTTTTTTTTAAGAGAAAAAAAGAGAGAAAAGTGGAAAAGGGAAAAAACTTTTCAAAATTAATTTTTTTTTAAGAAAAAATAATACATTTTATAATACATTTTAATATTTTGGCATTTGATTTTCTAAACACAACAATTGCAACTAAAACTTAAAACAAAGGAATGAAACAAAATAACAACTCACATAGTGAGGAGATGCAACAAAATAGTTGCATCCACATTAAATTAAGCAATTATGTAATAAATACCTCATTTTATTATTATTTTTATAAAATAAATAGCATAAATTATTCTAAATTTTTTTTGTAATAAATGAATTAAAATTTTTTAGAAGAAAATGAAATCTAAATATGGATTCGATGAATTCGCTAACGGAACAAAAATTCCCATGAACATCGAATAACCTTTTTTTTATGACAACTTATATAGTAAGGACGTGCAATGAAATAATTGCACCCACATTAAAATAAAGAATTTTTTTTAAAATATTAAAGACAAGAATTAAATCTGTGGAAGAGAAAACTATAAAAACCATATAAGAAAATTTTTAAAAAATCCTAAAACTAATTAAATGAAGAAAGAAATAAAAACCTACATAGTAGGGAGTTGCAGCAAAATGTTGCAACCTTATCTTATTTAAAAAAGAAAATTTAAATGAAAATGTAAAACTAATCTTAAATTAAACAACTCACATAGTGAGTAGATATAACAAAATGGATGTAACCACATTATATTAAGCAATTAGGAAATAAGAAATTAGTTTTCTCTCTGTAATTTTATGATTTGAAATTGTAAAAGAATTTTTTTTCCCAGCAACTTAGAAACACCCATAGATTTGACTATAAATATTTATTTATTTTTTTTTACGCGATTTCAGCTTGACAATCCAACGTGATTTGTAGTGCCATCAGACGGGGACGTCTGGAACTTAAAAGGGGGAGTAGTTAAGGCATGACACACTTCCATGCCACCTTATCAGTCCGCTAATATGGTGAACAAATCTGTCCGCCAATATGGTGAACAAATCAGTCCGCAAACATGGCGAACAAGTCAGTTCGCCAATCAGAGCAGTGCGCCAATATGGCAAACAAATATTTCCGTCAATATGGCGAACAATTCAGTCCGCCAATCACGCCAGTCCGCCATCGATGTCGCCCAATATGGTGAATATTAGTTTACCAATTATCTTCATATTCACAGTCACACAATGTGACGTCATTAATTTTTTGGTAAATAAATATTTTGCCACCCAACTTGACAAACACCTTAGTTTGTCATTTATTTTTATAAATGTTTTTGCCCTCATCAAACTACTCACAACGGGCACGAGTACGTCGCAATATCATATTGCAATGTTTTACATTTAATAATTATGTTCTACATTTAATAATTGTGTCACAATATCACATTACATTTATTGCCATTCCAATTCCACACATAAATAATTCTCAAGTCAATGCACTTGACTGTTATTTATGTCAACCATATGTTTGTTCGTCTCAGCATTTTTTCGGTGGTGTTCCTTTAGTGTTTCCTTGTTGCTGACAAAGGTAATTTAGTATTATTTAAATAACGGTAAAAAGAAAAAGACAGTTAGTAAAAACACAATCTTAGTCAGTTAGTTACGGCAATAGTATAGTCGCTGTCGCAGTGTTATGAAAAAGGAACTTTAATTTGAACAATTAATGCAATTAAATTATTTTAAAGTGTCTTCAAAATAAAAGACAAATTTATAATATAAATTAAATTAAATAAAATTGTGTTTCATTTATGAAAAAGGAACTTTAATTTGAACAATTAATGCAATTAAATTATTTTAAAGTGTCTTCAAAATAAAAGACCAATAAATTAAATTAAATAAAATTGTGTTTTATTTACGAAAAAACCATAATTAATTTATATTATAGGTCTGATGTTTTAATTAATTTCTTATTTAAAAGAAAAGAATTACATCATTAGATACTCCTATAAAAGTAAGGACATTACATGGGCATTCATACGTTAAGAGCTGTACGCAGCTTGTTAAGGAATCTTAACAGAACATTTTCATATATTTCTTAAAGAAAAAAAAGCACAAAAGTACTTTTCAGTGCAACGCTAGCAATCAGCTCTTTTCTGTCAATTATTAAGAATTGTGAAATTGAAAACAAATCAATTCTTCGGTTCTGCTTTATTTGGCCTGCTAAACGCTTTTGAAGCTCAGTATCAAAATTACCCATCCGCTTTTTGTTTTTCTTTGCCGAATTTTGTTCGTTTTTTTTTCCAATTTTGCAACTGAAAAATAACTTTTAATTTTTTTAGCATATTACATTTTGTTTATGCTTACCTCTACTGTCAAAATTCCGTTCAGAAAGAACGAAAAATTTGATATTCCTGCTCAAAGCCTGGGTTGCCTAACTTAATTTACGTCAAAAAAAAAGTAGTAAAAACAATACTACTTTTTTAAAAAGCTGCATACTATCAACAGAAATTTTTTGACAGAAAAATTCCTTAAGCATTTCTGAAGCGTTTTTTTATATGAAGTTTTTGATTCCTTAGCAAGCTGCATACAGGCCTTTAAAAGTAAAAAACTGATAAACCTATTAAATTATGAGTTGACATTCTTTGAAATAGATTCACTGTTAGATTCGGACATGATATTAGGAATGCAAGGATTAAAGGAAATAGGTGCAGTTACAGACTTAAGTAATAACAGACTCAATTATAAATGCAAGGAGAAAATGCATAAAATAAAATTTACAGTAAATAATAAGGAATACAAGGAAAGAATAGAAGAGATTATGAATAAAAATTCATACACGAATGTGAAACTACCATGCAGTACAACAATCGAAGGAACTATTAGAACAAAGTCTGACGAACCTATATGGACAAAACAATATCCATACCCATACTCTGATAATGAATTTATAAATAAAGAAATCCAGGATCTATTGCATAACGAAATTATCCAACCGAGCAAAAGTCTCTACAATAGTCCAATCTGGACTGTAGCAAAAAAGGTACCGATGACCAAGGTAAACCTAAACGGCGGTTGGTTGTAGATTTTCAAAAATTGAATGCACAAACAATTACGGACAGATACCCTATTCCGGACGTGAATATGACTATTCAAAACTTAGGCAAAGCAAAGGTCTTAACAACATTAGATTTAGAATCAGGCTTCCACCAAATTCAAATAAGAAAAGAAGACCGCGAAAAAACAGCCTTCTCAATCAAAGGCGCTAAGTATGAATTTCTTCGGATGCCATTCGGTTTAAAGAATGCTCCTTCAATCTTTCAACGATGCGTAGATGATATTTTGAGGCCATATATAGGTAAATTTGCATACGTTTGTATTGACGACGTACTCATATATTCTTCCACACCCGAAAAACATATTGAACACATCGAAACAATAGTTAACGCACTACACAAAGCAAATATGAAAATTTCAAACGAAAAATCCCACTTCTTTAAAGAAGAAATAGAATATTTAGGGCACGTAATTAGATATAATGGCATTACTGTAGATCCTACGAAAATTCAAACAATTAGAGATTATCCTAAGCCAACTACATTGAAAGAGCTTAGATCCTTCCTAGGCTTAGCCAGTTATTACAGGAAATTTATAAAAAATTTCGCTGCAATTGTTAAACCCTTAACAACATTTTTGAAAGGAGAAAATGGAAGCATATCTAAAAATCAGAGTGCAAAAGTAAATATAAAATTAGACCAACCTGCTCTAGAAGCAATGACTAAAATCAAGGACGAACTTGAAGCTCAAGTACAATTATTCCAACCCGATTTCAAAGAACGTTTTGAATTAACTACAGATGCAAGCAATTTTGCTATAGGCGCTGTACCTTCACAAAAACGAAGACCCATTTCATTTATCTCAAGAATTCTAAACGAGACTGAACAAAATTATTCAACAAATGAAAAAGAACTTTTGGCCGCAGTCTGGTCTTTACAAAAATTAAGACATTATTTATATGGAATAGCAGATTTGGCAATTTATACAGACCATCAATCATTAATATTTTCTATATCCGACAAGAATCCTAATACAAAATTGAAACAATGGAAAAATTTTATTGAGGAATATGGTGCAAAAAAATCATACAAACCTGGACACCAAAATGTAGTTGCTGACGCATTATCAACACAACAAATAAATTCAAGTTCGAATGAATCTCAGATTCGTATCAGAGTTCACCGATTGAAAAAATACAAAGGAGTTAAACCCTTGAATCATTTTAAAAATCAAATAATTTTAACTCCCACCAATAAAGATTCCTTGGAATCAAAGAATATTTTCAAATTCAAACGCCACCATATTAAATTCACGACCAACGAAAATTTGTCAAGTAACATGAAATTAATACTGAAACCGAAAGTAATTAATGCATTACTCGTCGACGCAGAGACAATGTTTAATATTGGGGATCTATTGAAGGAAACCTTCCCTACAATAAAATTTGTAGAAGCAAACAAATTAGTTGAAGATATATTAGACGAAGAAAGACAGAAACAGCTAGTTAAACAAATTCATGAGAGAGCTCATAGAAACGTACGAAATAATATCCTAGAATTAGAAAGAGATTATTTTTGGCCTAACTTAAAAAAACACTGCCACGAACTTAATGATAACTGTGAGTCATGTCTAACTCACAAATATGACAGAAAACCTAATAAAATTCCTATTGGTGAAGCACCAATACCCACAAAACCTGGTGAGAATATACACGTGGATATATTTTACTTCAGTTGTCAAATGTTTATAACCAGTTTAGACAAGTTCTCCAAATTTTGTCATATACGACACATTCCAACAAAGAGAGACATGTACAAAAATATTGACGAAATTCTCTCTCTCACTTACCCGAACGTTAAATTCATCGTTACCGACAACGAAGTAAGCTTTAATGGTATTTTAGCTAAGCAAATATATGAAAGGCTACAAATACAGCATGTAGTTACACCTCCATATCATTCAACAAAAAACGGCCAAGTTGAACGTATTCATAGTACAATTATCGAACTCGCAAATTTATTATCCAAAAAAGGAGTCACTGCTCCCGACGAAAAAATATTCGAGCGGTTCGCTAACATAACAAGACTGTACATTCAGTCACTAAAGAAAATCCCGAGGACGTGTTCTTTAATCAACAGGGGTATCAACATATACACGATTTAATTAAAAACGGTCAGACAAAAACTTTGGCCTATCACAATAAGGACCGCAAATTCATTCAATATAGGAAAGGAGACATCGTTTACTCCAAGACTCATAGAAGAAACAAAAACGTGGCTTAATTTGCTAAACATTGTGTTGAGACAGACAACGGTGAAACAATTACTACATCTAGGAAATTAATTATACACAAGGACAATATGTCAGGAAAGATATTATTATCAATAATCCAACTCATACTAGCGAATAATATAATTGATTTAGGAAATAAAAAATATGTCTTAACCGAAGACAACCAAGTTTATTTACACAAGAACTATGAATACTTGTATCATGTTATAAATATTACAAAAATACTAAAACCATATGAAAATATAATAAAAAGTGCCTACAATACGGAAGACAATGTAGAGATTCAAATTTGAATTAAGAAAATTGAAAATTTTACTTCACTGATAATAGAAGTAAAAGATCCCTAAACTTTTTAGGATCAGCCCTAAAATTCATCACTGGTACTCTAGACCATGACGATGAAATCGAAATAAAAACTAGATTAAACCAACTTGTGGAAAATAATAATCAACAAAAAATAATTAACTCACAATTTGAAAAAATACTAGATAAACTAAACATTCAAAAAATAAATGAAGAATTCATATTAAATGAAGTTTACAATGAATTAATGACAGTAACTAACACAATTAATTTTGCAAAAAATAATAATTTTTAATCAGGAACATTAGATGTAAAAGAAATCGAATCTGTTATACAAAATAAAAGAATAAAAATACCGGTAATCAATATACTTGAATATTCGGATAAACATGTGTGTGAATTTAACCAAGCAATTATAATAATCTATAAATATCCTATAATTGAAAAGGAATGTAAGCTGTATAACATCTATCCTTTAGCAAATAGGCTCGGAAAGCTATTACTAGATGGTAAGATTGCCTTATGTAAAAATAATTATCAAAGAATAACTAAATGCAAAAATTGCAAAAATATTATTGGTTCCCATATATGTAAATTTGAATCTAAAGATAACTGTACAATAAATACTTTAAACAATGAACGAGCACAATGTAAAACGAAACTTGAAAATAACTCAGACATTGAAGACTTAGGCAATGGGAATATTTTTATTGACAATGAACATATATTAGACAACCTAACCATAAACGGACCACATTTGGTACAATTTGACCAAAACATGACTATAGACAATAAAACATACTTTAACGAAAAACAAAGAATTTATGACATCATTCATAAGAGACATAATGAAGAATTAAGTATACTCGAAATCTTGTATACAAACTCTGAGAATAGATTTACGAATATTCAGAAAATATCTACATTATTCATTCCTTTGGAAGAACATCCATTAATGGCTACACTATACGTAAGTTTAATATTCGCTATACTTTACTCGTTAGTACAGCTCTGCGGATGCTACAGGGCACACCAAGAAAGAATGGGACGGGAATTATATAACAGATATTACGAAGCGGAATTACTTAGACTTCGGACTCAAGTATAAAACGAGGACGTTTTTCTTTTTAACACAGGGGAGGGTTAACACATGTCAGCATTATCAGTTTTCAATGGTAATTTGAGTTTTATGACATTGGATTGTCTGTGTAAAGTATTTATTCCGTTAGTTTAATAATGACGGGATATTCCGAAATGTGTTTATCTCAGTTTATGATATAATTGAAAAAACATGTTTCGGGATAAAACTTACATTAAGATATTCTAAGAAAATAACAAATTAGTATAAACAAATTTTTTACTGATAATAAAGGTACTTGTGACCTAAACAAATATTAAGTGGAAAATTTGTTTTGAGATAAAAACTTAGATTAAGATATGTCTAAGAAAATTATCAGTATAAATAGATATTAAGAAAACCATTGTAAGGTAGTCTTAAGATTGTAATAAAATAAAGTACACACATTTAGTGTGACGAAAAAAATATACTATCTTTTACTCATTCCTTAAGTTAGGGAATTAACTCGTGCACGAAAAATTCAAATAATTTTTTAAATATTTGCCAAAGAAAAATTTCATAGAAATTTTTTGACAGATCACTATGAATAAGTAGATTTTAATTTATTTTATTAGAGTAAGTTCATTCAAGTACTTAAATTAAATAAAGTAATATAGAAGTGTGTCATAATTTAAATTATTTTGGAATTTAATTTATTAGTGCGTGCAAGAGTCTAAATTGCATTAGCAGAACTTCTATTCGGTTATAGATCAAGTTTAAAATAAATGTTTGTTTTTTTTCAAGGTTTGTGTTTTATTTAATTGAATTTGAACAATATTCAGCATAAAATTAAAATTGATTATAAAATATTATAGTTCATGTTATATATTATAGGTCTGATGTTTTAATTAATTTCTTATTTAAAAGAAAAGAATTACATCATTAGATACTCCTATAAAAGTAAGGACATTACATGGGCATTCATACGTTAAAAGTAAAAAACTGATAAACCTATTAAATTATGAGTTGACATTCTTTGAAATAGATTCACTGATAGATTCGGACATGATATTAGGAATTCAAGGATTAAAGGAAAAAGGTGCAGTTATAGACTTAAGTAATAACAGACTCAATTATAAATGCAAGTAGAAAATGCATAAAATAAAATTTACAGTAAATAATGAGGAATACAAGGAAAGAATAGAAGAGATTATGAATAAAAATTCATACACGAATGAGAAACTACCATGCAGTACAACAATCGAAGGAACGAACAAAGTCTGACGAACCTATATGGACAAAACAATATCCATACCCATACTCTGATAATGAATTTATAAATAAAGAAATCCAGGATCTATTGCATAACGAAATTATCCAACCGAGCAAAAGTCCCTACAACAGTCCATTCTGGACTGTAGCAAAAAAGGTACCGATGACCAAGGTAAACCTAAACGGCGGTTGGTTGTAGATTTTCAAAAATTGAATGCACAAACAATTACGGACAGATACCCTATTCCGGACGTGAATATGACTATTCAAAACTTAGGCAAAGCAAAGGTCTTAACAACATTAGATTTAGAATCAGGCTTCCACCAAATTCAAATAAGAAAAGAAGACCGCGAAAAAACAGCCTTCTCAATCAACGGCGCTAAGTATGAATTTCTTCGGATGCCATTCGGTTTAAAGAATGCTCCTTCAATCTTTCAACGATACGTAGATGATATTTTGAGGCCATATATAGGTAAATTTGCATACGTTTGTATTGACGACGTACTCATATATTCTTCCACACCCGAAAAACATATTGAACACATCGAAACAATAGTTAACGCACTACACAAAGCAAATATGAAAATTTCAAACTGTAGATCCTACGAAAATTCAAACAATTAGAGATTATCCTAAGCCAACTACATTGAAAGAGCTTAGATCCTTCATAGGCTTAGCCAATTACAGGAAATTTATAAAAAATTTCGCTTCAACTGTTAAACCCTTAACAACATTTTTGAAAGGAGAAAATGGAAGCATATCTAAAAATCAGAGTGCAAAAGTAAATATAAAATTAGACCAACCTGCTCTAGAAGCAATGAATAAAATCAAGGACGAACTTGAAGCTCAAGTACAATTATTCCAACCCGATTTCAAAGAACCTTTTGAATTAACTACAGATGCAAGCAATTTTGCTATAGGCGCTGTACCTTCACAAAAACGAAGACCCATTTCATTTATCTCGAGAATTCTAAACGAGACTGAACCAAATTAATCAACAAATGAAAAAGAACTTTTGGCCGCAGTCTGGTCTTTACAAAAATTAAGACATTATTTATATGGAATAGCAGATTTGACAATTCGATAGACCATCAATCATTAATATTTTCTATATCCGATAAGAATCCTAATACAAAATTGAAACAATGGAAAAATTTTATTGAGGAATATGGTGCAAAAATATCATACAAAATGTCATATCATACATACAATATCATACACCAAAATGTAGTTGCTGACGCATTATCAAGACAACAAATAAATTCAAGTTCGAATGAATCTCAGCATTCATATCAGAGTTCACCGATTGAAAAAATACAAAGGAGTTAAACCCTTGAATCATTTTAAAAATCAAATAATTTTAACTCCCACCAATGAAGATTCCTTGGAATCAAAGAATATTTTCAAATTCAAACGCCACCATATTAAATTCACGACCAACGAAAATTTGCCAAGTAACATGAAATTAATACTGAAACCGAAAGTAATTAATGCATTACTCGTCGACGCAGAGACAATGTTTAATATTGGGGATCTATTGAAGGAAACCTCCCTACAATAAAATTTGTAGAAGCAAACAAATTAGTTGAAGATATATTAGACGAAGAAAGACAGAAACAGCTAGTTAAACAAATTCATGAGAGAGCTCATAGAAACGTACGAAATAATATCCTAGAATTAGAAAGAGATTATTTTTGGCCTAACTTAAAAAAACACTGCCACGAACTTAATGATAACTGTGAGTCATGTCTAACTCACAAATATGACAGACAACCTAATAAGATTCCTATTGGTGAAGCACCAATACCCACAAAACCTGGTGAGAATATACACGTGGATATATTTTACTTCAGTTGTCAAATGTTTATAACCAGTTTAGACAAGTTCTCCAAATTTTGTCATATACGACATATTCCAACAAAGAGAGACATGTATAAAAATATTGACGAAATTTTCTCTCTCACTTACCCGAATGCTAAATTCATCGTTACCGACAACGAAGTAAGCTTTAATGGTATTTTAGCTAAGCAAATATATGAAAGGCTACAAATACAGCATGTAGTTACACCTCCATGTCATTCAACAACAAACGGTCAAGTTGAACGTATTCATAGTACAATTATCGAACTCGCAAATTTATTATCCAAAAAAGGAGTCACTGCTCCCGACGAAAAAACATTCGAGCGGTTCGCCAATATAACAAGACTGTACATTCAGTCACTAAAGAAAAACCCGAGGACGTGTTCTTTAATCAAAAGGGGTATCAACATATACACGATTTAATTAAAAACGCTCAGACAAAAACTTTGGCCTATCACAATAAGGACTGCATCATTCAATATAGGAAAGGAGACATCGTTTACTCCAAGACTCATAGAAGAAACAAAAACGTGGCTAAATTTGCTCAACATTTTGTTGAGACAGACAACGGTGAAACAATTACTACATCTAGGAAATTAATTATACACAAGGACAATATTAGAAGTAAATATGTCAGGAAAGATATTATTATCAATAATCCAACTCATACTAGCAAATAATATAATTGATTTAGGAAATAAAAAATATGTCTTAACCGAAGACAACCAAGTTTATTTACACAATAACTTTGAATACTTGTATCATGTTATAAATATTACAAAAATACTAAAACCATATGAAAATATAATAAAAAGTGCCTACACTACGGAAGACAATGTAGAGATTCAAATTTGAATTAAGAAAATTGAAAATTTAAAAACACAGCTCACTGATAATAGGATCAGCCCTAAAATTCATCACTGGTACTCCAGACCAGTTTCGGGAAGAGTCACCAACCCTCATCAGTAACCAAAAGCAGTAGATAGTTTGTTTGGTAAAAAGTTAAATTCATATACATTTGCTGAAAACAACTAAATGAGAATTCAAGCAAAGAGTTATGTATGCTATTTAAGCCTCGTCGAATATAACAAACTAAAATATAAAACAACTTTGAAACAAATATATTCGTACATTTTGTTTTTGTCTTGAAAAAACAAAAAAAAAAACAATTTGTTTTTGCTAAACTTACATTTAGCGTTAACAGCGTGCCCTCCGTATTTTGCTTTTGCTTTATTTAAAGTAAAAATATTTGATCTTGAGCCTGAACAATTTCAAACTCAATCACTATATTTAATAAATAAATACATAATTTTTCGCAGTTTTTTCTCAGCTTATGTTTGGACCACATGCAAAATTTTTTGAATATGGATATTATAAATACAAATACGGGTTTTAAAAATTTTACATTGATTTCGGAAGTGTATTTTTTTTTGTTTCCGTATAAAATAAATAAAAGGATATTTTAATTTTTATATATTTTCTCGGTTTTGAAAATATTTTCAATATTAAGCCGTATGAAAAAATTGTGGTTGTTTACTTTATTACAGTCTTAAGTCGACTAAGATATCGACGCCCTCCTTGGAGTTTAGATTTGGGCAGGCATTGACACATCAAGTTTTTGCAATTCACCAGACGTTTTCTAAAATTATTTTTAGCTCCAGTTTAATAAGAGGCTTATGCTGAGCCACTTTACGTTTCATCACGTGCCATAAATTTTCGATAGGATTTAAATCCGGGGAGTTTCCAGGCCAATCCATGTGTTGAATACAGAAGTCCTTGCATATTTTTCGCACCTGTAAAAATAGTTGAAAGGATTATTTTAAAATTTTTAGCTACAAACATGCGGATATATACTTGCACAGATAAATGGATATAATTGCAATACAGTAAACATAAGCTGAGAAATTAAAAAAAAAATTGTGAAAAATTAAGTGGAAAGATGTGCGTGACAGCAGATGTATAATAAAAAATACTCCACAAATTATCAACTTATGTTGTATATGCTAATCAATTTTAATCAATTCAATTTAAAAAAACATTTCTTATCCTCGCAATGAAAGGGAAAATATTATATTAATTTAATGAAAGTTCACATTCTACAGACAAGCTGATTGGCTTCGTGCGATTAAAATTAAGTTAAAATGTATATAAATTTCTTTTAATAAAATTTAAAAAAAAATGTGGCTACGTACCACTTTTAATGAAATTTTCGGTATATGAAACTCTCTTTCAACAATTTCCCTTGTTTTCTTTGTTCCAAAATGACCCTCTAGATGTGCGATTTGTACAATTTCTTCCTCCATGCTAGCTGGAATTACTATAAGTTCTTGATTTGGGTTCTTGTATACCAAATCATGCTTCAAATAAAAATATTCGTAAGGGTCCTTTTCGACAATCTTTCCAATGGCCTTCACCCATTCATATTGTAACTGTGCCTCTTTTAGACGATGGCCTAACGAGCCTTCAACTAAAAGGCAAGAAACTCTGCTCAGAGCATCTACGTGACGCATTTTGCTTCCAGATAAATGTTCTATGGTGTAATCGAATTCCTGCAGGAACATTGCGCATCTCGAAACCCTTAAAGGCACATCCTTCTTCTTCATTGTCAGTAATTATAGTGTTTGCAGTTATTATTTTAAATATTATTATAGGTGGTAATTAGAAATTAAAGCACACTTAATTTTTCTTTTGAATTGTGTTCTGAATCAGTCACGATTTAGACTGTCTTTATTTTTATCAAACAGTTGCTTATAAATACCCTATGAGAAGTTCTAGCTTTCTACTCTAAGAGTGACTTTCTAAAGTACACTCAATGACTTAAATTCTAAGAGCGACTTTCTAAAGTACACTCAATAACTCTAAATATTGTCAATGCATTTTTGGTTGGGTGGAGTCTCTCTCGATGTCAATTTCCATTCATAGCGTTTTACATATTACTCTAAATCAATTAAATGTTTTGTAAATAGAAACTGCATGTGAGGCAATTTACTTACTCAAAATTAAATCAATTGCATTAGTCAATTGTGTTGGTGGTTTACCCCAAAAACTATATAAGTATTACTTATGTTACTAAAGAAAAGAAAGAGACTCAACCGTACCACAAAGCATTGTTGTATGCATGGCGTTATTATTTACATTAACTTACACGCTATACCATGCATACGTTACATTATCTTAAACTTATTACCCAAGAGATAAAATCTCCACTTCTTTAATGCTTATATAATAGCTAAAACGTCGAGCTCATAGAAATGTATTTTTGTTGCGCATACGTTGTTTTGCGACTCATGTACTCGATTGGATGTAGTTGTTCATCAGCCGCAAATACATCACCTGCTTTGGGATTGTACAAATTAAAAACTGGTGCATTGATTAAACTACTTTTTAAGCTGATGAAATGAAATCTTCTGGTGATCTCCCATTTCAAACGCAATGTCCTTTTCCAATAAATGGGATAGTGGTCTTGCAATAATGGCATAATCGCACACAAATCGTCGAAAATAAGAAGTGAGCCTAAGAATCGTTGTAGCGATTTTCTGTCTCTCGGAATAGGAAAATTTGTAATGATGGTCTAATCGTCGAATTCTCCACTATATACCCCCAAAAATTTCCTCTATTTCTCAAAAATTGCCATTTCCCCCCATCTTATCTTAAGATCATGCTTTTCCGCCACACATAGTACTCTCTTCAGCTTCTAAATATCCTCTTCTTCGCTCGAGGATGGAATAATAATGTCATCCATATACACAACGATAGTACCATCTTGGATTAATTAACTGGGGAATTGCAAATACCAAAAGGCGCGTAATTAAACTCGTATTGACCATTGTGTGTCACGAATGACGTATATCTCTTTGATCGTTCGTCAGCAGCTACATGGAAGAAGCCATTTCTCAAATCCAGTGTCGTGTAAGTTTTAGCAGCCTATAATTTGCGCAAAACGTTATCTGTCAATACCATTGGAAAATTATCTTTCAATATTTTCTCGTTAAATTTTCGGAAGTCGCAGCATAACCTTTTACTGCCGTCCTTTTTTGGTACCAAAACTATAGGTGATGAATATTCCGATGTGCTGGTTTGTATAATACCATCTCGCAACCACTCCTTTACCTGTTCCTCAACAACGTGTTGATCGACGATGTCATCAGATAAGATTATCTTCATAGTAATTGGCCACGGTTCTTCTCTTTTAGGACTGTAGTCATTCTTCTCACTTCTTCCGCTGTTTCCATTGGTAAGTAGGATCTATCATATTTGTCATTTTCCTCAATGACCACTGTAGAACAAAATTCTCTAAACTCATCCACGGCATTCGTACTGAACAACCCATTTTCCCTTTCCCGTTCTACAAGTTTTCCCTTTTTTACAAATGTTGCACTGGTAGATGTCATGACGATGTCAGCTTGTTGTAAAATATCGTTTACGATTGCTGCCGGATAAACGAAATTTTCCACTATTTAAAACTGTACATCAAAATCACTATCGTCCATATTGATCGACTTTTCGAAATAGCCCACAGTAGTTAACTTATCGTCACTAGCAGCAATAAAACTTCGTTCCTCTCTAATAAATTTCAAATCACTCAAGCTCCGAAAAATGTCGAGTCAAATTATTGAAATATCGCTACCAGAATCAATAATTGCAGAGAATTTTACACCATCTATTAAATTCTCCTAGAAACTCCGATTTGACGTTGATTTAATGTCCTGAGGTATATATACACAAAATGTTTTACCATGCATGCATTACGTGTCTCCTTTTTAACGTTCTGGGTTTGATTTTTACATTCAAATGATTTGCGTCCCAATTTGCCACACTTAAAGCACTTGAAATTCAACGAACTACAATTGTTGGCCATATGATTAATTTCGCCACATTTGTAACATCTTCTCTTTCCGCTAGTGGACTTTCCACTATCAACTTTGTCTGATTCCGAGGTTGGCTTGAAGGTTAATGCCTGCTGCGCGGACACCCGAATCTTCTTATAAGTTCTAAGCTTGTCCTTCAAATCATCCATACCCTTGCTAGAAGGTTGATATTGGAGGCCTTCTCTAAAGCAGGCCACCAAACGATGACCCCGAACAGCAGTATTGGGCGAACCACCGCTGTGTAGATCCAGGTAGCAATTTTCGGGCTGAAGCCCCATCGCTTACCAATGGCCTTTTTGCAGGATTATAAAGCTATAGTCGCCTTCTTCGCCCTCTCCAAGTTCCGCCTTAAGTTCAGATTCCTGTCCAGAAATACGCCAAGATACTTGGCTCCATCAGAGAAGGCGATTTCAGTACCGTCGAGAGAAATAGGATCGAAGGTAGGTATCTTATACTTTCTCGGGAAAAGAACAAGTTCCGTTTTGGTCGGATTTACCCCCAGACCGCAATTTTATAAAAGGTAGTTGAGTTCAAATTCAATTTTAAAACAAATTTAGTTATAATCTACGTTCACAATTGTTTAAGTACTAAAGTATACGAAAATAAGACCATTCTAAAAAAATATTGATTTCAAATATAGTTTTCAAACCATCCTCGTTACGTTAACAATATATTAAAGTACACAAAAGTAATATTATTTCAAATAATAATCAGATTGAATTGACTTTTAAAACTATCCTCGTTATTAATTGCGTTAGCAATTTGAAATCTTAAAGCAGTTGCACTTTTTGCTCCACTCCAATTATCACTGCACATAAAATTCAAAGAAATAACAGAATTATAATAAAAATTCAATTGGATTCTCTCCCAAAATATTGATGTACATATTTTAAAATCTAACAAGGATTTGTCTCAACAACAAAATTTTAATAGAATACAAATTGTTTACTTATACAACTTAATTTTCGTCGATTCCCACGTTGAATACTCCAATTTCTCTTCTTCAATAAGCTCCGCCTGTTTTCTCCATAACATAAAGAAAAACTTCTCTTAGCAAAGGTTGACAAACTTCTTTTCTACGATTACTGATGACGAATGTTCTCTTTATTTTGTATTTTCATGTAAACAGAAATGTCTCTGTTTTATCGTAACTTCTTGGTATTGTTGAATCATGTTTTTTAATGTTCTAACTTCTATTGTTCTCTTTAAAGTTTTCACTCTCACTCAAGATTCGCTAGTTTTTTTTTTAATACACAACTTAGCAAAGCATACTATGATCGGTTTTTTTGATATCTTGAAATAACGTAATTTTTTAATATTCTCGAATACTTTTCGTTTTAATTTTTCAATATTGTTGTTCATGTATTATATTTTAGAAATCTTGATGAACTCTAATATAAACTGTTTAACATTTCCTTTCTTGTTTCTATAAATTTAATTTATATTCTCTGCACACACAATTTTTATCTCGGTTTTTCAGAACTAGTTGTCTCTTTTGCGCAAATTTAGTTTTACTGAAAACTCATTAGTTTTTAAGTTTTTTTTTTTTTTTATATTCATATACATTCAAAACCTATACGATCGCTTTTGAAAATAACGTCTTTTTTATTATTCGCAGTTTTTATATGTTATTTTTAATAGTTCTATATTATATTTTGTAAATTTTAATAACCTGTTTTTTCTTCACTTTTCTTCATTTTTTTTAAACACTCTCTTTTAACATACTATTTATGTTTTTTTTTTTGTTAAAGCACTCAGCTCTACTTATATGTAGGCAAACTTTTGTGTAACACAATTTCTATTATTTTGCCCTTCCACTCAGGATAATTTATTAATTTTCAATTAACTTCTGTATCCCGGACGAACCCCCTAAATTTAGGGTTTTCTTTGAAACCCACGTGAGTTTTAAATAGAAACACGGTTTACTTTTTTGTATTATTTTTTAATAATTTATTGATTCAAAAAAACTTAACATACGATTATTGTCGCAAGTACGTCTGTTGTGCTTCGTTTGCGATTCAAAACTTCACTGCCTAACCAAAATAACTTGTCCGTGGTTTTCCCTCTTCTACTCGCTATTTCTATTCGTTCAACTGGTATACCCAGGGTCGTAATTTTTAGTATGGCTGTCCACTCCTGGTCAACCGTACGGTTTTACCCGGTCCTACATATATATATGTATATAAATATATATATATATATATATATATATATATATAAACTTGTAAAATTTAGTCACGGATATACCGCGCGAGACAACAATTTTGTTATTTTGTTTTTGTTATATAGCTTTTAATTTTTTAACTAGACCCGTAAGAAAATATGTGAAATTTGGAATTTAATTGCTTTAGTTTTATAAACTTGTTCAATCGTTTGCTTATTGCAAAATGGCAGCGAAACTTAAGGATACTGCAATTGTTGAAAGGAACATCGTTATACATCTGCATTCTCAAAGCAAATCTTTAGCCAAAATTGAATATATAATGGGAAGAAGCAGTTTTACTATAAGAATTATTATAAATCGGTTTAAACACTGCAAAACTTTGGAAAGTAAAAAGGGATCGGGTCGCCCTAGAACTTTAACAGAAAAATAATCATCTTCTATTATGCGGAACGTAAAAGGGAATCCAAAAAAATAAAAAATTAACGGAGATTGGGGCTGAACTAATAAAAGTTTCGGAAAGGATGGCATCCCAAGAGCTATACGTAGAGTTCTTTTGGAGTTCGCAAATCAATATGAAAACTAGCCAAGTGATTTTTGGGAGAAAGTGGTATTTTCGGACGAAAGCAAATTTAATATATTTCAATCCGATGGACGAATATGGGTCTGGCGAAAACCTTATACGGAGTAATAAGAAAAAAAATTTAGTAGGTGCAGTAGGTTACATGTGCTCTGCCGGTGTTGGGTATTTTGTTTAGGGTATAATGGATAACAGTATTTACATGAACATTCTTAAAGCAAACCTTAAAAATAGTGTATGAAAATTGGGACTTGTTAATGATTATTACTTTCAACAGGACAATGATAACTTACAATGTCCCCACATTCTAGCTTTCCCTCCGAAATCACCAGACCTAAAACCCATTGAACATTTGAGGGAGCAATTACAAAGGAGAGTCCGAAAACACCACATTAGCAATAACAATCAACTCAAAGAAATTATTACATTACCCAAAAATTGGTTCATTCAATACCTAATAGACTTGGTACCAACACGGTACTAATTTGGTTTTTTCAAAAGGATAACTAAATATGTGCCAGTAGTTTTGTCAACTAAAAATATTAGCATTTTATTTCTTTTTGAATTATTTTTGAAATCTCATGTTTGTTTAATTTGATCTGTTAATAGCTATAGCTTATACATACATGTAAAATATGAAATAAATATTGTTGTGTATTAAAAAAAGCGGTTTAACATGAGGTTAATACTGTGTCAATATATTTGTCTGACACCGTATATATTTTTTCAGCCAAAAATAATTTTTAAAAACCTCTCTACTAAAAATAAAATCTCTAAAAAATTAAATAGAAATTTCCTTAAGTTCATCTTATATATATTAATTTTTAATTAATTGTTGATATTTTCACACACCAGTCAAAAAGTTCTCACAAAAGCTTCACCATTTGTAAGCTTCACTTTTATAAAATTGCAAAATGCATATAACATATTTGAAAATCTTAACCTACTGCAATGCTTAAAACATTTCGGCTATAGATATACATATTCTACTCTTTATCACATTTGTAGTAAAATGTTAACTTATACCGTTTTCTTTTCTGACAAAAAATGTCGCGTTTTAAAACCCCAAAAATCATAACAAATAGAACTTGCAAAAAATTTTAATATTACAACTGGCAAAACTTCCATAAAATTTTAATGTATTACAAACACAAATCGCTTCTTAATATTGATATTATTTTTATTAATGATAATGATATAACATATTTTAATGAAACCATACATTTGAACATGTCTGGTGTTTAAATTTTTAATTGTATCAATGTTTATTGAAAAAAATATAATTCTAATCAAACGTAAAAAACATCGAAGTTCTTTATGTAAATAGTTTTGTGAAGATGAAGCAAAGTGAAACTATTGTTTTATAAATCATCTTTTTTCTTAAACTGTATATAAATTAATTATTTTGTTTTACTTTTTAATAAGTTAAATTTATTTAAATATTTTAATGTAAAAATAAACATAGGCTTAAATTTTTTTAAGATTTTTAGGTGTTGCTTTTACCCCATTTTGTTTCGTAAAATTTTACCCGTTTTAGTAAGCTCTCACGGTGCTATTTTTCGTCAAATAGCTTGCAATACTGGTTGTCAATTTTATTTCGATTACCTCAACAAAGTAGATGCTAAAAGACGCCGAAATCAAGTATATTTTTTAATTCATAAATAGAAAAGGGGGTTTTTTTTTTTGAAATTTTTATAAATAATTTTTTAAAAATAGTATAGTGTATGTGAGGGACAGGATGTTTAAGGTGAACTTACGTTATTATCGAAAGCCAAATTATAAACAAGTTCTTCGCTTCAATGTTAGATCAAGAATTCTATATTTTCTTCTGATAGCCCTGCTTATAAATAAATAATAAGAAGTTCTATACTTTTATTCTAAAAGGGAACTTCCTAAAGTTCTCTTAATAATTTATTAATGCTAAGAGATATGTTCTAACATACTCTCAATAATTTTAACCCTATAATTCATAACTATGCATAAGGGTGGGGCTTGATTCTAAAATAATACTTGCTCACTTGTTCAATCTCTAGTAGCGTTCAACTTCACTCTCATTCGAATTCCAAATAGCGCATTGACCAAGTATAGCATGACTTTATGGCTAGTGCCATTGAAATGAGAGCCACCCCAAAATACATTGTTTGTATACATGACGTTGTTCATTAACATTTGGCCCACATTTATACGGTACGTCATGTATACACCACAATAGTAAAAAATCACCGAAATACATTTAAAAAAATCGTATAAATTTTCTTCCTAACCATTTTGTTTCAACGTTATCTTATTTGTTAACGTTTTAACGAGCTTTAAAATTCAAAACTGAATAAATATGTGATTTTCATTGCAGGTTCAATAGCAAAAGGTGCATCAGATAATGTGCAAGTCTTAGTTAATGACTATAAAATTCTGCCTTTGCTTAAGAAAGAATTATCAGTACGTAACAACTACAAGTTTTGTTTAGAAATATGTCTAAGTACCTTGTGTGCCCTACTAAGATATTATTCCAGTTCGATAGAAGATTTTTTCGATGATATCTGCACTTTGCCGTATTTTTTAAGTAAGTATACAATAAATATCTACATTTTAATAGTAATAATTATATAACAGGGACAGAACCCGACAAGTCAGCTGGAATCTGTGATTCCAGGGGCTTCAGACCACCCATGGTACCAGAAAATATATATACATTAAGTCTCCGGTCAGACTTCGTAGCAACGCCGCTACCAGTTAAGCTCCAAACAGCTATGGACTGGTGGCCATTCGAAAGGCTCAGTCCCACACCCAAGCACTCACCCTGTGGGTGAGTGTGTAGGTACACTACTAAGCCCTTCTAGAATGTCTTGAGTACACACGCATGTGTACATCCTCTGGATGCAAACATGCGTGTGCGATCAATGCCTTCTTAAACGTCTTCTTCTGAAGACCTCACATTCAGACACATTCATACGACTCATTCTCTCATCATTCGCAAGCACGCCACTGACATCACAACCATCGTCCCTTAATACGACACCTAGAGAATCTGGGTCCCGTATGTCCGAGTAAAACGTACATATGCACAAAATATGAAACCAGTCCTCGCTAAAAGATCCACAGTCGCCCTCCGACGTATTAGCCAAGGCTCTTCTATTCAAAAATGCATTAAAAGACCCGTGGCAGCATAAAACCAAAGTCTGGACGTTTCGCCACGAACGTCACATCGCGAATGAAGAGGTATGTAACACGTCCATTGTCACTACCGTCCCCTCTTTTTTGCCATCTGGAGACAACACACTCGTTTAAGAGTGCCTCGCACTCCGTACAGCTCTTCTCACTAATGTCCTTGTTAGTCACCCAATCGTCTTGCAACAATGGCTGTCCTGTAGGCAATACCTTTACGTATCTCCTCCAAGTTAAAAGGGGCAATACCTACCAACACCTGTAAGGCCTCCGTGTAGACCTTACGACAACATAGCACACAAGCAAACAAGACTACCGTTTGACATGACATGATATTCAGCTTTTCTCTGGCAGTCGTGACCACGCTGGACCACACCGGCCTAACCGACGACCCATATGTTGCGCAAGCAACAAACAATCCGCGGTAAATGGTCTGCATAAAACGCCTGCTGAGGCCCCAGTCATTCCTAAGAATATGCCGGACACATCACACCACAGCAGTCAACTTCGCCTTAACACGCTCGAGATGAACCAAGAAGTTCATCCGCTCACGCCTTGTTATCCCCAAGTATTTGATCTCAGTCACATACTTAAGGCTAACGCCATTGGCCCTAACAGTTGGAGGTCGACTTAGCGATAACTTGCCTTTCAGTAACATCATCACAGTTTTGTCCATTGCAACATCTACACCTACTCGCCTACTCCAATCGCAGACAATCTGCATGGCTTCCTTCCCCCCCTTCCAGCTCAACAATATGGATGAACAAGTGATCCGCATATGCGCAAACATTGTATGCAACCATCAGCCTCAACAAGAGAGGATTCATCATTAGATTCCAAATAAATGGTCCGAAATGGATCCCTACGGACAACCTCTGACCACCTCAATGCACACGGACTCGTTCACACTAGCGACGCAAGCCCGCCTGCCAGAGAAGTAGCTTTTCCAAAGCTCCAACTCCTGGCAGTCGACCCACTGTGCTTTGTCCCATAGACAAAAATATAAAAAAATAATTTTTTTTTTCAAGATATGTTTTGTGACCAATGTTATTATTTATGAGATTTTATTTTTCGGGCTAATTATGGGCAATTAAATATTAAGATGATAATAAAAATAAAAATTCTAATTATTTCATCCTTTTCACTCGACGTTTCGTTGACGGTATTTCAACTTCTTCTGGAGTGTGAACTTTATTGATTTCTAATGACAAAATATACAAAACAACAACATAACTTGAATTTAATATTAAAACCTTAAATACTAGTATCACAGGTTAACTTACGATTTTATTTTATTACATTGTCACAAAATTTTAATAAATTTAATAAATAATTACAATTTAAAATAAATCACAGTTTAACCTAACAACTAGTATCACAGAATGTTTTTATTAGACTAATGCTATAGAGTATTGCAGTTTAATATTATCCTGGTCTTCTTTGGTGTTTAATGTTTTTTGTAATTTTTGTTGTATACGTAAACTTTCTAGTGTATATCGCTTTTGTTCGTTTTTCTCCTTATCTAATATGCGTACATCGTTAAAATTTAGTTTGTGTTTACTCTCTTTTATGTGTTGAGATAAAGCTGTGCTCTCTTTGTTTTTGTTTACGTCGGATTCGTGCTCAGCTATTCTTACACCTAACATTCTTTTTGTCGTTCCTATATATACTTTATAGCACTGTTCATTTTCATTACCGTCACACTTGATTTCATACACAACATTATCCGTTTATATTTTCACATCATTGATCTCCCTTTTCAGTGTTTTACTCTCTGTTAGTTTTGGTATGTAAGGTACACTGTAAAAATTTTCCGCTCCACTGTGTTGTTTGTCTTTTTTGTTATGTTTATTGTTAAGTGTTATGTCTAATAAATTATTAATGACAAAATTGGGATAATTATTCATGGTAAGTATTTTCGTTATTATAATAATGTTGTTATGGTCCCTAACTGGCCCTAAACGCGGATTTGCCTATTATGTTATAGCGCAGGCTTGCGCTTTTCGTCGGCGCCCAAACGGCACCAATGTAGCTGTAAGGAAAGAAAAGAAGGGCAAAGCCAGACAAGTTTGTGTACTAACGGTTTCAGTTAGAACAGCGTGCTTACTTGTCTTCAACTGCTGCTGTTCTAGCTTTTACCTGTTTATTTATAATAAATCTTAAAACTAAGTGAAAATAACTACAACAACAATGATACTAATAATACGGAAATTAATGAATAAAAATTAAATTAATTGACCCAAAAAAAAAAAAAAACAAATAATAATAATGCAAGTACCGTGGGAAAAAAAATCTTAATATGTAAGAAAAGAAAAAGAAAAAACCCTATACGTTATTATATATAAAAATAAAATATTTAAGTTAGTTAAGTTAAAGTTAAAAGAAAATTTTCGCCACAGTACTCGCCTCTCCATCCGGCATTGCTGCGCACAACATAAACTTCGAAAAATCGTCCTGGAAGGTCAGTATCAGTTTTTTACCTGTAGTGCTCTCAGGGAGAGGTCCCACCATATCCATATACACCTTCTGAAAAGGGCGACTAGGAGTATCCGTAAGGACCATCGGCATAAATGTTTTCTTGGCACTCTTATTTTGCTGACATTTAACGCACTTCTTCACATATTGTTTAATATCCCTGTGCATGCCGACCCAGCGAAATTGCCTCCTTATCCTTTTAACGGTCGCCTGCACACCCACGTGACCACCCAAAGGACTATTGTGAAAATCCTTTAACACTGTCACGATATCTTTAGGATCCTTCAACACCACGTACATTGGTTCCTCATCGACCACCACCTTGACCGGTGCACAGTGGACCATATTTTGAGAAGGCGGCCAAAAATCATTTTTTTTTTTTTGTTACCGATTTCAAAGTTATGTTATTCATTTGAAAGTAAATACTAGTGAACCTCGGGAGCCAAAAAATTGCGACTCTATCTCAACTATATCACAGCGAACAGGGTCTTCGAAAATGGGCTTTCTCAGTATTTTGCTAAAATTAAAAATTTCTTTGTAAATTTTTATTTTTGAATGACTGTAACTTTTTTGATTTAAAAGATTTTATAGTGAAATAAATTTTGTATAATTTTGTGGCTTAAATGCTATTAATGTTAAAAATATAAAATCACTGAGTCATTCTGAAATTTAAAAAAAAAATATTTTTAAAAAAGTTCCAAATTTTCCGAAATCTCCTACTTAATAGAGCATAACTCCTGCCAGTCAAAAGCAGTCAGAAAAAATCTTGCACTCTTCTATAGTCCGAACCCTCCCCTATACTCCTATATCCCATTATACACCCGCCAGTTTCCGCCCGTATGCACCAGAACAATTTTTCTGACCCAAAGTTAGATATTTTCTGCAAAATTTATGAATACAAAAGTTGTCCACTATGTGGTTAGGATATATTAAGTTTGAGGTGATGTTTGTAACTGCCAAAAATACTGGACCTTTATCCATCTTTTATTATACGGATCGACTCAAAAACACTTTCTGAGTCGATTAAAGGTGTCCGTCCGTCCGTCTGAGTGTTATGAATACAAAAGTTGGTCGTACCGGTGCACCGCGGTGTATTTTTTTGCGTGTCGGTAGACCTGTCAGGAGTTGTTATATACTTATAAAAAAGGGTAGAGATATAATGCGCTTAATTGTTAGAGGTACATTTACATAGGTATCATTCAAAAACATTAATAGTCTGAATTAGAGTTATATAGTTTAAATACCTGATAAAATGGGAAACAATTTAAATAACAGGCAAATGGTAAAAAAAAACTATTGCGACTTTATTGCCCTTTAAGATATGAGCAGGTAAGCTTCACCTTTTAAAAGGGGTTAGGGTCTGGGTTTTTTATGCTTTTAAAAGTGGTAATAAAAGATAAAAATTTGTAAATGGTAAAAAAAAAACTATTGCGACATAGCCCTTTAAGATATGAGCAGGTATGCTTCACCTTTTAAAAGGGGTAAGGGTGTGGGTTTTTTATGCTTCTAAAAGTGTTAATAAAAGATAAAAATTTTTATTTTACATAATTGCACGAAAGAGTATTTATAATACTGTTTCCACAATTATTATTCATTACAATTTGTGCAATGGCTAAGTACTGTTACAGAGATCTGACAGATATTTGTTTTCAACGAAATGATGTAGACGATGTAATTTTGCACATAGTGAGCAACGACTTCTTTAAGAATTGTAACATAGAAGACATTGAAATGCACAAAGGAAAAATTACTAATTTTGCATCGAATTTGAAAAGACGGTACATTGAATGCTCTCATAGCAAGGCAAAGATGTACAAACGTTACCAAGACTGGTTAATAAAGGAACTTATTTTTGAGAGTGCATCTACAACTGCCAACGAAAGTGGAAAAAGGGTCGACCAGCAAAACCAATTGACGGATGTAGTGAAAGATCTCGAAGGCGCAAGCTGGAGAATATCAATGAAGAAATTTCTCAAAGAATTATTAAGGATTCATTTTTGCACCAAATTCAACCAACCCAAAATAAAAAAAATAAAATTGAAATATTTGAAAAAATAGTAGAAGCAAGCCCAAGGCGCACAAAGAGGATTTTGAAAAGCATTCCTACACCAATTGAAGATAAGAAATTTACGCCGGAAGAAGCGTTCGCCCTATTTTTGGATTTGAAATTGACCAAAAATCAATATAAGGAATTGCGGAAGCGAACCAATGAAAAGAATTGTGGGATTTTTCCAGATTATCGAGATTTAGTTTCTGCCAAAAAAAGAATGCTTACCTTCACAATCTGCTATTAGTGTCACTTCAACATCAGCAGAAATAAAATTGCAAGATCTCCTTGAACATACTGCAGAACGATTGCTAAATACGCTTGCTACTGATCATTAAAAAAAATTGGTAATGGCAGCATTACTTTAATTTCTAAATGGGGATGTGATGGATCCTCTGGTCAGAAACAATACAAGAAATTTAATGCCGAAAATTCATCACATGCTAATTTATTTATGGTATCTTTCGTTCCATTGCGCTTAACAAAAAGGTATAGCGTCTTAGAGCCGTCAACTAGTAGAGCAACAGAAATTGATATATGGAAAAATTAAATTCCTTCTTCAACAAAGTATTGCAGACCAATAAAATTTGCATTCAAAAAGGAAACCAAAGATGTCATAACTGAAGAAGTTCAAAAAATAAAGGATCAAATTAAGGAACTTCAACCACTAATATTTAAATTTGATGACCAAGACATTGAAGTACATTTTAAAATGTGTGTTGCAGAAAATATTAATTTACACAATCGTTTGCCTAATTAAAATATCTTAAAACAAAATTTATTGTAACGCAGTTATATTATAATTATTATAAATTTATTAATTTAAACTTATTATAATTAATTTTTATTTTATTTTATTTTATTCGTATATTGGTCTATGGAATTAATCCTTACAGACTATTTGCAAAGAAAAACATTTTAAAATTAATTTTAGTACATAGATATTCATGAATTTAGAAAGCATATTATTTTACTTTTAATTAGATAAGTATTTAATGAGAAATCAATAAATCTATAAAGTTCATTAAATTGAATACACATTCTCCTGAGAGGGTCTGCATTTGCATAATTAGCTCTATAGAACTGTACAGATAAAGGTGAGAAGTAACGTGTTGGTCGTTGAGGAATGTTGAATGATATATTGTTAATCAAAAAACCGGAACAAACATCACCATTAATTATATTAAGAAATGAAACATTTAGCATAGTTCTCCGGCTTTTTAAAGTTGGTAGCTTAATAAGGGCAAGTCTGCTGGTATAGGATGGAAGATTACTTGGATTGAAGTTTAAACTCCGAAGACAAAACAAAAGGAATTGTTTCTGCACAGATTCCAGACTGTCGGCATGAATTTGGTAGATTGGGTCCCAAATTATAGAAACATATTCCAGGATAGGTCTCACAAGTGAAGATATAAAGTTTTGGTGACATAGGGATCATTAAACTCTTTAGCCTAACGTTTTATGAAACCAAGTACACCTCTGGCTTTGTTGACAGTAATTGTTATATGAGGAACAAAGGTCAGTTTATGATCCAATAAAACACCAAGATCTATAAAGTTATCTACTTTATCGAGACAATAATCACCCAGCATAGAGTTGACAGATATCGGCCTCTTTCTGACGAAACGCATATGTTTACACTTTTTAAGGTTTAGTTCCATTAAATTGAAATTACACCAAGAATAAAATGAATTCAAATCATTTTGGAGAAAAACATGATCAGAGTGTTGATTATAACAGAAGAAAATTTTGACATCATCCGCATACATCAAGATGTTTGAAAAACGAATAACATTCGGAAGATCGTTTATAAACAACGAAAAAAGAAGCGGTCCAAGATGGCTGCCTTGTGGTACTCCCGACATTTCATCTATCGGCTTTGAAGTAACATTTTTAAAACATACTTTTTTGTTCTATTGGTTAAATAAGAATATATCCACTTTGCGCAAAGATTTGAAAATCCCATTATATGTAATTTCTTAAGAAGAAGCTTATGATTGACTTTATCAAAAGCCTTGCTGAAGTCAGTATAAATTGCGTTCAAGAAAACCACGGTTGACAATTGTAGTAAATTGTAATAGATTTGTAGAGGTTGAACATCTTTTTTGGAAACCATGTTGGAAGGGAGAAATGAACGTATTTACTTGATGGCATAGATAATCCGTTATAATTTTTTCAAAAATTTTAGGTATAATACTTAATTTAGCAACGATAATTAGTAATATCAGCCTTGTTACCAGATTTGAATAGCGGAATAATGAATGAATCCTTCCAGATAATTGAGGTATTAAACATGAGTGTTAATGGTACAGCTAAAACTTCAACACATTTTATTAAAATACAGGACGGAATTTTATCTGGACCACTGTTGCAGGAAAATTTAAGTTTTTTCAATTCATTAGAAACCACAGATATAGCAAGAGAAGGAATGGATATATTTTGAGTAGCAGTCAGTGAATATGAGCAGACATTAGAATCATCAAAAGTTGCATCGGAGTAAGTAGTAGAGAAGAAGTCAGCAAATAAATTGCATACAATAGTATCATCACAGGATTCATTATGTAGAAATTTCATAACAGCAGGATAACCCTTAGTTTTTCTCTTAGAGTTAACAAATTTGTAGAGTGACTTCGGATTTCGTTTAAAATTATTTTTCATTTTGTTCAAATAGTTTAAATAACATAAATTATTCAGAGTATTATATTCGGCACGACAAATGGAGTAGTTTCCATGATCAACAGGAGATCCAGTTTTCTTATATTTTTTGTAATATTTATTTTTTTTATTCTTGACACTAGCCATTTTCCTAATATTCCAAGGCGGTCCAGAAAGGTTTTTCAAAAATTTTTTAGGAACACATGACTCAATAAAAGAATACATCTTGTTATAGAAAGCTTCAGTCATTTGATCAATGGCACGAGTTGTACCAGTAGATAACGATAATAAATCATGCCAGTTTGTATTATTTATAAGTTCATTAAACATAGTGTAATTCATTTGAGCGAAACAAAAAACTTTAACACTTTTTTTATGTGTGTCTACAAGTCCAGATGGAATGGATATATTTACTTCAATAGTTGGGTGATATCCATCTTCAGGAATAGAAATAGGGTTTGATCGCTTCGTAAAACATTCAGTAACTTCATTAACAAATATTAAATCCAATAATTTTGAATGATCATTAAGAATTCCATTTAATTGAAAAAGATGTAAATCAAAAAAATATTAAAAAGCTCATCACATTTATCATTTGATTTAGTCGGAACAAAGTATTTTTCTTCAGGTAAGAACTTCCACGAAATTGAAGGCAAATTGAAATCTCCAAGAACAATAACAGAGTCATCCGGATTCGCAGAACGTAGAACAGATTTAATAGCTTCTCCATGTCTAACATATAAATACTGCGGAGACGATGGAGGGATGTATGAGCAAGTAACAAATATTTTTTATGATTGTATTTAATTAAAACTGCAACGAATTCGATGTTTAAAGAAGAATCAATTAATAAAACTTCAGATGATAAGATACTTGAGACAGCAATAAGAACGCCACCGCCATTCATCTTATTGCAACGGTCACGTCTAAAAATATAATATTTATTACAAAATATTTCAGTATTTAAAAAGGTATGATTAAGCCAAGTTTCAGTAAATACGATAATATGATGACTTATGTTGAAACTTTCAATATATAAAGTTGACAGTTTAGTTCTCAGACCACGAACGTTTTGGTAAACTAATGAAATATTTTCACCAGTAAGATCTTTTAGTTTTTTGGAACGTTTGAATCAGTTTTAGGAAGGCGGCCAATATTGTTAGAATTTTGTCTAAATATATATTCTCGAACCAATGTATTTTCAGGTCAAAAGTTACGATCAATAACACGATCAAAAAGATCATAAGAAACGGTAATTTTAAAGGATGTGATAGATCAAGGTTGACAAAGGCATCGACATCTTCAGTAGTAGTTTCAATCGCTAAACGCGAGATAAAAACTGTTTTTTTTGGAGGAACAGCTCTCAGCGAAACAATTTGACCAGCATTTATCACAGGACAAGTATTTGTAGAAGGCACAGGTTTATTTAATGGCACTTCAGCAAAGCCCTCAGGCAAATCAGCATTACAATTAATTACTGAGGCATCAGATGTTAGTGTTACTGAACTCGTAGGAACAGCAGGAAGATTATCAGATTTATCTTTATTTGTATTTCGTGACGATTTACGACGTTTTGGAGAAGATTGAGGTGGAGATTTTAAATTATCTCATGATTTATAATCATCACTTAATTTGCCATAACTAGAGATAGACATCGATAATTTAGTTACCTTTTCCTGGATATCATTGAATTCCTTTTGTGTATCATTGAAAAAACGGTAGAAATTCACTCCGAATTTCCTGCATTTATTGCAACACCAATGTAACCCTTCATTATTATTTTTATTTCCTATTTTATTTGTATTTACATTATTTTTAATGTATTGTAATACTTATCTATATTATTAATAATATCATGTATTGCATTACATTATATTATTAATAATTATTTTATAACACATAAACGCTACCCTAATTAAATTTTTAAAGATAATTATCATAGTTAATAATTATCATTTACTAAAACCATCATTAACCACAATCATCATTAACAAGAACATTATAATTTTTCTTAATAGTCGTTGTAGGGTTAATAACTGAGATTTTGTTAATTTTGTCTTAAGCTCTTCGCTTCATTAGCTCACTATGTTCATTAATAACGACTTAATAGCAACCTAATGCAACGCTAGTAAGATGAGACAACAAATTAACTGTATCCAAATTATTCTCACTTGCTAAACAACTTATTTTTATTATTATAATTTGCATTACTTTTGTTCTTTTTTTTTAAATGATTAGTGGTTTGTACATTTAAAATTTTCATAATATCGTTCAATTCTATTTTGGACATCAAACGGAGTTAAAAAATATAATAAACAGAGCCGTACAACGCAAAATCTAAAAGGGAACTTTCATTTTAATATAGGTAATATTAGTGGTAATATAAAATAAAAATATAATTTTCAAGAGATATAATTTTTAAAATCTAAAATCATAAACATTGGTGCCGAAACCAGGAAATTTCGTTTCCCTTTAGATATATTTTTTAAATATAAAATTCCGTCAAATTTAAATAAACCAAAAAAAAAAGAAGTAAAAGCTATTGAAAGTTACATAAATTATTTGAATACATATATTGTGGTGTGATTTTTATTTTAATAAAGAACGAGTGTGGGTGTGTATAAAAGTTTATTGAAAATCAGAAAAAGTGAATTGTAATTAAATATAAATTAAATTATCATAAACATTTTGTACAAATCTTCGCAAGTTTTTCTTGAAATTATAATTATTAAAAAATTAAAATTTACAATAGTTTTGAAAGTTGGTTCGGGGTTTTACTAGTGCTTTTAAGTTAGCTCACAAAAACGTGCTCGTGAAAATTGTATATATCTGCAATTGAAATTACGTAAGCCTTTTTGCAATTGTATAATAGGGCTTAATGTTTGTGTCCAATTAAAATATTGAACAAATTATTTTCATTCCTTTATTGGAAAAATTAATTCAATTAACTCAATTGAATAATTGACTAATTCAATATTTTAAATTTAATTATAATTACTTATTACTTAATAAGTAATTAGGGCTTTTCTATTCAATTTTAATTGAAGTATTTCTATGTACGTCTGTACTTTCAATACGTTTTTTGGTCAAAACGATAAACATTTCAATTAAAGATTCGTTTTTTCTTTAATCTAGTACATCTGTACAACTAACCGGTTAATTCAGGTGATATTTTCACCACTCTAAAAACGTCATATTTCAGTTTTAGTACTTCTGTACATTGAAATCGTAATCTAACAACAGATTCGTTTTCTAAATTTCTTTTATACATCAAAGCTTTGTAAGTTTGCACATAATCATGTGTGTGTAAACATTTTTACACTCGAAAAACGTTCATCACACTCGAAAAACATTCTCAGTACATCTGTACAATTAGTAACATAACCTAAATTGCTAAAATTTGAATTTATATACGAAATCTAGTACATCTATATTACGGAAATTCTCAGGACTGTGTACATCTGTACAAAATTTAACGCTGCTGTTTCTAAGCATTTGAAATTTCCATTTTTTGTGCAATTTTTAGCAATATTTAGGTGCTATCTTTGGAGCGCTTTACCATAATCGTTACTTGAGGGAAATTACTTGACAGTGTACATAGGGATGATAATACACGTTCACCTCTTTGTAGTACCTTTGCTAGGACGAGTAATCGCTCAGAAATGAACACAAGTGTAGACGCGCGTTTACCAAGGATTTCCCTTCCTAAATTCTCTGGTTTGTATTTAGATTGGATCCCATTTCGAGGCATTTATGTATCCATGGTACATTCCAATAATTCTCTGTCCAAAATTCAAAAATTTTATTATTTGAAGGGAACCCTGTTGGGAGAAGCAGCTTCTCTCATTAAATCTATATCAGTCACAGAAGCTAACTACGATTCGGCTTGGCGAATGTTAGAGGCAAGATACCACAATAGGCGCAAAATAGTGTATAAACTTGCAATTAAGCTGTATAATGTTCCAAAATCAGATGGATCTTTTCAGAGTATAAAAACCCTACTGGACATTACACAGGAATGTCTAAACTCTTTTGAGAATGTGGGTATTAAAACATCTGAATGGGATCCATTGCTTATTCCGATACTTTGTCAAAAGCTTGATCTGCAAACCCGAAGAGAATGGGAGCAATCTCTAAAATACTCAACGGATGTTCCAAATAGATCTGATTGGTTCTCTTTTCTCGAAAATACATTCAGAACTTTAGAATCATTAAATGAGTCTGTTCCCACAACAATTAAATCAACTCCGAAGATAATTTCAAAAACAGAAAACAGACACATGTGCACAATAGCAATATCGCTAAATCAAAATCGATTTCCTGTTTGTTTTGTGAAAGAAATCACTACTTGTCACAATGTTATAAATTTTTAGCACTCCCTCTTAAAGCTAAAGATGACTTTTTAAATAATAGAAAAATTTGTAGAAATTGTTTCTCGGTTGGTCATAAACATGACAACTGCAAATCTTTGCATAGATGTGGGACTTGTAAGCAACCCCATCACACTGTTTTGCATGCAGAAAATGCAGTTTCAGTTCAAAATACTAACATTGCTTTCTCGTCTGACTCTCGGGTCACGATTCAAAATTTCCATGCATTTCATGACGTGTTGTTGTATACTATTAGACTTTTTGTAAATACTGGTCACGGTCAGTTTCCTCTTAGAGCTCTATTAAATCCAGCGGCTCAAGGGAGCTTAATCACCGAAGCTGCAGTTCAGCTGCTACGTCTACCTAAACAAAAGTCGAAAACTCAGGTATCTGGTGTAGGTAATAGTGACCAGCTATCAAAAGGTACAGTCAGTGTTGAACTGCTATCAATGGACTTAGAAAAGAGTTTGTCATGCACAGCTCTTGTTCTACCTAATATTTCGTCATATAGACCAAGTTCTAGTGCAGCACGTTTGTCTTTACCAAAATTAGACCATGGTGATTTAGCAGACCCATTCTATTACAAAAAAGACCCTATTGACATACTTCTTGGCTCGGATATATGCCCTAAAATTAAAATACTGCAGAATCTTTTCTACACAACAATTTTTTCTTCCAGAACACCATTTTTGGGTGGGTATTTTCGGGTTCATCTGAATCAGCTGATTCAAATACTATACATTTTCATAATGTTAACATTGAAAATCTTTTGCGTTCCTTTTGGAAACAGGAGGAAGTCACTGTGAAGTGTGACCTTACTAATGAAGAACTCGCATGCGAGAACTTTTTTAAATCCACTACTATGCGTTCGCCATCTGGCCGTTACATAGTTAATCTGCCCTTCAAATCACTTATAATTGATAATACTTTTCCAAATTTTCACAATAACATGATTGGGGCTTCAAAACGGTTCAAAAATTTGGAAAACTCATTTTGAAATCGTCAATCTTTTTCTAACACATATAATGAATTTATGCGAGAATACGAGTCATATCCGGCAGATGTGCAGAAAAATTCCTATTTTTGCCTCATCATGGCGTCCTAAAGGAAGATAGTACAACCACCAAATTAAGGGTTGTTTTTGACGGAAGTAGTCATGCAAATGGTCAAAATTCTCTGAATGAAGAGCTTTCTCCTGGCCCTGCATTGCAAAATGATTTGCCCCAAATTATAACAAGATGGCGTACTCATAAAACTGCCTTCAGTGCTGACATTGAAAAAATGTTCAGACAAATTGAAGTCGTTTCTCAGCATCGCCCGTTTCAACAAATTTTATGGCGATATAATCCTCTTCATGAAATTTCTGTTTACCAGTTAAACACCGTAACTTATGGAACAACGTCTGCTCCATATTTATCCATACGTGTCCTTCAACAAATGGCAGAAGATTACAGAAATGAGTTTCCCAATGAGTCCAAAATTTTGATATCAGATTCATATGTCGACGACATTATTTCTGGCACTGAAACAATTGAAAAAGCAATAATTTTGCAGAAAAATCTGTGTAGTCTTTTAGAAAAAGGTGGGTGTAATCTGCGAAAGTGAACCTCCAATTCACCTGAATTACTTAACGAAATTCCCGAAGAATTTAGGGAAAAATCTTTGACCTTAAATTTTGAAGGTGATAGTGTCGTGAAAACACTTGGTATCCAGTGGAATACCACTGATGACACATTTTCCTATAAGATAAATATAGATGAGTCTCGTCCTGTTTCTAAAAAGACTATTTTGTCTGATACAGCACGGATATACGACCCATTGGGGTGGCTAACTCCGTGTACAGTTATTGCCAAATCCCTTTTCAAGAAATTATTGGAACACGGCGTTGATTGGAATAGTCCAATTCCGTCTGAGATAAACGAAAAATGGTTGGAATATAAATTCACACTTTCTTAATTTTCTAATATTAAAATTCCACGATGGATTAACTTTTCTAATAATTCTAGACTTGAATTACATTGTTTTTGCGATGCCTCTACTGTGGCCTATGCTGCAGCAGTTTACTCTAGAATTATTACCGATGACGGAATTTTCGTCAATTTATTACAAGCTAAATCCAAAATTTCACCAATGAAAACGGTTTCAATACCGCGACTTGAGCTCTGCGCTGCAACATTAATAGTAAAATTGGCTAAAAAAAGTTCAAAATTCCTTTATAAACATAAATATCGAAAACATTTTCTATTGGAGTGATAGCTCCACAGTATTGAGCTGGATCCGCAAACCACCTTCAAGATGGACGGTCTATGTCGCTAATAGAGTTGCTGAAATTCAGCGACATAGTAATCCACTTCAATGGAAATATGTACAGTCTTTACTTAATCCCGCTGATTGTGCTTCCAGGGGAATTTTCCCTCATCAGCCTATAGGGTGTGATATATGGTGGAATGGACCAGCATTTTTATACGAACCAGAATCTTTATGGCCAAAGCCTCTTTTAAATTTGGAGACCTCTGAGGAAAAATCGAAAAAATGTTCTTCTACAGAATCTGTCTCAAAAGCAAACATTTCTATAAATATTTTATCTGGGACTTTAGTACCCAAAGACTCTTTTGAAATTGAAAAAGATTCTTCATACCCGTATTTTTCTCGAAATTCAACATGCTTTTAAGGGCAATATCGATGTGCTATAGATTTTTCAATAATGTTAAAAATCTCCGTAATGGTGAACATTTTAAAGAAACTGGTCCTCTTAAAATAACCTTTTTGAACCAAACTCTTCTAAAATTAATAAAACTAACCCAATCCATTGATTTTTTCGATGATATAAAATTGCTTGAACGCAAGGGTGAAGTCAAACAAACTTCATTGCAAAAACTTATGCCCTTCTTAGACGACGAGGGTATTATAAGGGTTGGTGGACGTCTTCAAAATTCAAATTTACCGTTTAACGTTAAACATCCCATTCTATTGTCCAATAAGAATCCCCTAGCGAAACTTATAATTCAAGATTCCCATTAAAAAATCCTGCATGGTGGTGTAACTTTGACCATGTCATACGTTAAAATATTGGATAGTTTCTGGAAATCAATTGGCCAAAACTGTTATAAATAATTGCATGAGATGTTTTACTTATTCTGCTAAAGCAGCTGCTCAAATAATGGGTAATTTGCCGTCCGTGCGTTTAAACGTGACGAGGCCATTTAAACACAGCGGCGTAGATTACGCTGGCCCATAACTATTAAAAATTCTACTTTAAGGTCCGCTGTTGTTTCAAAAGGATATATTTGCCTTTTTGTATGTATGGTTACAAAAGCCATACATTTAGAGGCTGTCTCTGATTTGACTACTAATTCGTTTGTGGCTGCCTTTCGGCGGTTTATTTCTCGCAGAGGTGCGTGCACGGACATTTATGCCGATTGCGGGACAAACTTTGTCGGCCCATCGAAAGAACTTCAGGTTCTTCTCAATAAAAATAAAAAATCTTTACCTCAAGATTTAGTTCAAACGTTGACTTCAATTGGTACTGAATGGCACTTCATCCCTCCTGGCTCCCCAAATTTCGGTGGTTTGTGGGAGGCAGGAGTAAAATCTGTGAAGTACCATTTGAAAAGAATAATGCACGACAGAATCTTGAGTTTTGAAGAGTTATCGTCCTTACTCTGTCAAATCGAGAGTGTTTTAAATTCACGTCCTTTGTGCCCGTTGTTTTCAGACCCATAGAATTTAGATGCCTTGACGCCAGCACATTTTTTAATAGGTGAGCCCACAAACTGCCTGCAAGAAGAAAATCTTTTAACCATTTAAATCGATGGAAGTCCATCGAAAAGCTTAAGCAACATTTTTGGAAGCGATGGTACTTAGAGTACTTAAATCGATTGCAAGCGCGTCCAAAACGGCTTAACCCAAAATCTGATGCCAAAGTTGGAGATTTGGTGCTGATTGTTGACGACAGATGTGGTCCTGGTCAATGGTTATTAGGTCGTATTCAAGAGGTACACCCTGGCCTTGACGGTCGGGTGCGGGTAGTATCCATACTAACTAAAAATAAAATTATAAAAAGGCCAATATCTAAAATATGTTTTTTACCAACAGATTCCACCGAAGAAACTACAACAATAAAGTACAACGCTACAGAACTGGACGAAGGGATGGAGCCTAATTAAAGCGCTGTGAGTCGGAGCATAGCATAGTCAAATGGCTAAATTAAATTACTCCCAACGACAGGCCATCCTTTCCAACAACAAAAACTATCGTTCTTCGGGGGGAGCATGTTGCAGAAAATATTAATTTACACAACCGTTTGCCTAATTAAAATATCTTAAAACAAAATTTATTGTAACGCAGTTACATTATAATTATTATAAATTTATTAATTTAAACTTATTATAATTAATATTTCCTATTTTATTTGTATTTACATTATTTTTAATGTATTGTAATACTTATCTATATTATTAATAATATCATGTATTGCATTACATTATATTATTAATAATTATTTTATAACACATAAACGCTACCCTAGTTATTAAATTTTTAAAGATAATTATCATAGTTAATAATTATCATTTACTAAAACCATCATTAACCACAATCATCATTAACAAGAACATTATAATTTTTCTTAATAGTCGTTGTAGGGTTAATAACTGAGATTTTGTTAATTTTGTCTTATGCTCTTCGCTTCATTAGCTCACTATGTTCATTAATAACGACTTAATAGCAACCTAATGCAACGCTAGTAAGATGAGACAACAAATTAACTGTATCCCAATTATTCTCACTTGCTAAACAACTTATTTTTATTATTGTAATTTGCATTACTTTTGTTCTTTTTTTTTTTTTAATGATGAGTGGTTTGTACATTTAAAATTTTCATAATATCGTTCAATTCTATTTTGGACATCAAACGGAGTTAAGCAATTGTTTCTTAAAAAATATAATAAACAGAGCCGTACAACGCAAAATCTAAAAGGGAACTTTCATTTTAATATTGGTAATATTAATGGTAATATAAAATAAAAATATAATTTTCAAGAGATATAATTTTTAAAATCTAAAATCATAAACAATGTGTCTCACAATGATTGATGGAAAAGTTGCACAAGCTTTAACTGGAACAAAGTCAACGTCAAGCTGCATTATATGCCAAAAGACATCAAGTCAATTAAGCCAATCCCCACCAGAAGACGATAGTTTTAAGGAAGCCTACGAATTTGGAATGTCCCCTCTTCATGCTAGAATACGCTTCATGGAGCATATTCTTAAATTGGGTTATGATTTGGAATTTGGTCCTTTAGGCGAAACAGTGAGAAAAAATAAAGAAAATTAAGAAAAAAGAAAGCAAAAAAAAAACAAGTTCAACAAAAATATCTACAGCTAGGCCTCGTAATCGACCAACCAAAAAAAGGGGAAGGAAACACAAATGATGGAAATACTGCAAGGAGATTTTTTTCCGATCCGGAAACTGCAGCATCTATCACAGGTGTAGATCATGAATTAATAAGACGATTCAAAATCATATTACAAGTTCTAGCATGCAGCAGAAAGATAAATGCAAAAAAATTTGGAGAGTACGCCAATAAAACAGCTATACTTTATAATGAAAAATACTCTTGGAGATATATGCCATCCAAAGCTCATAAAATTTTGTACCATGGGGAACAAATAATTAAAAACAATACGCTACCAATAGGAGATCCATCTGAAGAAGCGCAAGAAAAAAGGAACAAAGACTACAGATTCCTTCGCGAGCACAACACAAGGAAAATGTCCAGATGTTGTACTAATGAAGACCTTATCACTATTTTGTTGTGCACTTCAGATCCATATGTGTCCAACATTCGTCAAAAATGGAAAACTACCTCTATTGAATTAGACGAAGAAGCTAAACAACTTCTAGAAGATGAAAATCAAGGCTATTTAGAAAAAATTTTTACTAAAATTGGTTGATTTAAAGTACTTTTTCATTACACTAACAATAAGTTACACTTATTTTATATAGTTAAAAAATTTTCTTGATTTAAAAATTCATATATTTTGTAAATTTACAATAAAAATTGTTATGTTTCATAAATTTACCATAAAAATTGATATAGAAATATTTAAAAAGACAATAAAAAAAAATTTAACTAAAGCAAAAACATACGAGTTTTTCATTGAAACTTCTCTATCTTGAACCAATATAAGGTAACTTTTACGTTCGCTGCTTAATAAATTATATTTTAACTCGGGATCTTTCAAAAAAAAAAAAAAAAACAACCTTTGGCCCTAGTGCACATTAGGACTAAAAAGTTTACGGGGGCCAAAGTTTGGCATTTTCTGAAAAAATTAACTTAAAAAATTGTTAAAAAGTATTAGTTGTAAAATTAACTGAAAAAAATACACTATTTTAAAAAAAACCTTTTTTTACCTTTTAACACTTCACTTTTGTACTAAAATTCAACTACAAATGAAAATGTATTTTAAACCCTCCGTAACTTTTTTATTTTCGGTCGAGAATTACGTTTTATAGCAAAACTTCAAGGCTAAAGTCTCACCTACCAAACAAAAATTCCAATCCAATCAAAAGTTATAGATTTTTGACCGCCTTCTCGTCAAATGGTCCACTGTGCGGTGGGTCATTAACATCGCTTAGACCTTCCTTCCGTGTGTCATCCCCATTCTCTTTATTCCCGTTATTCATTTCTTTGTCCTTTCCGTGACCCTTGCTTGCCGGCTGATATCTTCCTTCGCCCTTTGACATGGCCCTAGTTTGAACCATAAGAGTTTCCTCCGCCAAATATGGTATCCTGCTCAGCGCATCCGCATTCTGATTCTTCTTGCCCGGCTTGTACCAGATTTCAAAATCATATTCTGACAGCTTATGTCAAAAGCGCGCCAACCTTGAAGTTTGATCCTTCAAGTTCACAATGCCTTTCAGCGGTTGATGATCGGTAAAAATATTAAAGTGCCGACCCAATAAATACGATCGGAAATTTTTCACCGCCCATACAATTGCCAGAAACTCTTTCTCTATCATCGAGTACCTCACATAACGCGCGGCTTGCAAAAGCAATGGACTGATCACCTCCGTTGTTGTCCTGGGAAAGGACCGCTCCTATAGCACCGCCACTGGCCTCAGTGGTCAACATGAAATGTTTAGAGAAGTCAGGGTATGCCAACACTGGAGGCGACATTATTGCTGATTTGAGCAATTTATTTATTGGTAAGGCAATGTTGACCGTCCCGGGAATGAATTTACGGTAGTAATTGACCAATCCTAAAAACGATTGCACCTCCTTATTGTTCCTCGGTGGCGGAAAGTCCTTAACGCACTTCACCTTTTCCGGGTCTGGAAGCGCTCCCTTCTCCGAACACCTATGGCCCAAATACACTATTTCCTGTCTCAGAGAATTGCATTTCTCCGTTTTTACCTTCAGATTGTTCTCCCTCAACAGCTGCAATACCTTACACAGCCTTATCTTATGCTCGGCCAGACTACTCCCATATATGACAATATCGTCCAAATATACAAAGCACTCAATTCCCTGTAGCCCTGTCAATACATGGTTCATCAGCCTCTGAAAAGTTGGCGGCGCACCTGTCAACCCGAATGGCATCCTATTGAACTCGAAGTGACCCAACGCCGTACTGAATGCGGTTTTTCCCTGTCCCGTTCATCCATTTCCACTTGATGGTATCCGCTGGCCAAATCTAAAAATATCTGCAGCTGCCCAGCTGGTCCAAAATTTCGTCCATTCTTGGAATTGGAAATACCTGTTTCAGGGTTACGTCATTTAACTTTCGAAAATCAACCACCAATCGCCAGCTCTTGGTCCCTGCTTTTGACGACTTTTTCGGAACCAATAATAGCGGCGAATTCCATGGCGACACGCTCTGGCCTATTATGCCATCCTCCTGGAGCTTCTGGACCTGCTATTAATCTCCTCACGATAAATCTGAGGTAGCCTGTACTGCTTCTGATTAATCGGCAATTGTCCAGGTTGCACGGGAATCTTATGCTTTACTACATTCGTGCAAGATAACTTATCCCCCTCTAACCAGAAAATGTCATGATAAGTCGTACAGATTGTCTCTATCGATGCCCTTTCATCGTCATTCAACTCGGAATTTGTTTCAATTGTCCCTAATATCCTACTGATCCTGTCTGCGATATTCGCCTCTCTCACATGGGATACCAAACCTTGAGCTGGTGTCTTAAAACTTCCCATACCATTAAACCTTGGCCTGAAACTGCGTTCCAAAAAATAATCGATCTCCGTAGCATTTAATATAGGAACCCTTCTTCACGTTCGTCAAGGTGCCTCCCAGATATACCCCCGGTGACAATTCTTGCTTCTCCACCACCACCGTGGTGTGTTTGGTATCGATCTCCATGGTCGCAATAGATACAGTCCTTGCCTTCACCACTATCACGTATCCGTGATAGAGCGTCCCCATAAATTGTCGCGACCTAAAATTCCATCACCCGGCAAATTATCGTGCTCGTCCACACAATGCATATCGAACCCCAAATCGACGATGTCCGAATGTGCAATCCTGACTAACCCTATAGTCCTGGAAAATCCCCCGAACGCTCCTCGCAGGTCCTTTACCACCGCCTCGTCCACACTAATATCCCCCGTAAGACTGCTGTCCTTTACCAGGCTGGTGTCTACCCCTGTGTCCACTAATAAATTCAGACAGCCCGTCCTCGCCCAAGCACATGGCACTCTTACGAACACCGAATCTGCTAACTACACCTAGCTGAAATTCCCCCTATGTTCATTTCTGACCCCGCAATGGGTCCTACTTCAGCCGCCTCCGCAGATTCCGATGTTACCAACGGTAGTAGATTTTCGCGTGATCGAGTCGGTGGCCCTGCCCGTGTCCCGACACATTTCTACCCTGTGTACATTGCCTACTGAAATGTCCTTTCATGCCGCACTTATAGCATTTCCCTTTTGGTCTTGAACCTCCAGGTTGCCCTCTCTCTACCGTCGAAGGGCCCCTACCACAGCTCCTCCCTGGCTCATGGCCGTATATTCTACACTCAACACAATATGGAGAGTTTTTCCTCGTCCAACAAACATCCCGAGTGTGTCCTGCCCGTTGACAGAACGAGCAGGGCGGTGCTTTGTATGCATTGCCACTTGACCCAGCATTATTATACGCCAGACCAATTGACCCAGCATTATTGAGCGGAGCCGCCTTATCCGCCTCCGTCCTACGCAACAACTGTTCTACGGCTGCCACGAGACCCGAGACTGGATCCTCGCGGGTGTTCTCCTCGCTGAAGTTTACACCCCTTAACGGAGGATCATCTCCCCTCCAAAGAGTTGCTTGTGCCGCCAATGCTTCATTCAAAAGGTCGTCCAAACTGCATGAGCTGCTTGCCAACATCCTACCACGCAGCATTGGATCCCTCAGGCCAGATGTGAACGCTGATTTTACTTTTCTTTCTATCTCCATAGTCATTATCTCGTCCTTTCTCCCTTTATAGTTTTCATCCAGTATCGCATGAGCCGTTGCTGCTAGTGTCTGAAGACGCCTAGCAAACTGTCTCACATCCTCATCCCTCTTTTGGCAGGCCTCATATAGCTCCCTCAAAACCGAGTCAAGCGACCTGCTCTTCAGACATGTCGACTTTATCGTCGACAATAAATCATCCACTGCCGTAAATGTCCGTAACCTAACCAACTGATAAGCATCCCCATACAATCTTTGTTTTACTATTTCTAAATATTCTTCAATTTTCTCCGGCGGAACCCCCTTTGCCGCCAACCTACATCCGTCGATGAACTTATACACCTCCGTTTGTAGACCCGGAGATGGCTCACCGCCAAACGTAGGCACTAATGCTTTAACCGCCTTTAGAAGGTCCTGGGAAGACATCATCTTAGTGCACTGTTGCCCTTTCGGTTCTTTATGGAATAAATCGCCCGCCTGTATACTACTTTCCTGCCGTGCCAACCGTAATTACCCCTGTAATTCGGATATCCTTTTATTGGCCTCTTCCATGTCTTTTTTAAATCGTTCGTCGCTTAGTTTCATTATTTTTTGAGTAAAATTCATTGCCGTATTCTTTTTCATTTTTTCTGGTTTCGTCGAGTGATAATTTTTATTTCAATTATGATTAGATATATGTTTTTCGACAGATATGAATGTAGCTCTGTAAAAACTGATAGAATTATTTTTGTTAGACTCGCTTTGTCGCTACAAGAGCTCATAAAGTCAGAGAATTTTGAGCAAAAAAACGGTTTTTTGTTGTTTGAAGGAAATAATTGTCAAAAATTTATTTTTTTAAAAACTGCTTTGAAATTTTGCTTTTTAATTGCTGTGATATATTTGTAATTAAATAAAAATAAGTTTTGAAAATATATATTTTTTTATTTAGCTTCGAAAAAGCTATTTATTTTTGGTAGAAATTCAAAAATTACATAAGTTCGATGGAGTATAAAAAAATAAATATAAAAGTTCCCATTTTTTTTTCTTTGGTGTTTGTAAGTTTATACTATTATCTAATAGACCATTAAAAAATTAGTGCCTATTTTTTGTCACAAACTTAAAAAAGGTTTTTAAGAATTCCTAAATTGATGATTTTACTGAATTTAATCAATTTTAAAGAGTTTAATATTCAAAAAGAGATTTAAATTATGTTGAATAACCCTAAATTAAAAAAAATAGTGAAAAATAAAATAAGATGATATTGGTGTAATGTACTAAACCTTTACAAGAGGGTGCTAAATACAATGTTCTTCGTCAAGCAATCAATGAATTACATCCAAATTGTTTGCCATCTTTGTATGCGTTGAGAACCGAAAAGCAAAAATTAATACCACCTGTTATAGCAAATGAAATTTCAGCAGAAGTAGACTTAAAAAAGGTATTGCGTAGAACCGCAGAAAGTGTTGTAAAAATTTGTGAAGTACAAGATAAAACAAGCAACTTCCCGTTAATTTGCAAATGGGGTATGGATGGAAGCTCTGGTCATAGCCGTTATAAACAAATATTTGAAAATGAAAACCAAACGGATTATGCTTTTTATAGCATTTGTGCCACTCAGATAATTTATTATGCGTTTTTAATATAATAAGTATATAGAAATAAAATTTTTTACTTGTATGGTTTAGGATGGTAAACTTTAAATCAAAAGAAGAAGTGTGGGTTAATAAAACTCGATCTTCTACGTTATATTTTAGGCCAATTAAATTTGTTTTAGAAAAAGAGAATCCAGACTTAAAAATTAAGGTTTAAATGAAATTGATGAGAATACGGGTATTAAAAATTTAGAGTGTGATATTTTCAATAGTACAAGTTTCGTATGATATGCATTGTACAATGATAGACAGTGCAGTAGCAAATATTTTAAGCAATACAAATGCAACAAGCAGGTGCATTATTTGCAATGCAAGTCCAACGGAGATGAATAACATAAACATATTGAGAACTGCAAATGTAGACAATTACAAATATGGACTTTCAACTCTTCATTGCTGAACTCGATTTTTCGAATGTTTGCTTCATATTTCTTATCGGCTTCCCTTCAAAACTTGACGGGTATGTTAAAAAAAAAACAAAAATCAGTTTTCATTACATAAAGCAAGAGTTCAAGATGTGTTTAAAAAGGAACAGGATTAATAATCGACCAATTTAAGTCTGAATACGGCAATACGAACGACGGAAATACTGCTCGTTTATTTTTTTTTTTTAAGTGAAGAAGCGGCCAAAATAACTGGAATTGGTAAAGAACTTATTGATAATTTTGTCATTATATTGAGGGTGTTTTCTTGTGGATCTTTAAAAACCTTCAAGGAAATACTAATGATAACTAGAAATATGTACCTAATACATTACGGCTAGCATGGATGTGATGTTATTGAGTTTTTTAATTTTCCAATAGGTATTTATATATTTTTGTCTACTGATAAAAACTTATGAATTTAAATATAATTAACTTCTTCATTCCACGGTTTTTATCTGAAGATTGTCTTACACAAGGAAAACAACGCGGGAGGACACAAATAAAGATTTAATGACCCATTTGTTGTTGTCTTCCGATCCAGTGTTAACATCAATGAGGAACATAAAGATTAAATATAAATTTGTAGATGAAGAAATTGAAAAATATATACTAAGATAAAATGTCGATAGAGAAGATGAACAAATAGAAGAAAATGAAATAAGTTCTTTATTAAGCGAAAATTGGTTTTATAACTTATAAGTAGTTATAACTTATAAGTATTTATTTTTTGTTATTTAATGTTTAATTTAATTGTTTTCTTCTGTTTTTGTAATTTTATATAATTTTCTAATAAATTACTAAAAAATTATAAAAAACATTTTGCCAAAGCAAAAATAAAAAAAAATTAATTTAAAAAATTTAAAAATTCACGATTTTTGTTAAAAGTTAACTAACATACAAGGGTTTAATACAACAGTGAATCTAAAAATAGAACGAGATATGTTCTTAATAATTTTATATAAAAAAAGAAAGTGGTGAATTTATCACTCCCTCTATTTTAAACTCATCTTTAAAAAGTGAATATTTTTATATTTTCTATATTTTCAGTTCTATTTTAATTTAATTTAGTAAGTTTCAAGTTTCATGAAAATTTGATACTGTTTCTGTGCGTTATATCGTATTTAAAATAAATGATATATGGTAGGACCTAGCAATTACAATGAGGATTGACACACACATTGCTATGCTTGTATGTATCATATAAACAGATTTTCATAATTTTTCGTTCATTGATGTAGCCAAAGTAACAATTTATAATTTTAAATCATATGGGAGGTGGGCGTGTCCTTGGTCTGATTTTTCCAACAATTCAGAATTTTATGTTAGTATACTATATTTCGAAAATCTATGACAACTCCTTCTATTTTTGTCCCATCGTTATATTGGGACAAAGCACTGTGCGACCTCGCGTAGCCTCGCTAGAATGCCTTCCCATAACGGGAAGTCAAACAAATCAATTAATATAATTCCTTTATACCTTAGAGCAGCGAAAACGAAAATTGTGAAGATGTGAGGAGATTTTTAATAAATGATGATATGGAAAACCCCCCATACTAATTGGAACTCGAAATATTCGGATAGGTAATATGCAACAACCATTACATTTTAAAAAATCTTCTTTTAAAACTGGTTTTGATGAAAGAAAGTCTAAAGATCTGACTATATATGCAAAAGGCAAGTTATTCCTTGAGTTATGCCAAGACTTCGGTTTGCATATATTAAATGGGTGTACAAAAGATGACGAACTTGGTAATTTCACTTTTATAAGCGGTGTTGGTAAATCAGTCAATGATATTTATGCTTCAGCCTATGATAATCTGGTTAGTGTTGAAAGTTTTAAGATGGAAAATAAGATATGGTCTGATCATATGCCAATAACTCTGAAGATAAATATAGATGGGAGAAATTTAGAACATCCAATGAAATTGCTACCAAAACTGAAATGGGATGAGAGGAAAACTTAAAGTTACAAAAGAAGACTCATCCAACAGCTTACTTTATATAAGCAACAGAAAAATATACTGGGCTTGCACGATTTTGTAGAAGTTATAAATGTTTCAAACCCAACTACAAATAGCAACGAAAGCCTATTTACAAAAGAAAATAAATGGTTTAATTTTAAATGTTACAACGCAAGGGAAAAATCTTTTAGCGGTTTGAAAGTCTTCCGTCAAAACCCGTCAAAAAATAACAAGGAAAAATATGTAGTGAACAACAAACTATACAAAGATGTATGCGAAGAAAGTAAAGCAGAAAGTTATAGAAGAAGAGAAATGCAAATCAATCTGGTAAAAAATAAAGATTGGGGGAATCTAATGAAAGACATTAAAAACAAAGAAATACAGTCGAACCCGTGAATTTCAGCATATGATTTCGAACAATACCTTTTTGAGTTACTAAATCCACCCCAAACTTCAAACAATATTATGTATACAGCAATTATGAAAAATGATTATGATTTAGATAGGCATATAACACCAACAGAAATTAAAAATGTACTAGCAAAAACTAAGTATAACAAAGCTCCAGGCGAAGATCATGTTAGTTACGAATTCTTTAAGAACGCAACGGAAATGTTTTTCGAAGAGCTGGCAAAATCATACAACATCAAGAGCTGTACGCAGCTTGTTAAGGAATCTTAACAGAAAATTTTCATATATTTCTTAAAGAAAAAAAAAGCACAAAAGTACCTTTCAGTGCAACGCTAGAAGTCAGCTGTTTTCTGTCAATTATTAAGAATTGTGAAATTGAAAACAAATCAATTCTTCGGTTCTGCTTTATTTGGCCTGCTTAACGCTTTTTAAGCTCAGTATCAAAATTACCCATCCGCTTCTTGTTTTTTTTTTGCCGAATTTTGTTCGTTTTTTCTCAGGTTTGCAACTGAAAAATAACTTTTATTTTTTTTAGCATATTACATTTTGTTTATGCTTACCTCTCCTGTCAAAATTCCTTTCAGAAAGAACGAAAAATTTGATATTCCTGCTCAAAGCCTGGGTTGCCTAACTTCATTTACGTCAAAAAAAAAGTAGTAAAAACAATACTACTTTTTTAAAAAGCTGCGGACTATCAACAGAAATTTTTTGACAGAAAAATTCCTTAAGCATTTCTGAAGCGTTTTTTTATATGAAGTTTTTGATTCCTTAGCAAGCTGCGTACAGGCCTTCATATTTGAATCCGCCAAATAAGACGATAAATTGACGACAAGCATAATTTTCCCAATTTATAAAAAAGGCGACAAAGAACTTGTAAATAATTATCGTGGTATATCTTTTATGAATACAGTTGCAAAAATCTTCATGGGCATACTAAATAAAAGACTAAGTTTTTGGCTGAACAAACATAAAATCCTTACAGAGTACCAAGCAGGATTCAGAGAAGTTTATTCAACTGTCGATAATTTGTACACATTAGCAGCAATAGCACATCTGATAAAGTATCCAGAAAATCTCTGATCTATAAACTCTATAGTACTTGCTTATCAACAAAATTTATAAAAATGATTGAAACTATATATATGTAGTCACACTAAGTTTAAGGTCTGGAATGGTGAAGAAATATCTGACGAGTTTAATACAGGATCTGGAGTAAAACAAGGGCGTTTGCTTTCCCCAACTCTTTTCTCTACATATCTTAATAATTTGCGCTCATTTATAGGAGGTGGTGAAACGTCAGTTCAATACACATTCGATTATTAATGTATGCGGATGATATTGAATGCAAAATGGAATTTATTTAAATCGGTATGCCGTGCAAAACAATCATATGGAGCACAAATATGGGGATTTACCCTATTTGAAGACGTAGATAAACTACGATATTTTCTTTAAAAAATTTTGAAATTATCACCAATTACTCCCACATATGCATTGATGCTGGAAATTGGTATGGAAAATAATTATATATATGTACACTTGATTTGCATCTACGATACATTATTAAAACACTGTACGAATACAATGATAGCCGACTACCAAAGCAGCTTACAAAAATGCATCAATTAATTTCGAAATAGTGAAAGTTTAAAAAAGACAATTTTTTAATGTTATTTATCACAAAAAAGTAAGAGAATGGTAACAAATATACGTGAAAGAAGTAAAATAAAATTTTGAATTTTGATAGAACAAAATATCTATAAAAATATACAAACAATTTGTGAGAATAATTATCAGCTGTGGGTGGAGACCTGTCACCCATAAACAACATTACCAGATCCTTCAAATTTACGAATATTATACTGTACCGCCTAAAAGTAGACAATGTCGAAGTTACCAAATATCGAAACACCTAATGCAAAGCGGAAGTGCGACTACTTGTCACCAGATGGCGCATCAAGTGAAGAAGTGGGACAAATGTCAGTTCATAATTTAACGGCTCTTATGTCTAAATTAATGGATGAAAAGCTCGTTAATTTACCTACAAAAACTGATTTTGAGGAAATGAAGGGAAATGTAACTGATCTTTCTGTTAAAATAGATGCTCTTCAATCAGAAAACAAAACTTTAAAAGAGGAAGTCCAGTATTTGAGGGAAGAAAAAGAAAAAGAACGCAAACAAATTATATATTTGCAAGAACGCACAAAGACAAATAATATTATTTTCAAAAATATTGATTATAAAACACCCTTGGAACAAGCTGCCACAGACTGTTGTGTTAAAAATCTTAAAATAACTAGTGAAATAATCATAGTATCAACCAGAAAAATTTACGAGAAGGATGGAAAAGCTGGTATAATAGCAGAATTTCAAACTCAAGCAATGGTAAATAAGATTTTTCAACATACAAAAAATTTAGCCGGCAAAATATATATCTGGAGCGTGATCTTACTAAAGAAAAACGGCAAGATAAGCGGGTTTTCCTTGAGCTTAAGAAAAAAATACAACTTAAAAGCCGTAAACATTAAATAAAGGTTATCAATGATAAAATGCGTATAAAAGATGATAAATTCTATTGGAACTGGCAAAAAGAGCTTGTAAGTGGAAAGGAGACGGGTAAGGATGTTTTGCGGAAAATATATGGAGATGTTATTGATTCTATTGATATTGATTATAATAATATTTTATCTAATTTAATTTCAAAAAACTAATTCAAAGAACATATAATAATAAGTCAAATAAAATTTTAAACTCAAGTAAACTCTATAATGTAACTGAAAATAACCAAGAAAATTTTAGTTTGCCTATAAAAGTACTTGCTTATAATATCCATGGTTTGGAAAACAAAATACTTTTTAATGATTTTTTCCAATACATAAAATTGAGTGATATTTTTATATTGATGGAGACACATATAACTGAGGAAAAAATTGAAAGATTCAACAAATTTTTTACGGGCTTTGAAACTTTTTGGAAACCAGCTGCTAGATTTAGCAGGTTTGGTAGGGCAATTGTTGGTAGCGTTTTTGGGGTAAGAAAAGAACTAAAAATACAAAACATATCTTTAGCTTCAAATTGGAAGAACAAGTTGAATATATTTTACTCAAAGTCAACAATCTCGAGATAACTGTTATACCGTTATACCTTAGAGATGCAACATGGCAAAATGATTTTGGAGTGGTTAAGAGATTTTTTACAAACAAAAATTTTATAAACCCCATTGTAGTTGGAGACCTTAATATACGAATTGGTAACATACAACAGATGCTAGATGAATTTTTACGAGAGACGTTTAATGCTGGTCTTCCAGTCAGGAAATCAAAGGACTTTGAGGTTAATAGTAAAGGAAGATCGTTTAAAGAGTTCTGTGAAGACTTTGGCTTATATATTTTAAACGGATGCACAAAAGAGGATGAAGAAGGTGATTTTACATTTATCAGTGGTGTGGGTGCATCTGTAAATGATATATGTGCTGTGACACATGAACTTCTGAAATTTGTAAGCAATTTTAAAGTTGACAGTCGAACCTGGTCGGATCATATGCCAATATGGTTAACCCTTAGTGTAACAGTCAGATATAGTCCAAATAATACAATGAACCTCCTGCCTAAGTTGAAATGGGATGAAAAAAATGTTGAATTGTATAAAAGTAAACTCAATCAGCAAACAAATATACTCAAGCAACAAAATGAGTTTTTAGAATTGAGTCAGTTAGTGGAAATTATACGATTTTCAAACCCACATACAAACAAACGAGTCAATCCTCTAAAATCAGGAAATCGTTGGTTCAATTTCAAATGTCATAATGCTCGACAAAAATCTTTTAAGGCATTGAGAAAATTCAGACAAAATACATCAACGGAAAACAAACAGCAATACTTAAATGCAAATCGTAATTTTAAAGATATATGTAAAGAAAGTAGAGTAAACTACCTCAAAAATCTTGAAGTTCAAATTAACTCAGTTAGAAACAATAAGGACTGGTGGAATGTCGTTAAGGAAATACGATAAATAGACAGACAGGAAAGTCCGGGAATATCTGCTTCTGAGTTTAAAACTTATTTCTGCGCGCTACTTAATCCCATACAAATTTAAATGATGTTAGCTATGCTCCTATGATTTATTCTGATCCTGACCTAGACGACCCTATTTCACCGTTGGAAATAAAATATGCTTTGGCAAAAGCTTAGGATAATAAGGCCCCAGGCGAAGATAGGATATCCTATGAATTTTTTAAAAATGCTACTGATAATTTTATAGAGGAATGAGCTAAATCGTACAATATATTATTTGAAACAGCTAAATTAGATGAAAAATTCATTACTAGCATTATTTTCCCGATATTCAAAAAAGGTGATAAAGGGTTGGTCAATAATTATCGTGGAATTTCCTTTATGAATACAATTGCGAAAATACTAATGGGAATTCTAAACAATAGATTGAATAAATGGTTGGAAAAACGAAACGTTGTCACAGAATATCAAGCTGGATTTCGAGAAGGATATTCTACAGCAGACAACATTTACAATCTAGCTGCAATTGCGAACATAAAATTCATTGAAAACCGCAAACTATACGCCTTTTTTGTCGATTTCAAGGCAGCCTTTGATAAAATATCAAGAAAAGCTCTTATTTATAAACTTCACAATGCAGGTATATCGTCAAAAATGGTAAATATGATGGAAAGCATATATAGCAGAACTAATTTCACCGTATGGACTGGAGAAGAGTTATCGGAAACATTTGATACAGCATCTGGAGTAAAGCAAGGATGTCTATTGTCACCAACTCTTTTCTCACTATATCTGAACGATTTACACGATTTTATAAGTGGAGGAGTTAATATACGAGGTTTAACTGTTAGATTATTATTATATGCTGATGACATCGTTATATTAGCGGACGATATTTCAACAATGCAGAATATGATCAGGAAACTTGAAGTTTACTGTGAAACTTGGAACCTTGTAGTTAATTTAAGCAAGTCGGAAATGATGATATTTCGAAAAGGTGGAAAGATATCTAATCGCGAAAAATTCTTTTTTAGTGGCAACCCAATAAATATAACCTCAGAATATACATACTTAGGGATAACACTTACCCCAAAAATGTCATTTAGCAAACATCTGGAAAAAAGAAATGTATCGGCAAAAAATAACATTAATGCTACTTGGAATAATTTTTTGGGGAAAAAGAACATATCCCTGAAGGCGAAATGGAATCTTTTCCAGTCTGTGTGCAGAGCGATTCAATCATATGGCGCTCAAATTTGGATCTATACACTTTTCGATGATGTTGGTAAACTTCAACGTTTTTTCTTAAAGAAGATTTTAAAGTTACCATTATTGACACCAACGTATGCATTAATGCTAGAAACAAATATAGAAAATAGCCACATATACACCTTAGACTTGCACCTGAGATATATTATCAAAACATTATTTCTATACAAAAACCATCGCCTTCCAAATCAATTATCCAAAATTTTAATAGAAAAGAATTTATTCTGGTATAACAATATTGAAAAGTTATGTGAAGATTGTAACATAATTCAAATTAGCGAATGCTCAACAAAAGAAGACTGGGAATATTTAAGATCAGAAATGCTTGCCTCTATAAAAAATAATATAAAAGAAAGGTTTCTTCAACAAGCCTCTGCAACAAACCGCTTTTATAAACGATTAAATTATGGAAACCCACAGTTTTACTTTGAAACCATCCCCAATGTAAATATAGCCAGTTGGATATTAAAAGTCAGATGCGATCTTATTGAACTAAATGCAACCAGATTCCAGCAACAGAGATTCAAAATATGTTCATTATGTAACCTACTGCCCTATTCTGCGCCACATTCGATTACACTGTTTGGGAAAAATATCATTAACTGAAAATGAAGTAATTAACATATTAAATAATGTACAATTAAATTGGAATGATTTGTTTCGTTACGTTGTAGCTGCACTTGAGTACAGAAAGGAGTTAATCATTGAATTCAATTATTAATACATATGTTAAAAAAAATGCTCTTTTTATATGAATTATAATTTTAAATACTTATAACCGACTGACGACAGTATGTCAAAGTCGTAAGTTCTTATTTTATTCATATTTTTCTTTTTTACCTAAAAATTATTAAAATCTGGAAATATTAAATTTTATATTTAGTTTTATATTTTTGTAAAACACTTATTTTGAAAAAATAAAGAACAATTAACTAACTAACTACAAAACTGATAATTCCACACAAATAATACTGGCATGAACATATTGAATCGCTATCTGGAGATTTTAATTCAAGTCGAATTTCAGAATGCTTAACAAGGCAGAGTTGGGAACTTTTACGAATAAATATTATAACTGGTTCAAAAGCAAAGAAGAAAGAGAGTTGTACCTACGTAGGGCAGCTAATACAGACCGTTTTTATGCAAAACTATATTACGGAGAGCCACAACCCTATTTTGAAAACAGTAATATAGTAGCAATAAGTTATATATTCAAAGTTTATGGTGACGATTGAGTCAGGTTTGCAAAATGTATGTTTGTACGTTTGATACTGAAAGAATGTAGAACGCAAACAAATATTTTGTAAACAAAAAGTTTAATGATCGATACATTATTTGACTGTGTCGTTTGTACGAACTGACCATTTGACGAAAGAGAAAAACACTCAAAATCACCAACACAACATAAACATACATTTTTAGTATTAAGTATTGAGTAAATTCTACTCAATAATATGATTGTAAAATAAATATATAAGAATTGATTTTATTAAATAAAGGGACAGTCGGATTTAAGACATAAGAAAAACAACAAGTTGAGTTTTTACTTTAATTTCTTCGACACAATAAAATAATAAGAGTATACATCACGTGTTACACCACTTGTCACACCACATGGCGATCCTGCGGACTACGATCATGCAACTATAAATCGATCCTGCGTACGACGATCCTACAACTATAAATTGATCCTGCGTACTACGATGCAGCAACTATAAACTAAGCCTGCGGACTACTATCCTGCCACTATAAACACTATACGGATTACGATACTAACAGCTTAATAAAGGCATTAATAGCAGGAGTATTGATATGCTCAGCTATTAAGGTGCGAAAAACAAGATTTTGAAGACGCAATTCATGGCAAGGAGCAACATTTTGCTTAGGCCAAAAAGGGTATCAAAGGCGTATCCTGAAAATCATCAATACATCACTACATCGAGAACGACTTCAAAGAATCCAGAACATGTAAGATGAAATAGGTAATAAAGTGAGCAAAAATCCAGAAGGTACATGGGCACGACTGGTGAACATATCAAAGAACTATTTAAATTGTGCATATTTTTTTTTTTTTGATAAAATGATTAAGAAATTTTTTTTCTAATGTGATGTTTTGTTGAAAAGTATTATTTTTAAAAAGTGTTAATGTGAAAAAAATTAATTAATTAATTTAGCTTATTTTTTTTTTTTTTTTTTTTTAAGTCTAAAAACATGAATTTTGTTGAAGGTGAGATATTCTGTGAAAGGGAAATTTATATAGATCATGAAAAAGAATGCCTAAATGTATGAAAAAGAGAATGTAAAAGAATTTTGTGAATTTGGGAATAGAAAAGATTTTTTCAAATTCAAATTTTGAAGTAAGATTTTCATTCTCCTTTGTAACACAGAAAAATTTTGAGTATGGGTTATAGAATACAAAACAAGATAAATAAAGATATAACAGGTTAGAAATATAATTTGAAATTTTTCCGATGGAGGAGACAAAAGAAGAAATATTAAGAAATTTAAAAATAGCAGAACAAAATTGGAGGAGATTACTAATAGAAGCGGAAGACAAGGAAAAAGTTGTAAAACCTGAGATCCTAAGTGCTAGAATTTTGACAAAGGATAAAATATTTAGACAACCTATTATACCCAAAGTAGATCTTCCAAAAATTTCTCTTAATAGGGGAGTTTTCAAAAGCCGAATGCAAAGGAAGATAAACATTCTTAAAAGTGAGTTAAATTACGAAACAAACAAGGACAGAAAGGTAGATCTAGAAAAAAGAATACAGGAAACCAGGAAGTAGTTAAATTCATATTTGAAAGAAAAGAAAAGAATAAAGAAGAAATGTCTGCAGAGAACATTGAACAAAAGCTGAGACAAAAAGACTAGCAGATAAAGGTTATTTTTCTAAACCAAGAGAATTCCCAAAGCGACAAGAGGTTAAGAATAAATTTAAGTAAAAGAGTTCCGTTTAGTTCATGAGTTCTTTATTAACTAAACCTTAACAAAATTAAAGCTAAACTTACATACATCTTACAAAATACATACTTAAAACTATCAGAAGTAAATGAATTAAAATATGGAAAGCAAAGTATCTAGTAATCACATTTGACGACACTTGCATAAATGATATTTAATTCTCATTAAAAATAGAATACAAACAATACAATGAAGACAAAAATACCAATGGAATAATGAGAACTGCTATCGTATTCACGTTCACACGTCTTTGCTATATTGCATTACATATTTTTCATTAGTAATAAAAACACAAATGTATGGGTCATTCAACACTCTGTGTTAACTCCTCCCCCACTCAAGTGAAGGCCGTCCTCGGTCTTCTTCAATATTTCGTTCAATGTGGTTTTTAAATTTAATTGTTGGCGTTTTTTGCAACAACGTTTTATGAGTAAGACCGTAGCATAAAAGGCAACAAAGCTTGTGAAAGCAATGCAACCTGAAGAGATTGGCCTCGTCCTAGTTTGAGCTTTTAGTTCACCAATGTGGTTAAGGTTCTCCAGGCTCATTTCGTGTAGAAGAGGTAGACTCTGAACATTCTTATGTCCGGTGACATTTATCAAAGGAAATGTTGAAGTTCCCGGGATTCTCTTAGGGGTTTTATATTTGTTCACATATTGTTAACCGTTTATGTTGACGTAATCATCAAAAATAATTAAATAGGTGCCAGTGAGAAGTTTTCCGTCCTGATGAGGTTCACTCACCCTGACTACTGCATCATTTATGATAATGACCCCTTCATCAACCCTCAAAATCGGGTCTGGTTTATAAAATTTTGTTTCGCAATGAGCCATTTGACCGGAAATTAATTGTTGTGCGCAAGTCACATTTTTTTGAACATAACAGAATACCGAGGTTACTGTAGGTTTACATTTGTCAACAGTATACGAATCTTTTTGACATTCTGCGACCACATTCGCATCACCGAGATCTATTGTCCTACCGGAGTGAGAGACGGGAAAAACACTTATTTTCTTACATGACAATTCTGGTTTTGGAAATTTAATTACAAATAACAATATTTCATCATTTTGATATACCTTTACATCGGTATTAGTTCGAAATGCTTATGTTAGTAAAATGCTCAGTGCCACCAAAATCCTCTTTATCTAAAATAATGGTATTAACGACATTCACTTTTGCCAGGGCCACGGATAACAATAAATTTTGGATCTCAACAATAATCATTCTGTTTCTTGATAACAAAATTTCGAAAAGATTTCCAGTGTCTATCTGTTTTATTTTGTTTGATAATATAGCGTTCACCATTAGTCAGTTTTGAAATTTGAATTTGAATTTTAGTATTTATTTCAATTTGTTTGTTATTGGACTGGACCAACCGATCTTGATTCAGTTGAACTTTTTCAAAATCATCAAAATCCGGGGTTCCTGCTGTGACCTTTAATGCGGTACCCAAAATGTTCAAACTCCTAGCGTGTCTGTGGTGAACATTCAAGGTCGAAAGAAGTGTGTCCATGTGCTCAATGTTAGCGTATAGGATCTTTTTACCTGTGACTCCGGAAACTGATCTAGGAGAGTTCTTGTCTCATCAACCGACATTTTGTACAGAGTAAGATTTGAGTAGTGACTAATGTACCCGTACTCCGTCCAGAATTGGCATGTAGTCCGAATGAGAGTTATCAATAATTCTTGTTGACACCGTTACCAGAGCGGCAAGGAATACAAGTAAGGATCTAGAAATACATTTTTCGAAGGGACCATTAGAGGTTTTATTTAATATTGTCCTTATGGACCATCCTCCCTTTTATGAGAACGGTGGTACCATTGTCCGCCTCGATAGTAGCTTCTTCGTACAGAGGGCTCAATTTGTTGCCCAATCTTCTGTTCACTTTCACAAACACTTTTTCTCCTACCTGGTATGTTTTGTTTTGTCGGGTTCTGTTATGTGTCTCTAATGAAAGAACCTGAGCGTCAAAAATCCTTCTCTGTATGTCAGTCTTCAATTGTGGAGGAGCCGAATGAATTATATCGATTGGCCTCTTGTTGGCTATTTTTACGTTAAAATTATTCAAAAGTATAGTTTCAGAGTTTATGGATTTCTCATTGTCGCAGTAAATAATTTTCGTCTGAGGGAAAATGTTCATCAGCTGAAGTATCGGTCGCTTTACGTTCGCGATTGGATAGGTTGCACAACAGCGGAAATACTTACGATCTGTAGAAAATATATCAATATGCAGTATTTCACCCGCATATGATGGGATTGATGTTTCACCGATTACATGTCGTATCGGGTATCTTTGATACTTTGCCTTAGAACAGGTTTTGCAATTCATTGCCACTTCGTTTGCTATCTTTGTCATTTTGGGAAAATAATAATCAAGCAATATTTGTTTAACATTTTCCTGTGCAGCCCTGTTGCACGGTTATGCTCAACTACACCTATTTCCTTTTGCTTGTTTTGATTGAATATGTCTGTGACATAATTTTTTGTGTGGTAGAACTTTGTCGCAGGGTATGTTTGAACCAAATTATGTTGAACGTATGCTAATATGGGCAAGTCACAATGTATCGCATTCACCACACTTGCGTTAACCACTTCTTGAAGTTTCTCGAGCAAATGTTTGAAAATTTAATATGATGTCTGGTTTTCTGAACAAAAATTATATATGTTCGAGCAGAGGGGTGTTCTGCTTCTTCGATTATGATCTGATTTCTAAAGCAATTTAAAGGTTTTTAAGTGCTATCAATAGCGTAGGTAAGTGACTCCTCGCTGTGAACTGTCGCAGCCGTTGAACCAGTAGAGTCCCGACTGTCTTCCAATGCATTTATGCGTTGACTGAATTGTACGTCACTGCTATGATTAATATGTTGTCGTGATAGTGCATCAGCGACATGATTTTCCTTGCCTGGTTTATAGTAGAGGTTTGCGTTATACTCCTCTATAAAGGCCTTCCACCTCTGAATTTTAGCGTTAGGATTTCGGTCTGAAACCGCGAATGTCAGGGGTTGATGGTCTGTGAAGATATTCAAATTTTTTACACCATACAAGTAATTTCTTAGGCTTTTTAGAGCCCAAACTATGGCCAATAGTTCCCTTTCGTTTGTTGCATAGTGCATCTCATTGTCTTTCAGAGTTCTAGAAATCATAGTAATTGGCCTTCCATTCGGTGAAAGAACTGCATCAAGACCATTGGATGATGCGTCCGTCGTAAGATCAAACGCCTTTTTAAAATCGGGATAAATAAGCATAACATCTTCAGATGTTAAAATGTCCTCAAGTTTTTCAAAAGATTGTAACTGCTGGTCTTGCAAGGAAATCTTTATCTTTTTTGATTGATTTGTGTTTATTTTACCGTATTCCCCCTTTAATATACTAGCGAAGTCCCTAATGAAGCACCTAAAGTAGCTTGCTAGGGCAAGAAATGATCCAATTCCAAAAAGTGTTGCAGGTGCAGGATAATCCCTTATTGCCTCCACCTTGCTTGGAGAGGTTTGTATGCCCCCACGGGAGACCACAAATCCCAAATATTCTACACTGGTTTTAACAAAATTTGACTTTTCGATAGAGACTCTCATGTTTGCCTCGTACAACCTTCGAAGAACCCAGTCAATATGCTTAATATGGTCCTCTTTGGTTTCAGAAAATATTATAACATCATCGACGTAAACATGGCATGTTCTTCCGATTTCTTCTCTGAGAACATCATCAATTGCCCTTTGGAATATACTAGGGGCGTTCTTAAGGCCAAATGGAAGGCGACAAAATTCGTATTTTCCATTATTGACAGAGAATGTCATTTTTTCTCTGTCCCTTTCAGCGAGTTCAATTTGATGAAACCCGGATTTTAGATCCAAAGTAGTGAAATACTGCGCTTTTCCCATGTTTGATACTATCACCATTACAGTAGGAATGGGATATTTATCATCAATTGTTTTCTGATTGAGCTTACGAAAGTCTATTACTAGACGTTTCTTTTTATTGCCCATTTCATCAACACCGTTTTTATCAACGACCCAAACCGGGTTATTGTATGGTGACCTTGAAGGCCTGATTATACCATGAGCCAAGTACAATTTTATTTCCTTGTTCACAAAATCCGCTACGCCTATTGGGTATGGGTATAGTTTTGGGTATATGGGATCATTGTCCTCCGTTCGAATCGTAGCAACAATGTTGGTATTGAAAGGCAACGACTCGTTAGGGTCAGCGAATGCCTTCTTTCGCATTTCAATCCTTTTTTGAAAATTATTTCTCACCGCAGAAGGGATGTCGGTATAGTTAATTCTTAGAAAATTTACATCTTTGCAGCAAAAAAATTTAAGTCTTTCCATTCCAGAAATGAAACGGATATCTGCATTTAACAAATCTATATTTGCTCTAACCCTCTTTAGAAGGTCGAGGCCCACTATTCCATCGAAAGTTGACAGAGTATGTAGTATGAAAAATGCGGAATTTATTCCGAACAAATTTATATAGCATTTCTCCGTGACATTAGTACTGCCATGGATTGAGTGTATTGTAAAAGGAGAGCCCGTATTATATTTTTCAAACCCTGCAACGGTTTGATATAGTTTTTTGATGCTCCCGTATCGATAAGAAGCTTTATAGTTCTACCAGCTACCGTTCACTCTATGCAGGATAGAGTTCCTGCACTGCAATTTCGACAGCCTCGGAATAACCACATGCTACCTCCCTCTCGTGTGCAATATGATTAATCCTTTGTAACTTAGGACCAGTACCTCTATCAGAACCCGCTGGTCTTTTCGCATGACCATCGGTGTTGGGAACATACCTCTGTGATTGATTGTATTTATTACCAGACTGAAAATTTGTCCTTTGACTGAGGCGAGAACTGGAAGGGTCAATATCCATAGGCTCCGGTGCGTTCTGTTTTTTGTTATGATTATTTTCATTTCTAATATTTCTACTTAAATATGGGTTTCTTCCCTGATAATTTTCTTGATCACCATTTTTATATTGTCTAACGTTTTGTTTCTTACCCTTATTTTCTTCCCTTCTATTGGCAAAAGTTGTGGCAAACATGTATCGTTCATGATTGTACTCAACTTCTTACGCCAAGACCAGATCGTTCTGCATATTAGTCGAAGAGCGTCATTTCTATATTTTTCGTTCATTACTAATGCCAATGCATTCTCCTGACTCATTATCGTTTTATTCGTAAGTAGCATAAGTTTTCGCTTCACAGCATCAAAGAACTCTAACACTGTCAGATTTCCCTGTCTAAGAGTACTTAGCTCTTGTTCAACCAGATGTACAGGACGTTTGTCCGCATAGGTAATGTCTAATCTGGCAATTATTGCATCGAAATTCAGAACAGTATTATATGACGACAGCTCAGCGTCAGCCTTACCCTTTATTTTGTTCCTAATAATGGCGATTGCCTGATAATGTTGGTAGCTACCGTCGTATCTTTTAAAAATCCTATATGCCGTATGTTCTGCCTGTCTCCAGGACACGTAGTTTTGTATCGTCCCGTCAAATTCGGGCAATGATTTAACAACATCCAACGGTATGTTGCAAGTTACACTTTCCCGAATTTCTACGTCCCTATAAGGTTCTATTTTAAGGTTGTCCGTTGTCAAGTTTGACAATTTTTGAGAAAGTTCCTGAAATTTTTTGTCAAACTCTCTTTTCTGGGCTTCTGTCGCCAAGCGGACAGCTCCCACTAATAACGCTTTTAATTCCTGGTGTCCATCCTTCTTGTTTGCTTACTCAGATTCAAATTTTTAAACAGACCTTCCAAACTTTCTACGCTCATGTATTACACGGGTTGTAAAGTTTACACTGAAGAATACTTTCCAAATTTAATAGAAAAATTTGCAACAAAACAAAAAAAATTTACTTATACACGCGAAAATTATTCACAAAATCACAAAAACAAAAACCTGGCAAAAAATGTTCTCGATAATTCTATATGAGCATTTTACTCACCTTATCTCCGGCATCCTCTGACAAATTAGAGATTTATATTCCAAACAACAAAAATTTCACTTATATAATTCTGTTCCAGCCGCCGCTACTGATGCTGTTGCGCCTGCTGCTATTGTTGTCTTTGATTTTGGTTAAATTTCTCTCTTGTTTTTAAACGCCTTTATGCCTTTTCAATTCTTCAGTTTCCACTCTTTTGATTTTCTTGGGCTTCTTGACAAAATCAATTTCCTTCCTTCTGATCTTTGCAAATTTATCTTGTTGATTTTTATTTTGATTTTTCAAAATGTTTTTTAAATTTTCTTTAGGCTTTTATATTTTTAACCTTTTGAAGAGGTTGTTACTTCTTATTTTATAATTTTTGTTTGATAAAATTTTCGATTTTTTTGTGAGGGTTTTTCTTTCTTTAAATAAATTGTAAAATTTTTATATTTTCGTTTCAAGTAGCAAGGATCGTTTTGTTTCCTTCTTTTCACGGTTGTTGTTGTTTTTTTTAAAGTTTTATCCACGAAAATGTCTAGAATAGATCTTTATTAATTTTTAATTACACGTTGGTGCAATGTCACTAAAAGATTTTTTAATTAGACGTTGGTGCAATGTCACCAAAAAGATTCTTTTTTGCACGTTGGGCGCCAGTAAAAGAGTTCCGTTTAGTTCATGTGTTCTTTAACTAAACCTTAACAATATTAAAGCTAAACTTAAATACATCTTACAAAACACATACTTAAAACTATCAGAAGTAAATGAATAAAAATATGGAAAGCAAAGTGTCTAGTAATAACATTCCACGACACTTTCATAAATGATATTTAATTCTCATTAAAAATAGAATACAAACAATACAATGCAGACAAAAATACCAAAGGAATGAGAACTGCTACCGTAGGCACGTTCACACGCCTTTGCTATATTACATTACATATTTTTCATTAGTAATAAAAACACAAATATATGGGTCATTCAACACTCTGTGTTAACTTATACAAAGGCAGAATTAGAGAGAAAAGTTCAATGGTTAACTGGTTTGTGGAAGGACATAGGAATGAAAGGTAATCCTACAGAAGAGGACATATTAAGGCCCACAACCACAGAGTTAGAAACAATGTTAATGATGAAGAAATACGGAAAATAGGGGAAGGAAAATATTTTGTTAGTAAATCCAAAGTTTGATATATTTTATTTTATTGTAACTATAATATAAAAAAAAAAAAAGTGAAAGAAAATTTATATTATAATCTTTTAAGTAGAATAATATTAGAAATATAAACTATCATTAAGATATGAAAATTATAAAACTATAGAAAATCATGTATTAAAATTTATATATTGAAAAGTCTAGAAAGATAAATATTATTTCAATTTAGAAATAAAATAAAGTTAAAAAAAATATTAAAAACAAAATAGAAAAATTGAGTTGTCAATGTCTCCTATGGAAAATTTAATAAGGAAATTAGAAGCAATAGTGGTAAACGCTAAGAAGTTAATGGGGACCATATTCGACAGAAACGGTAAATGCAAAATAGAAAGAAATATCAGAAATAAAGACACAATTTGAATATTGTTTAGCGAAACCTGAATTGACGGAGGAACTCTGAACAAAGATAGTTGACAAATTTAGAAAGCTAAAAGAGGAAACACTAGAGATTTTGGCACATCACACAGATAAGAAAGATACTGAAAAGAAGGAAAGGGTAATTATGACGACAATTATGGACATGAACGAATTATCAGCTATTTCGAAACTAGTACCTATATATTAAGGAAAGAAGGAGGAATTGTACAGTTTTGTAACAAATCTCGAATGGGTATATGAGACTGTGGTACAGGAAAAGCGAGATTTTTTCTTTAATTTCATATTCAAATCACGACTTGAACAGAGAGTACAAAACCGAGTGAAACAGGAAACAATTCCGACTAGCGTTAATGAGTTGGTGTTGGCCCTGAAAAGAGCCTATAAGCCATTAAAATCATCAAACAGTATACTACAGAGATTGACACAAACTGTCCAAAAAGGTGACAACGTTAGATGTTTTGCCGATAAAATAGAGTCACTGGTCAATGAGTTAAATGAGATTCAGATAAATGAAGTTGGCGAAGCAGATAGATCAGCAATAGTCCGAACGAATAATGCACTGGCATTTAATGTTTTTAAAAATTGGTTGGGAGATCAACAAACAATATCGACAATTGATGCAAGTAGAGTTACTACTTTTGCTGAGGCATTGAGGATAGCTGAGGACTCTATGGCGCGTGTCAGAGAGAAACAAGTTTTCTATTTTCTATCAGAGTGCAAATGGCAACAGTGGTATACGCAATGGCAGCCGCAACGGCAATAACGATAACAATTGGCAAAGAAGCGACAATAGAAATTATGGCAACAACAACGCTAACAGGGGCGGAAACTACAACAATAACGCAAATAGAGGAAACAATAACAATTATGGAAACAACAGATACGGAAATAATAGCAACTATAAAAATAACAACAACAGAAACTCGTACTATAACTCTCATAATAATAATAACTATAGGTCAAGCACTAATGGCAATGTCAATAGGGGAAACCGAAATGGAAATAGAGGTAGTAACCAAGGAAATAACAATAGAGGAAATTATAATTTAAATCCAATACAGAACCAGGGAAACTCCCAGGAACCGGAGTTCGCCCAACAAGAATTTCCGGTAAGACAATAGACAATAGAAAAATTTGTACCATATCTTCAGATTTAAAGAACTATGTCAGACTGAATACAGTCAATGCAGATTACGCACTCCCGTTTCTGATGGATACAGGAGCAGATGTATCACTGTGCAAGGAAAGTTTTTTGTACAATTACCAGGAAGATCAGGATGATTATTGCAACTTGACTGGGATTTCAAGGGAACAGATAAAATCCTTACGTTCAACAAAAGTGAAGATAAAATTTAATGATTCAACTATAGAGCAAAATATACAATTGGTTGCAAATGATTTTCCAATAAGAACTGATGGAATACTGAGTAGAGATTTTCTATCTAAATATCGATGCAACATAGATTATGATAAATACGTATTGACATTGGGTGTCAATAATGACAATATAACAATTCCTATATATGACGATGCTTTCGACATTAATCGCATTAGAATACCTGCGGGAATATATACCTTACACATATAAATCTGATGGAAGATAGTATAGTCTTAAATTGGGAAATAATAAAAGGTGTATATTTGGCGAACACTATAGTCCCCAAAATAGTTCCAAAATAAAATACTAAAAACAATTTTACTATGTCACAGTTAACAAATTATGGCTCCTAATTAAGAGTAAAAGTGAAACGAGGTCTGATGTTTGTCCGTCTTCTTTAAATAATAAACCAAAATGTGGAATTTCGATCGATTTTACTCGATATCGAATGCGGTGATTTGGCCCCAGCATATAAAACTACTAAACATAACCGATAAAGCTACAATTATAAAAAATTTAAAAATAGAGATAATACCTTTGAGAGATTACGAAATGTGTTCAGTTAACGACAATAGTGGAGAAATTAGGTATACATATAGTCGATTTAAAAGATTATTGAACGATTTGAAATTGATTGATACAAACGAAGATCTGAAAGAGATTCTAGAAAAATACTAAATAATTTTTCATATGGAAAATGAAGAGTTAACGACAAATAATTTTTATAAGCAAACAATAGATTTGCATGATGAAACTCCGGTGTACATAAAGAATTATAGATTGCCCCAAGCACAGACAAAAGAAATATATTCTCAAGTACGGCAACTATTACGGAACAATATAGTAGAACCATCAATAAGTCAATATAATGCACCATTACTATTTGTTCCTAAGAAGGGACAAAAGGACTTGAAGAAATGGAGACTGGCCGTCGATTTCAGGAAACTGAATGACAAAATCATTAATGACAAGTTTCCGTTGACACGTTTGGATGACGTCTTGGATAGGTTAGGCAGAGCTAAATATTTTTCTACACTTGATATGACGAGCTCATTACACCAAATAGAACTAGATCACCGATCGCACCCATACACTTGCATTTTCAACACCCGATGGACATTACCAATACACTAGATTACCTTTTGGTCTGAAGATATCTTCAAATAGCTTTCAACGAATGCTAACTGTAGCATTGTCTGGTCTTGAGTCTGAAGGTTTTCTATTCGTAAACGATATAATAGTTTTCGGATGCAGCCTTGAACATCACAATGACAATCTAGTAAGAGTTTTGGACAGATTGCAAAAAGTATGATTTTAAACTAAATGCAAGCAAGTGTTGCTTTTTGAAGCATGAAGTAATATATTTGGGACATTTGATAACACCAAATGGAATAAAACCCGATCCAGAAAAGTTTGAAGCAATAACCAGATATCCAGTTCCAACAAATGCGGATGAGGTGAGAAGATTTGTGGCATTCTGCATCTATTACAGGCGATTTATCAGAAATTTTGCTGATACAGCTAGTTGTCTGAACAAATTGCTGAAGAAAGGTAAAAAATTTGAATGGACGAAACAATGCCAAGAAGCTTTCGAAGATATGAAACAAAGAAACGAAGTCCACCAATATTACAATACCCAAACTTTGAGAAACCATTTATATTGACAACAGATGCATCGAATTTTGCATTGGGAGCGGTATTGTCACAAGGTGAAATTGGTGAGGATAGACCAATATCATATGCTAGGCGATCGCTGAACAAGCACGAGATAACCAAACCAGTGATAGAGAAAGAACTACTGGGTATACACTGGGGCATACAATTTTTTAGACCATATTTGTATGGCAGAAAGTTTATAGTCGTAACAGATCATCATCCACTCATTTCATTGTTTTCATACAAGAACCCAAGCTCAAAACTGACGAGAATAAGAATAGAATTGTCTGATTATGATTTCCAAATAGTGTACAAGAAAGGAATAAACAACACAAACGCTGATGCATTGTCAAGGGTACAATTGGACTCAGAAATTTTAAAGAATATGATACCTCCAATGATTGACGAAAAAGCAAAGAAAACGCTGGTGGTAACGAGAAATATTAAAAGAAATATGATACAAAACAACGCAGAAAGGATAATAGAATGATACAAAACAACGCAGAAAAGGATAATAAAATGATACAAAATAAAATTGTAAATGATGTACTTTCCCTCAACATATGGGAAAGTACATCAATTAATGATATAAAGCTAGCAAGAAAAATGAAATTTATATTTAGAAAAAAGTCGACAAATGAAGATAATATAATAACCATTGAGAATGATAATAATCTTAATGAGACGCGCGTAAAATGTAGTGAAAATCCATGTTATTTAGATAAAGTGTTGGAGAAGATACCATCTATTTTAAGAACAACAGAATATAGATAATTCGCACTGGAAAGAAATGACGAAATATTTGAAAAGATAACCCTTGGGAAAATAAAAGAATTACAAAATAAAAGTGAAAAGAATGACGTCAGAATATTAATATATAAAAATCCTCAAAAGATAACAGATAATTGAGAAAAGGAAAATCTTATAAGAATGTATCATAATACAATAATGCGAAGGGCACTTTGGAGTTAGAAAAACCGTACTGCGGCTGAAACAAAATTACATATGGAAAAACATGTCGGAAATGATAAAAAATTACGTAAAAACATGCGATTTGTGTCAGAGGAACAAACAAATCAAACAGACTAAAGAACCATTATGCGTGACGGACACACCAAACCAAAGTTTCAGCACACTTGTAAATGACACAGTAGGTCCTTTAAGACCATCACAAAATTGCAGATATATTCTAACCATACAATGTGAACTGACAAAGTATCTCATAGCTTGTCCTATGGAGACAAAAAAAGCCACAAATGTAGCCACAGTGCTAATTGGGAACGTGATACTAAAATATGGAATGTTTAAAGCAATTAAATCTGATAGAGGAACCGAGCTTACAAATCAATTAATGAAGGAAATATGTGAATTTTTGAAAATTTAACAATGATTCTCAATACCATATCATCATGAGACACTGGGAACTGTAGGAAGGAACCACAGGGTTTTTGAATGACTACTTTCTTTCATTCGTGATTGATGATAATTGGTACTCATGGGTTCCATATTATGCATTCGCTTATAATACTACACCTCATGTAGATATGGGTTATTCGCCTTTTGAATTGATTTATGGCAACTTACCAAGTATGCCAGGCGATCGTATAGAAAAATGCAATAAAAAAGATCTATGATTTCGACAATTACACAAATGAACTAAAGACAAGATTAAAGTATTCATTAGAGAATGCTAGGAAAATGATACAGAACATAAAATTAAAAACAGTACAAGACTCATATAAATCTGAAAATAGTTTAGAAATAAAATTAGGAGATTTAATTTTATTAAAAATATAAAATAGGAAGAAAAATGAATCACCATACCAGGGTCAATTTGAAGTCATTGGTATTGAAAATGTAAATGTAGAAATAAGAATTAACAACAAATCAAAAATCTTAATAAGAACTTGTTGAAAAAATACAATAAGGATAAATAAATGACAATGTTATAATATCAATATTAAGACTATAATAAACAAACTTTGTATAAGAAAATACAATTATATACAATACAGAATATTTGGATAACAAACATTTTTGTTGTTAACAGATAATAATTTTAAAATGTTAGTACTTTAAGTATTACAAAATATAAATGCAGCTATGACTAATTATTTTGCAATATAAACATTTGAAATATTATACTTATTTAATAATTTTACATATGCACCGTTATATTGTTAAAAAATCATCCAAGTTTATAAATAAAATTGTATGATTTTCTTGAACGGCGAGGGTGTAGTGTACTCGCGAACATAGGGTCAAGTGTAAACCCAGATCAATGATTCACAAGTACACAAATACGTATGTATGTTTGTGGTGACGATTGAGTCAGGTTTGCAAAATGTATGTTTGTACGTTTGATACTGAAAGAATGTAGAACGCAAACAAATATTTTGTAAACAAAAAGTTTAATGACTTATTTGTTTTAGCGTATCACCAATTTGTGTAACATTATACCAAATTGTATATGAATGTTCGATACATTGTTTGACTGTGACGTTTGGACGAACTGACCATTTGACGAAAGAGAAAAACACTCAAAATCACCAACACAACATAAACATACAATTTTAGTATTAAGTATTGAGTAAATTCTACTCAACAATATGATTGTAAAATAAATATATAAGAATGGATTTTATTAAATAAAGGTACAGTCAGATTTAAGACATAAGAAAAACAACAAGTTGAGTTTTTACTTTAATTTCTTCGACACAATAAAATGATAAGAGTATACACCACATGTTACACCACTTGTCACACCACAGCTAAATAGTACAAGGTTCCAACAGAATAGCCCCCATATATGCTCAACCGAATGCTTAACCCTAACTCAGTTCTGTCCAACGGAGGAGGGGGATCCACCCCCTGAAAAGAACACGGATAGGACACTCCACCCTAGGAAAGAACTCGCCGAGTAGAACGCGTATGCATACCCCCATGATGGCAATAATTCATTACCAACGCAAAGGCCAGACACATCGGTCCGCTGGCCCCTTCCTCTACAGAGCTTGTAGACTCAACCCCATGGATCGCCCTTGTTGTTCCGTACGTATCTCCTCCAGTCATCCTCCTTCACCTTGACGATACGGTCCTTATAGGCACGTAGCTGTGTTGCGTAATTCGTCGCACGCAGTAGCACATCATCTGAATTGGTCCGCCTGGCTACCTGGAATCGCTTCCTGAGCTGCCAGAAGGCCCTCCGCAACTCCCGCGTCCACCATTTAACCCTTCCGGCGATTGTATTACGACATCTCCCAAGAAGACCGTCTTTGGCGCTGTTTGTCCAATCGTTCAGCTTGCCTATCTGTCCATCTATAGTCAGACCCCTGAAATCCCCAACGGGGACCTCAGAGGCCGCCTCCCTAATGCACGAACCGAAATAATTTCATTTAATTGGGAGTCTACGCCACCGCACCACGTCGAAGGCCTCCACAGGGGCTGGTGAGTAATGGAGCACAATCCTAATAGGATTATGATCACTCACCCCCGTCCTTTACGTCCCAGTCACAGTGAAAACGAGGCAGTACGACGTCATTTACGGCTGTCTTATCAATATCACTCACCCCATTGGGGTCAGAGGGCTGATTTAACTTACAAGCACCCCGATTAGCCATCCAGTCACTCAGCACCTCACCCCGATGATGGTTCTGATATCCAAACGAATGCCTGGATAACTTACTGAACCACATTACAGAAGATGCGTTCGCGTCCATACCTAGGATAATCGGGTTGCTACTCGCTGGTAATAGCACCGTATCCATATACGAGATATAAGACCCCAATGGGCCGCTGAACTGACAGTATATGCTTGCAAGATTTTTCCAAATCTTCCCTCAACCAAGACACATACTCCAAGTTCATCAGCAGATACCACCCACCATACACTCTACGTCAAGATCGTTGCCAATTATAGCGGCCTTAACCCTAGAACAAGAAAATACCCTCATAAATGAGGGTAAACCCCTTAACCAGGGCAAACCCATTCTTCATGGCAACCATCCTTTCGCCGAACTCACATTTACTGGCATAAGAGTACTGGAAATTATATTGAATAATTGTCAGAGACATCTTAATGCCTTGCCCTAGCCCTCGCGACCAACACGCTGTACGTGGGACAAGCGTTGGTCATCATAAGATGATCCGATGACAAGACCTTGAACGCACAGTTCCTACAATGCGGCAGATTTTCGCAAAGACGAGCGACGTGACCGATCTGTCCGCACCGACGACAGACTACCCTTACTTCGGCAATCCCTAACCATATGGTCAAACCCAAGACAACGATACCAGCTAGAGATAAGTTCATGACGTCTAACGCGGAACCTAGACCACTTCACGTAGCTGCCTCCGGGATTCAGAAGGGCTTCCATGTCATTGCTATTACCCTCCAAAATGACGTCGACAGCTCCGCCAGCGCCCACGTTCCACGGTCGACTCACGAGCCGTACTCCCTTCTGAAAGGCTTCTAAAGTCATCCGTTCCCTCAGGTTCAGCTCATAGAGAGAAATCATGAATTCATCAGGGGTGATCTCGGAGTGAACCTTCTGGACGACCACTCTAGTACCCACCCTATCGTTGATCGACACCTCGAGTCAATGGTCCGAAAATTTAGGATCCCGGACGATCCTATCCCTTTCACCCGAGTGAGGGGCCTGCTTCGTTAACAACTGTTTTTTACAATGTCCTCAAATTTAGCTGCCGTCTTGCTACGCACGACTACCGACCAGGTCTCCACTAGTCTCGGTGAAGGGGAGACAGCTGCGTTCTGATACGGGGGTGGCGGGGTTGAACAGCCATAGGTTGATCAACCCGAGAACATTTGACGTAGCGCTCCCAGTACCTAGGACATACAAACGACCCCTCAGTCGTTTGTTGTCCCCAACCAACGTCATCAACAGTTCTTCACACCGCCCAACTTGATTTAAGATCCGCCTCGCAGTTTTGACCTCTACACGACCGTCCAAAACTATACTGTTCAACTCCGACGTCATCGCCTTTATCTGCTTAATCGCAGAATAACCACCACATGGCCCAGAAGGGTAACAGCTGTGGCGACTGCTGGTAGCGGAGTTGAACTTTTCCCTAAGCTACCGTGCAAGCTACCCATACTGCCCGCCAAGCTCTACGCTGCCCACGTCAGTCCTTATTGCAGTCTTTCTCCTACCTTGGCCTGAAAGCAGCTTCGGTTCAAGAAAAACCTTTCCTCCCGATTTGGTAGAGCCAGGTTTGAATCTCTTTCTGTCCTCGTTAACCGTCGACTCCCCATCCCCCTCCATGTCCGAATCGGAGTCTACTACCACCGGTGGGTGGCACCTCCTCAGCCAAACCGACTACGTCCGGCGCACTTAAATCGGTCTCCGTCCCACGTTCGTCACCCTCTGCGCCGTAAGCTGGATTCTGCTTAGCACTATGAGGACCCCTTTTGGGCCTTCCCATCCTGCACCAACCCCTTAAAACCCGACCGACTACTTAAAAACCGACACGAAGCAGTAAAAACCGACCCGAGCAGTACGCACTGCCAAATACGTTCACAAAAAACCGAACTGTATACCGACCGAAACAGTTTCCCGCTCCGAACAGTATACCCGACAAACTGTTTATCGACACAAGGAACTCGCCAAACGAACAAAAGTAAACGGCCCTACCCGCTACCGATACGAACGGTATCAATTATCGTTAACTAAAACTCACTCACGCTCTTACGAATCGAAATAAAAATTATTAACTACGGACGGACGGACACGCTGCGGACAGACGGACACTGCCACGGACAGACGGACACTACTGCGGACATACGGACACCACCGCGGACAGACGGACACTGCCACGGAAGGGCGGACAACTGCGGAAGGACGGACACCGGATGTTAGCGAAGACACCAACAACTGGTACCCTATTATCGACTTAGCCAACACACAAAACTTTGCATGGATAGAAACCGCAACCGGAAACGCACCTCTTTACCGACAAGCATCGAAATTTTACACTGTCTTATCGACAGGAAAGTTAAAACCATATTATTACGTATACGTATTATTTTAATTAGTTCCGACGGAAAGTTAAGACGGATCATTTTATATATTAATCCTTCATGCCATACAGAGTCAAAAGCTGCTTTTCCGTCTAGCAGAACGATACCCTATGAATTTTGGGATTCAAATTTAGTTTGCACTAAGTTCCTTATTCTCATTAAAGGAGGAACTGTGTTATGTTCTCTTCTAAACCCGAACTAGTGCGGTGAAATGACATCGTTTAATTCGATAAATTGTGTCAATTTTATTTTATCTTTCCAAAAATTTTGCTAATAGAACTCAACAGGCTGATAGGCCGGTATGAAATAGGACTTTCGGAAGCTTTGTACGGTTTTTTGATAGGAATGATTTTAGCCTCTTCAAAACCTTTTGGGAAATACCAGAGTTTAAAACTAGAATTAATTAAAATTGTACTATATTTAAAACCTTTCTTTTATTTTAAGTTTTAATCATTGATTTCATCTCCGAATTTGAATTTGGTTAGAAGTATTTGGATTTAATAAATTAAAATTATTGAGGCATGAATTTAGTAATGAAATGTTCTCAGTATCACCTAAATTTTCTTGAATTTAGTAGTTAAAGAAGAATTTTTGGCCTAGAATTTCACATTACTCAGTATTGGTGGTGAAACTTCAGTTATAGTGTATTAATATTGGAATATTGTTTTTCTTCTTACTTAAAATTTTTGGCAGGTTCCAGAATGTCGAAGAACCTTTATCTAATGGAGAAAAATTGTCCCAAGACTTACTTCGTATCATATTTAACTCAGTTATGATTTTACGGTTAAGGAGTTTCATTTGATAGAAATCGCTTGTGTTTCTATGGCGTTGCCATATTCTGCGAACACTATTTCTTTGTCGTATTGTCTCTTAGGTAGTAGGGTAAGATTGTTCTGGAGGGAGAAGGAGATTTCCTTGGTGTACTACGATGCATAGCTTCTGTAATTAACGCTTTAAAATATGTAATCATTCCGTCAATAAGCTCATTTGTTGTAATATGCTTTAATACCTGAGTATTAATCTGTCTATTTATATAATTCGCATTATTATTCCAATTAGTTTTCGTAAAATCATATTCAAGAGGCAAATGGTTCGAACTTAAATCGTTAATTACAAAGGCTAGTGTTAATATTTCAAGAATATTTGTTATAAATATGTTCAGTGTAGAACTTTGTCTGTTAGCGCTAGCAGAAATGTGAATATTATCACAAGGGTATTATCACAATTTGCTCTAATACAACCCCAGGACTGATGCCTACTATTAAAATCTCCGCCTAAATAGTACTTATGGTTGTTTTTTATTGATATGCGAACTGGCGTTTTCTATTATTGTCAGTTCCCGCTAGTCCACCAGGGAAATAAGAATAAATGGTAATACTATCAGTGTTAGTAAAAAGTTTAATACAAATATTTTCTATTAGACTACTGTTTACAATGGGTAGTGATTGGTGCGGCACATTCTTTTTAACTATAATTGCAACACCGCCACCTCTTGAGTTTTCTCTATCGTTTCTATATACATAAACGACTTTGTGTCTAATATAAATGTTAGACTTAAGCCAAGTTTCTGAAACAAGACATATGCTGACGTTGTTATCCTTTAAGAATTGAAACAGTTCTTGACATTTGTTGCGAATTCCTCTGGCATTTCAATAATTTTTATGACATTATCTATTACGAAAGAAACTTACAGGCGAAGTTGGTTATAACCTCGAATTGGCCAGTTTTTCTCTTACACATTTTTAGGTTGGTAATAAGTTCCATTGTTAGGTTTTTTATTTCCTTAATTGTAAATAAATCGCCTCTTCTATTGACATTATTAGGTATGTTAATATTATTGATGTTCCAAACTCCTAATTGTTCGGCATAGTTTGACGAAGCGTATTTGCAAAACTTTTATTATAGTTGTTTGGATTTATAACATTGTTGCTAACCTTACGACGTGGTTGCGCCCGTTGTCTCAATTGGAGAAAACTTGCTTTACTGGGACAACCATCCGAAAAAACTTGTTGGTTCCGTTGCAGTTTGCACATTTTCTTATAGTTTCTTTTTAGTCTGCCGTTTTATGTTAACCAGCCAAACATTTGTCAATTATAGCATTGCGTTATTTTGGAATTGTTAGATTGCTGGAATTCCCATCTCACTTTAACATAGTCTATTACAGAATAATTCTGTCTTAGTTCTCCAACTGTAATAGTTTTGAGTTTCAAATAAACCACATGTATATAATATACGGAGTTATAAGTACATTTTTTAGTGACTAGTTTAGTATCTAAACAATTTAAACCCAGATCTAAGAGCTTTTGTCTTATAATGGCAAGATCATACTTATCCATTCCGTACATAAGTGCTTTAAGCGGCTTTTCATTTCTTGTAGCATACGTAAAATATTCGTAGTTATTGTCAAGACTACAACAAATAGTGTCAAAATCATTTTTTTTTTCACAACACAATTTGAGACCGATCGAAATTTTTCTAATCGCATACCCTGTAATATTTTAAGATTTGCATATTTCATGTATTTCTTCAATTTAACACTTTAAAATTGTTATTGAAGGAACAGTAACCTTTGTGTTTTTCAACGATAATTGCATCGTCTATTTTATCATCCTCAATTGTTTGTAAGGGTGAAAAATAATATGCTGAGCTTATGTTAAGCCCATTGTTGTTGGGTTTGGCTTTTTTAGGCATTGTGTTTAACATAATCAATTTGTCGTGTACATTTGATTTTGGTTACTTCAAGTTGTTTTTGCACTATACACAAGTTGTTTTTGTTAAAAAGGATTTTTTGATTTGTTTTGAAAATGTTTTTATATTTAAATTGATAATTTTTCACTTCAAACTGCCGCGTTTTTGTCTTAACGTATCAATAGCTTAAGCAAGACTGATGAATACAAACTCAATTGCTATAACATATTTCAGCAATAACAGCGCAAATAAAAATATTCTGTAAAATGTGGAGAGCTTCAGTTATAAAGAACTGACCAAAGATTATTTTGGAAACAAAAACCTAGAAGATGTTCTTAGTTACGTTAAAATAAAATTAACGTAATTATCTAATTTCGTCAACACTAAAAAAATGCTAAAAAGAAATTAGCCTACAATAAACAAAATTTTTTTATAAAAAGTGTAAACTGGTTAGAAGGCCAACTTACACTTATTGTCGGTGCAGAAACAGCAAAGCAAGATAAGGCTGGAAGATAAGAAAGAATTGACAAAAAAGGATATCATTGAAAAATTTATTAAAGCTAGTTCAGTGAGAGCACAATGGATTCTTAAAAGTATACCAACTCCGAGCGATGCAAAACAGTTCACAAATGCAGAGGCATTAGCATTATTTCTGGATTTGAAATTAACAAAACAGCAATATATTCAGCTCAGATTGAGCGCGATCGAAAAAGGCTCAAATATGTATCCAGCATATCATCACATAACCGCTGCTAAAATGGACTGTTTGCCATCAAAGGACAATATTAAAATCACACACCACAATCAATAAAAGGAAATGAGTTAAAGAAATATGGAAACACAAAGTTAATTCTTTTTTGTAAATGCGGATGTGATGGTTCTTCCGGACAAAGAGAATACAAACAAGTAGTATGTGAAAACATTTCGGACTCAGATATGTTCATGGTATCATTTGTACCATTGCGATTGGAAAAGTTTTAGAAGATTCAGAGCCTTCGATAAGTACAACGTAACCAAATTTGGAAAAATGAGACACCATCTTCTACGAAATACTGCAGGCCAATCAATTTTTCATTCAAAAAAGAAACTTATGATACCATTAACAAATAAGTTACTGATATCAAGGCCCAAATTGCAATACTATAGTCATTACAATTACAGTTAGATGGGCAGCAAACTGAAATAAGCTACCAAATAATGTTGACGATGATAGATGGAAAAGTAGACAAGGCTTTGACTAAAACGAAGGCTGCATCCAGCTGCATCATATGCCAAGCAACGTTAAGCCAATTAAACCAAGTCCCGACAAAATCATTAGATAATACTGATGCATATGAATTTGGATTATCAGTTATGATTTTGATTTCGGGTCTTCAGGATCAATAAGAAACATGTTCAAGATGAATGTCGCAAATATAGGTTGATTATAGACCAACCAAAACGAAGGTCAGGCAATACAAATGATGGCAATACCGCAAGAGAATTCTTTTCAGATCCAGAAACAGTATCTGAAATAACAGGTGTGGATTTAAACCTTATTTTCAGTTCAAATTGACTCTAGAAAATTTGGAGATTATGCTAAGGATACTGCAAAAATATATATAACCTAGTTCTCATGGAGAAATATATTTGCAACAGTTCACAAAATGCTTTATTATGTAGAAAATGGCATAAAATATCATTTGGTGCTACTTCGAGATTTATCAGAGGAATCTCTGGAAAATGGAAATAAAGATTACAGATTTATAGAGAGAAAAATTTCACGAAATTCCACAAATGAAGATCTATTTAATATACTATTGGCAACGTCAGATCCGTTCATCTCCAGTATTCGAAATCAATGGAAAGTGAAACATCGGGATTTAGATTAAGTACTAAAGAACAGAAATAACACAGACCAGAATATGGAATATTTGCAATCAATATTTGAATCAGATGAATAATAATTTTAATTGCCTTTCATTGCTATTTAAGTGCGAAAAACATTGTATTACTTACAATTGCAATTTTTATTTTTAAAAGGTTTTTTACCCACATATGTATGAAATGTTTTTGTATTAAAATTTAAAAAAAATTAGTCATATATTGTTCGGTTTAAGATCATGTATATATTTTTCTAATGAAAGAAAGATAATAATTTTTGTAATGTAAGAGAAAATTGGAAAAAAAATTGAAGACAGCGCTAGATGGAGTAGCTACTTTCGAACAAAGCGACTTGTTCATCTTCAGCATCCTTCTGCCTATTACTTCAACTCATGCTTAATCAACTATTTAACTCAACATTTGGAAGAAAAGAACTTGAGAAATGTTTTTCTTTTTATATACGAGAGTTTGTACGAACAAGCTGAGCTTTTCCAATTTTTAGCTTTCTCTACATTAACATAGCCAGATCAATTACAAGTCTTGTAATGTGAATAGCTCTTTGTTTTTGCCATTGTCCTCTAGATGGAACTGTAATGGCATGTGAAATCTTAACAGATTACACAAATGCATTGTACCTCATGTGTTGTATGTTATTGTTATGTATTGTTGTTCTGTATTGGAATAATTAGTCATTTATTGTTCGGTTTAAGATCATGTATATATTTTTCTAATGAAAGAAAGATAATAATTTTTGTAATGTAAGAGAAATATTGGAAAAAAATTGAAGACAGCGCTAGATGGAGTAGCTACTTTCGAACAAAGCGACTTGTTCATCTTCAGCATCCTTCTGCCTATTACTTCAACTCATGCTTAATCAACTATTTAACTCAACATTTGAAAGAAAAGAACATGAGAAATGTTTTTCTTTTTATATACGAGAGTTTGTACGAACAAGTTGAGCTTTTCCAATTTTTAGCTTTCTCTACATTAACATAGCCAGATCAATTACAAGTCTTGTAAGGTTAAGGTTGTCGTAATAAAATTAATTTAAAAGAAGTTATAACAGCACTACTCCTACCACGCATCTAACGTCTTTCTTTTGAGATTGAAAAAAACGAAATATAGATTTTTAAGTTAAGTTTTTTATTTAAAAAAAAAACAATCCTTTTGGTTTGTGATGAATCTTAAGACTAACTAATCATCTAACATTTATTTGAAATCGAAGCTTAAAACTATACAACAGGTATCATGAGAGCAACAAAAGGAGTCATCCTCTAAAACTTGTGCTAAGCCAGGGGTGGCCAAGCCGAGACCCTCGGGCCACATGCGACCCTTTATTTATTTTTATGCGGCCGTTGCATGATTATTATTCGCATAAAATTTTTTTTTACAGAATCTATAAAAAATAAATATATATTGCAAAATCTACTAAAATTTTCAATAGACCTTTTTAAAAAAAATATTAACTACAGAATTCAATATTAAAAAGTTTTTATTATGTGTTTTATTAGTCCGTCTCTTTATAATTTTTGTTTGTGATTTCGTTGCATATTTTTAGGCGTAATAAAATTATTGTACAAATTTTTTATGTATAACCTTGCATACTTTCAGGCGGTGCAAATAAATTTAAAATTATTAAATATTCATCGATATCTACAAAAATACCAAAAATTTATGAAAAAAATTGATTTGAATTAAAGTGGAACGCAGACAAAAATTCAAGAAATAGTATATAATAAAATTACAAAGTATTTTTTTTTTTCCAAAAACACCAAATTTTTTTATATTTGATTTGAGTTAAAGTGAACGTAGACAACAAAAATTGTACATAATAAAATTTCTGGGAACGCAGCTGAGCGCAGACTTTTTTTGTCTTTTTTAATTTTAAAAAATTTTTTCTTTTTTATAAAAAATAAATTTTTTAATAATAATGATAATAATAATAATATTAAAAATTGAACAAAAAATTGTATATAAATTAAATTTAAAAAAAAAAAAAATAAATAAATGATAATAAAAAAATGTGTTAAAAATTAAAGGATTTTCAAGCAAAGTTAAAAGTAATTTTAATATTAATAAAAAAAAGAAGTTACAAGACATTTTATATATATATAAAATACAAAAGAACAGCTTCTGCGTTGTATGAATAATACATAAAAAAAAAGGTTTTTCTAATATAATACATATTTGGGCAATTCACAATGGGTATTATATCGTTGTATCTGTTGTATCGTGTATCAGTTTACAATAGTGTCAAATTGTTGATGGTAATTTTCATTGAAAAATCTGATACAACGATATAACATATCAGTCCCAAGTGAATGCCAGTATTTATGAAAAAGAAAAACAAATACATAAAATTTTACAGCATAAATAATTATGAAATAAAAAATGGCAAATAATGCAAATACATCGGTGAGTTTATTTATAAAAATTAATGTTTATGTTTCTAGTATGTATTTTATCTTTCAGTCTCAATCAAAACATTTTATATTTTTTTTATATTCTAAAACGTATTATTACGTAACTAAAACTCCAGGGTATATCTTTTGACCAAAAAGTAAACACCGACACGTGTTTTCTCTTATACGAAATAACAGAAGCGACGAAGCGACCTTTCCTCGTTGGATCGAAAATAACTAAAGAAAACGTTTTAGGCCCAATTCATACGACGATTTTTGACGACGTGCTTTTGCTTAATTCTCTTTTGAATCTGCTACCAAAAACCTATTACATTCATACGATGATTTGTTTTTTTTGTGAATCTGCTTTAGTTTATTTTTCGTATTAATTAATGTAAATTCAAATTATCTTTTTTATTTTTTAATTCAATTTATTTATTTGTTAAATGTTATTGACATTATTTCATTATAAGATTTAATCTTTTTACACATAATAATTTATCACAATTTTTCACTCTATATACAAAACCCTGTTTAATATTTAAATTATTAGGAGTAGAATCTTTAGAATATCTAATCAAATAGCAGAACGTATCAATATTTAAAGGTTATAAGTTAAAACATATTCAGTTTAAAAAAATTATGCATAAATATCAAATAAAATAAATAAAAATGTAAGCGATTCTTGATCTCACTGAAGTGGCCACTTCAAAGTACGAAATAGAATAAAACGTAAGAAGAAAAAAAGAAGTGAGTGTAAGGAGAAATATGAATGAAAAAAGTCTTGAAAACAGAAATCGTGTCCTGTTGTTTACCCCTCTCTACACCGTTCGCCTATAAACAAAAAAAGACGTCGAAAAACAACGTCGTCAAAAGTCGCCGTGTAAATACACCCTTATATTATGTTCACAACAAATGATTGTATTGTGTATTTTAATACAGCATCATATTAAATTGTCCAAATATAATGATGTACTGAAAACAATGGTTGAAAATAAAAAAATTAGATGAAGTAAAAAAGGAAAATATATTTTCGAAACAAGAAATAAAAAATGTTAAAACTTCCGTAAAAATTTTATATAATGAAAGGGTAAGACACCATCGGAGTGAAAACAGCGTTCTCATATTTGCTTGCTGATATAAGAGAATGGTCAAAGAAATCTGGGCCAAGTTATCCTTAGAAAATTGTAAGATACTCCATATTTGCAAAAAAAAAAAAAAAAAATATATGCTGCAATCCCCCAATACTCAAATACAACAACATCACTATTGAACAATTCTCCGAATTAAGTATTCTAGGAATTGTTTTCGATAGCAATTTTAACTTTAATCAACACTGCCTTCATTGAGAAAAAACCTTCTCCTACGATTGATCATAAAATTTCTATCGTCGAGAAGATGCTCTACTCACACTAACACGCTTCTAAATGTTACTAAAGCTCTTTTTCTTTCTAAAATCGACTATGGTCTCCAAATCTCTGGTCACTGCCCTAAAAAGTATCTAAAAATATTGTACTCACCCTACCATTCTGCCATTAGATATGCGTTAGGAGCATTCCCAACAACTAATACTAAAAATATGCTGATTCAAGCTGGATTTCCTTCAATTGATGAATGTATTTAGTTAAGTGATTTAAAACTCATCCCTAAATTGTTTATGTCGAATAACAGATGTTTAAAGTACGCTAGATATCTCTTTCCTACACTACGACCGTATTTGCTCAAAACGAAAAATGAACCTTGGTGGTTTTTAAAACAAACGTCATCCACAGTACAATGTTTTCATCAAAAAACTTGAATCAGTTCAGAAACAATTCTTACTATTTTGTCTACGATATCTTGAGTGGAATGCGGAATTGAGTATTCCACCATATCGCAGTCGTTTGGCTCTAATAAAGCTTCCAACTTTGAAAAGTAGAAGGATCATTTCTAATATAACATTCTTCCTCAACCTGGTTCATGGTAAAATTGATTCTGAATGCCTTCTCGGAAAAATTTGTATAAATGTGCCTAACAGACAACTTCGATCGTATGAGCCGGTTTACCTGAATTTCCACAGATCAAATTTCATTAATTTCGAACCATTCCGAAGAATTTGCACCGAAGTGAACAGACACTATGCTTTAATTGATTTATCCGATCATGTTGATGTTATTAAAAGAAGATTAACGACATATTTGAACTCTAATGAATATGTTTATAACTGTATTTAAAGTCGGTATTATTTTTATAAAATATTTTTGTAAATATTGCTCAGCTGTTGCTTTATTGTAGCTGAATTAAATAAATAAATAAAAATAAATAAAATTCTTGATTTACAAAACCATCCAAAACAATCAACATCACCTGAAATATATCAACAATTATTTTTGTCTCTATAAAGATTGGAAATTTATCTTCACTGACGGCTCAAAACTGATGCATATACATCGGTGGGTGTTGTTGATCATAATATTTCAATTATATACAATGGATTCTTAGAAACCCACTGCAGCATTTTCGCAGCAGAAGCCCAAGCAATTAAACTCGCCGCTGAATACTCCTCTAAACAAAAAGGCCAATTCGTTATTTGCACTGATAGCAAATCCACAATCTCAGCAATTTTAAACACAAAACGCTTTGATATTCGTAATTTATTAATTAAATTCCCAAATAAACTTCGAAGGCACCAGGCCACGTACACATTTCAGGAAATGTGTCAGCAGACAATGTTGCAGGGAATGCATTAAGATATCGATTACAAACTTTTCATACACAAGAAAAAAAGACTTACAAACTCTAATTACCAATCATCTCTCTACTCGTAAAATCAAAGAATGGACAGTACACAACCATCGTTACAAAACATTCAACCCATCTAGTGAACAAATTATATACCCTAAATCTTGTTCACGTCTTGAGATAATTCTTTTTTCAAGATTGAGACTCGGCCATACTACTGCCACTCATCAGTACCTTTTAACCAAAGCCGACAAACCTAAAAGCAACTTTTGTAATTCTCCTCAGTCTGTTCTACATCTATTAGATCAATGCTATTTAATTTTGAGAGAATGTCAACTTTTGGAACGTATACACCCAGCTTATTATTCAAAGATCCTAGTCATCAAAACATCTCTAGAATTTATACATATATTTTTTTTTAGTGTAAAATATTAAATAATATTTAATTACATAAAAATAATTTTGTACTTAAAATATCTTAATATTAGAGTCGAAGACCTTTGTTTCTCGCACTCATTTTTATACTCTTATTATATAGTATCATTTATTGTATTATATAATTCTAATAAAATAAAAAAAAAAATAAAAATAAAGAACAACAAAAGACAGACGCACAAATCAGCACGGTCAGCACAAATGTATGTTCCCATGATTTTCACATGCAACCAAATTCAAGGTATCAAGTTCTTTATTATTTAACCTTGATATCGTCACATAAGAACATGTTGATGTTATGCTAAAAGTGTTGGAACATAACTCGTCACTCACCAGCTCAAAATACTCCTGGATTTTGGTACATATGTTTATGAAAAAAAGAATTAATAAGTAATTGTGAATTGAAATAATATGTATGTATGCTATTACTAATTTAATTATGTAAATATTTTTGGTCCGTATAATAATAAAAATATGTATGTATATATATGGAAAAAAATACATCACAAAAATTCATGAATTTATAATAGTATATTTTCTATTTATTTTAGTGAACATAGTATATTCTTCTCATACAAATGCAATTTTCATTAACTATGATTTATTTAGTATGCATTAGTAGATTTGTAAAATTATAATATAAAAGTTTAGAATACTTCTTAATGCAAATACAAATCCAAAAAAAAAAAATTCTTCAATATAATTATTTTGAATATTTAGCAAGATGTCGAAGCTTCTCTGTCCCCTGTTTGTGAGTTTTCTTGAACTCTCTCTTGCTTACTATTCACCCTAACATTATTTTTCTTAGTTAAACAATACAAAGTGAAAAACTGAGCAAACATTATACATATATACAAGTGTTTATCTTATTCCATACGACACATGATCTGTGACAATATTTTCAAATCTTAAATCTTTATTTGTCATATTCAATTTTGTTGCTATTTGAGTAAAAATATTTTTCCCTGTATAGAAACTTATTTGTAAAACTTTCGTTAAGCATAAGAATGCTACAATTATTGAAAATTATTAATAAATTGCCTGTAAGATTAAATTTTCTATCGTCACAATCTTGATCCATTTTTACATACACTAAAGGCCGTATTTATAATGAAAACTTATGCAGTATCTAGCATGAGTATTATTTATAATGCACTTGCTCTGCGTTTGCTAAAGTCAGATCAACAAGCTTTCAGACACCGACTTATGCGGGTTTTCTCAATAGGCGATTATCTTTTATCCCAACGAGAAACTGCCGATTAAAGAAATTTGGTTTTCTCAATGGCTGGTTTGCTTCTATTTTGTCGCAAAGCTAACCGGCACTCATCTGCCAATTATTTATTTATCGTACAGATAAATTATTCTCCCAACTTTCATATCAATTTTAAGAGGCATTGCCAACTGAAAATAATTCTCCCAACTTTCATACGTATTTTGAGAGGCATTGCCAACTGAAAATAATGTTTTTGTCGGTACATTGAGAAAACCAAAATTGTTAACAGGCAGTTTATCGGTACAATAAATTTATGTCCTGGTTAAGCAACAGCCAGTTTGACGATACATTGAGAAAACCGGCATTAGTATGTTAAAGCAGCTGATGTGTGTCAAACTAAGCAAAACAAAATATATAAATTATTGTTAAGTGCAAGCAAATGTTTTTGCTTGGCGGATTTTGAAACATTTTTTTTTTACATAAGTTTCAAATTAAAATAAATTTTTTTGTAAACTTAACACTTGTAAATATAGATTTAAAAAAATGAAGGAGTGAAATCACACAAATTGAAATGTAAACAGAGTTGATTTTCACTATATCAGGTGGCATTAATGCAAAAAATATGGTGGCATTACAAATTTCAGAGTTATTTTTAAAGCTATTAGATGACAACAAAAAATTGATTATAAATAAACTATGTGCTAACTAAAAACTAAGGCTAATCGGTTGACTAGTAAGAACCTCGTTGTTGAGCGCGACATGTAAGCAGCAGCTAACTTTTCGTTATAAATTCGGGGTAGGTTTTTAAAAACAAGGGTTTCTTCGTCTATATAAGATATTTTCGTTTTATTGTTATATATAAACTTACAATTATGAAAAAAATAAAATTTGTACTTTTCTTTACAGCTCTTATAACTACATTATCTTTTTGAACACAATTTTGACCATTAACATACACAATTCGAGTAATTAGCCTCATTCAGTTCTTATATAGTTTTGTGGAATTTGTATTGCTGTAATGATATATTAGTCATTAAATGTCATAACTTTTAACTTATAAAAATCTATCTCGAACTCATCTATTTCTTGCGGTGCAGATATGCCGGGATGAATAATATTATTTTTAGCTTACACAATGTTATCCTGGATTTGACCTAACTTGTGTTCTAAATTCTTAAGCTTTGCATTTCATTCAAGAAAAAAAATTTTTAAATATATCTGTTCAAACATGAACATAATATATTAAATATGTATTGTAATGTTTTTTTAATAAGTTCCCATGTATTATTAGCTTAAATGAACATTATAATCTAATTTGTATTTTCCAGAAACTTAAGTAGATAATTTTCGTCATTATCTACAAATACATATTGAATAGGAAAATTCCCAAATGTGTTTATCACACAGTTGGGAATTTTCACAGTTTATGTTAGTTCAGGATAATAACACAAACAATGTTTATCACTTGCTGGTACGCATGTGTGCGACTGCTATGTATAGTTCTAGTTTAGTTTTAAGATTATCATAAGTAGTTTTTAAGGTTTTTATTTTTAATAAATAAATCAGTATCATACAAATGCTCAACACACTTATTCATTTATCCGCGTAAAATAATAAACATTGGTCCTTCGAAAAAGAAAAATAAAATAAGTTGTCCACATCATAAGTGCGTTTTTCAAAAATCGTTCAATTAATTAAATCTTAAATATTTAATTTAAAAAGTACATCCTTCGGAAAAAGGTTCGGTACGGTTATAACTAAATATGATGGCTCAAAATCAGAATATCAAGTTATTAGAACGACAGAAGGTCATTGGTGAAGATTTGCTGATTATCCTGGAAAATCTGGAAGCTGGAATAATACGCCAGGTTCAATTTGAAGAAACTCAGAAGAGAGTGGAATTGAAATTGGATGAGTTCCAGGAACATTATGGTCATTATTTTGAAGTAGATTGCTATGCGCAAGTAATCAAATATGTTCAAGACATTCGGCAACAACTTAACCCAAGTCAACAGCTAGAATAATCCATCACTGACGCTGCTATAGAGCGGGAAAATAAGGTATGCGAAACCAGCATTGCGGAAGGCGGTTCATTAGAAAGAACTGCCCAACTGGTCCAGCAGGAAAAAACGACATTATTTAAAAACAACCGTATTAAAACTACAGAAAAAATATCGTGGTTTAATCGTGACATGGTAAATTTAATGGATCGATTGAAAGAAGCCACAAGTGAAATACAAGCCCAAAGCAAATCGGTCTTGGAAGTGGTGAATATGGAGTTAAACGAGGAATATAAAAAGCTCAATTCCAAGTTAGAAAAATTGGAAGAAGAATATAGAAACGCCTTTTCGGAGAAGTTCTCAGAAGTGAGAAGCCTTTATTATAAAGTACTAAGGAAGATTAGTGAAAAAGAAGAAACCGATCAAATTTCAACAACTCCTAAACCAGCTACGAGATTGCAGGAGGTAAAGATCCCTTATTTTCAAGGCGATCCAAATGAGTGGTCATCATTTTATGACATGTTTAATACTTTAGTAACAAACAAGTAATGAAGAGAAGATGTACCGACTAAAAACAATAGTAAGAGGCGAAGCTGCAAAACATATACAGCACTTGAGTTCATTATGAATTCAACACCAAGAAAACTCGGCAAATACAGACGTTAGAAGATGTATTGAATTTTCTAGCGCAGATGTCACAAGCCCAAGAATCTTTAAAGGGCAAGAAGATTGCAGCTAACAACCAACAGAGGGGTATGTCAAATCATCAGCAGAAGGCGTTTGCAAGGCAATCACGCAATTTGACTATGGAAGAATTGTGTGTATTCTGCAAAAATAAAGGACATAAAATTTATGATTGTCGAAAGTTTGCACAGCTAAGTGTACATGAGAGTCGGCACTGGGCAACCACTTCAAAGTCATGTAAGATTTGTTTACATCATACAACAGACCAGAAATGCTTCAAATCAACGTTTAAATGTAAAAAGTGTGGTAAAGATCACAATTTTCTTTTAAAGAATGAAAAAGTAGGCGTATATATGACAAAGAAAGATGAGCCCACAACAGTTCTAGACACGGCCTTGGTAAGAGTTAAATCACTTCCTGGAGAGTTTTTTACATTGAGAGCTTTGGTAGATCAGGGTTCCCAAAAAACTACTATATCTGAGGAAGCAGCTCAGATTCTACAGCTCCCGAAAATAAAAGCAAAAACGGGGTTGTATGGGCTTGGTGATACATTGGTTGGTGTATCAAATTCAAAAGTACAGCTGGAAATTTGGCCTAGATTGCATAACAAAGCGGTATTAAATCTAGAGGCGCTGGTGCTGCAAACATTATCGAAGCCACAGCCAGATGCATCTTTCGAATACGATGTATCTAAATGGCATAACTATTTCTTGGCAGATCCTAACTTCCACAAATCAGATAGAATTGATACTGTCCCTGGACAGGCTACAAAACTTGGTTGGATTATGTCCGAATTATTGAGAAGACCCACAAAATTAGCAAAGACGTATTCCGCAGTTGCTACACCTTTAGAAAAATTTTGGGAAATTGAAGAGATCGCAGAAACAAAAGATGAGTCGCCACACGATAGCTGTATTAAATATTTCGAGAAAACAACAACCACTGAAAGTAATGCAAGATTCATGGTAAGATTACCATTTGAAGAAAATATGGAGCTTGGAGAATCAAGAAAACAAGCAATGGCTCGATTTTTTAGTTTGGAGAGGAAGCTGGCGAATGATTCTGCTATAAAACAACAATATGTGAAGTTTATGCAAGATTATCAAGGAAGGGGTCATATGGTGGAAGCAGCCAATAATTCTGGAAATATTATCTTCCTCATCAAGCTGTCATCAGGGAAGATAGTTTAACTACGAACTTACGTGTAGTGTTCGATGCGTCAGCTAAATCTACAAATAAACACAGCTTGAATGACGTCTTAAAGGTTGGTCCAAAGCTCTAAAATACATTTTCAATATCATCATCAAATGGAGGCTATAGTGTAATGTTATAACGGCGGATGTAGAAAAAATGTATCGCCAGATACTAATTCATGAAGATCACCATCCGTATCATGGAGAAAAATCAACCTATACGTGAATTGAAACTTACTACAGTAACATATGGAACGTTATCTGCACCGTTTTTACCAAAAAAGGTTTTGGTAAATGATAAATTAAAGAATATAAATGATAAATTATAGAATATAATCATTAGCGATTTCTACATGGACGATCTGATGACGGGAGCAGATTCAGCAGAAGAATGTAAACAAATTCATTGCAGCTGGAGAAGTTCGGATTACCGTTACTAAATGGATGTCCAACAACAACACTATTTTAGAAGCAATTCCAAATGAAAGAAACAGAGAAATGGTACCTATTAATAATGATGAACGAGATACGAGTAAGAACGGCGAATAGACGTGTTTTTGAAAAGCTTCTAATATATAGTGATTTTTAAAGAAAAGAAAAACGTTAAAAAAATATAAACACAAAAACCAAAAACGTTAAAGTATAAGTGATATTTCATGCCACAGTTTTGATCACAAAAACTATTATTTACAAAAATAAAAGTGAACCGAACAGAAATTAATAAAAAACATAAAAAAGCACTCAATATTTACAAGAAAACTATCAACAAGAAATATAGTCTACAGCTGGTTGGTTGTGTGTAGCCAGATCGTAGCTTTACTGTAATCGTTACCGTTGCCGTTTTTTGTGGTTATAACTTAAACTATATTGTGATTAAACGTTTTTCGTGACCATAGTTAACAATTCCGTTACCTTATTTAAAGTTGACCTGTAGAGCTTAATTATGGCATGTTTGAAAAAAGACTGCTCTCTGGTTGATTATGAAGAAAGAATGCTTACCTGAGTAGTGTAATGAAGAGAGTTCTGGAGAAAAGAGCAGGGAGCAAAAATGTTATACTAATTTTGTATGGGAAAACTAACAGCAACGATAAGAAAATCAACCCTGTTTTGTTAAAAGTTCTGTTGTGGTTTTGATTTATATGTATGTGTGAATGTGTGTTTGAAACAGTTGGTATGTTCCGTTGTTAAAAGTTCTGTTGTGGTATTTGATTGATATGTATGTATGAATGTGTGTTTGAAACAGTTGGTATGTACCAATAAGTTTTTTGAAATTGTGTGTATGTAATCAGATTCAGCGACGGTGTGAAAATAGTTTATGAAAATTTCAAATTAAGTTGTTTGAATACAAAAGCTTGTTCTTAACCTTAGTCAACTAAGTTGATATAAAATTTAATCGATTAAAAACAAATCTAAACAATACTATTTATATTTATTTTATTTATTAATTTTTTTGGAGAATTTTATAATGTAATAAAAAATAAATCTCATATTTAAGTATATATAATATTATTGAAGTTCATCTTTGTTGATCCAAGAATTATGTTGATTGGAAAATCCCAACCATTTAACGTACATCTGTTGTCCCATAGTTTTAATAACTTTTTCAATCAAATATGTATTTGAATAATGTGTCTTCAATGTTTCATTTTCATAGAATCCGCCAACAATCGGATTCTTTTGATAGTCTTCTAATAAATAAGTAATGGGGTTTGTGTTCTGTAAAGTACGAATTTTAAAAATTTCAGTTGTCCAGTTTGGAGTATATCCTTTTGCAAAAATATGTTTATATTTGATAATTCGAACGTGATCTCCAACTTTTAGTTTACCAAATTTATATATTTTGGGATGATTATAGGCTTGTTTTAATATAGAACTTTCATTCGAGTGTTGTGTGTGTGATTGTAAATTATTTTGTTTGCAAAAAGCAAAAATTGTTTCTAATATATATAAATATGTATAAATAAATATTGTTTTTGTAAAAGAAAAAAAAAAACAGTTTCTTTTGTGTGATTTAGATTTTATTTAAATTACAATTTTTGTTTATTTTGAAATGTCCCCAATCGTAGGTATTAACACCATCTTCTCTTATATAACGTTTATTATCATCATAACTTAATACAACTTTTGATATATGTTGTGTATAAATTTCATGTAGAATAGACTTAAATATATACATTTTATCATAATATATAGTTTTATCTATCAGACAGTTACGATAATCATTAATAGTTAGTTTTTTTAAAGCAGAGTTTTTTACACCTTTAGCTTTTTTGATTTCTTCTTTATCAACAACAGCTATTCAATACACTTTTGATCGAAGCCCAGTAAATTCTAACATTACATGGCCATTATTCTTATCTTTCATCATTCCCAGCACCTTTTTGTTTTGCAAGGGGAAATTGAAAACATTATTAATTTAATAGTCTGATGTATCAAAGTTTAGATGAAGGTCATTGTAAATATCATTATAGAAATCGTCTGTTCTTATTGTGTAAATTAAAGAGTCAGTATCCATATAATTTAATGTTAAATTTTCATTAAATTTTGGTTGCATATACTGATAGTGAAAATCATACATTTTATATTTAGATAGTTCTAGAACTGAAAACCCTATATATATAGGTTTATTAAACGTTACCCTATCCATACTCATTTGAATTGCAATCATATTATCGATAAAATGTTTTGAACTATGGAAATTAGGATTTGCTATAAGAGCTCGTGCACCCAAACGATTATGTTCACTCTCCCAAGCATTAATGATTTTCACATTTTTACGTTTTTCAACGTTTTCCATCGTTTTTCCGTATACTGCATTATTTAAAAGTTAAAAAAAATTTTTTTCATACTCATTTTTGGCATTGGTTCGATGAAAGGTATTTAATTCGATATACTGTTTCAACCAAGTTGATTGTTTAATATTCTATGAATTTTAACTAATTTTAGACCATTTCTAATACACTGCTGAAGATTTCGATAGTGAATTATATATGATTTTTTGTTAGTTAAATCGGGAATTAGTTTCTTAATATTATGATGTTTTATTGGTGGACTTTTAAGTTCAGCACAAAACGGTAAATCATTGTGACTATCATGAAGTTTTTGAGGATATTCTCAAACAAAGCTATCTATATCTTCAATCCATTCAAATTTACCTTCTGGTAAAGATTCAGACATTGCCCAACCATATAAATTGTTTGCGTCTAAATACATAAGATATTGTGTGGGCTTAGAACAATCATATGTTTTCATATATTTATGATTTGCAACTGTTCGACGTGTTGAGCATTGAACAATACCACCTCTAATTCCTTTTTTAATGAAATTATACATATTTATATCGGTGAACAATTCCAATTCAATTTTCGTTATTTTTAACATGGCATCCCACGACAAACCAGGTGTCGTATAGTAATGACATGGATCAAGATGATATATTGATTTAAAAACAGAACGAAAATTTTCAAATACATCAGTCAAAAGAAGTACATCTGTTTTTAGATATAAAAGCATATACTCATTTAGAGATTGACAGTTAAATGTAGACCAAACACTTAACGCATGTTCATAATCAGCAATAGTACATTCTTTATTATTTAATGTAGAGAAAAACTGTTCGCGAGAAGGTAAGAAATTTTCGTTTAATTTCTCAGCTGAATCGATATACTCATAAGGAAATATACCTTTTCTTTTCAAAAGATTGAATTCTAATTGATTTGGAAATATCGATTTTAATATTTTAAAGTCATCATTATGTAAATAATTAGATAAACTATCTAAACTTGATGACATAAATTTAAAAGAATCGAGAAAACGTAATTCTAAATTATATTTATCAGTAATTTGAATTCTTTTCGTAACAGCTATATACAATTCTTTATTAAGGGGTATAACATTTATATCACCCGGATAATCTGCTAGTGCCTTTACAAACAAATGACAATCATAACCAGAAAAGTTATGAAGAATTATTGGGATATAGTTAGGTAATTGATAATTAATATTACATCTCGAATGAGCTGGACCGCGATATTGACCAGTTAAATGGCAATGATCAGCACATTTATCATCATCTAAAAATTTTGTACATATATGACACACACTAGTATTATAATGTTTTTCAAGTTCATGGGGTAACAGAGAATTCATTACTACTACTTTCATTAGAAAGTTTTCACGCAAAAAACGTGCATCATCTATCAAATTTTGAACAAAATCTTTAACAACATCGTTACCCGTATACGTTCTAAACTTATTCAGTTTAGAATCGAAAGATGATTTTATGTAGTAGCTGTAAGCTATAGGTATATGTTTTTGAATGCTGGTAACATTATTAGAATTTTTGTTGTTAATTTTACTTAATATACATTCAAAATCCGCATAGATAACAAATGGTACATCTAATTGATTTTTAAAATTGTTGAACTGCAATATATTATCATTATCAACACCCGTAGGCATTTTGGTGACAATTTTATTGCATTCTTGCTTATGTTTTAACAGCAAGAGTTCACTACTTGAATATTGTAAACAAAAATTACAAAAATATTTAGCACCATTGTGTTTTGAAACCTGTGTGCTCAATAAACTACTTATGTTTCTTATCCAAACATAATGTGATTAATCGTTTTTATCATCTTGAATGTATAGTAGATTGATATGATTAATTTTTTCATCAACTGTCTTATAATATGGTCCAACGATTTCTTTTTTTATCACATCACATCCAAAAACATTCACACTTATATTTAAATTATTTTTTTCAAATATCTTAATATCACCAACCGGTAGAGGAAAGGTTAAGGCGGTGAAATCAATTGTTATTCCATTTGTTAGTGTTATTAAGCTTTGTGTGATAACATTACTAAAATATGAATACTTTGAATTTAAACGTTTGTTTTCTAATGCAGCTATCAGAGCCCATTTAAAACAATAATTATCATTATTTCTAATGTTGATGCACGTTTTTTTATTTCTGATAAATAGTGGTAGTTCTAAGTATTTAGATCCTTTTATTGGACAATACTTGTTAACGTTTATCTCAATTCTATTTATAGAGACTAGAGCCCAACCACTATCTCGCTCTTGAAATTCATCCATTTTGGTAACTATTTCTATACTATGACTATCGTACACGTCTGATAGATCTTGTTCTAATTGAACTATTACCATTTTCGTTTGAAAAGATTTCATACTAATTAGAGCACTATCATCATCATCATTTTCATTCTCATTAGTTTTTGAGAATTTTATATATTCTGCAAAAAGTTCTATATTGAATTTTATATTTAGATGTTCTAATAACATATTTTTTAAAATATTTATAATGCTTTCTTTTGCATTCGAAAATAAAATGTTTGCTGAAAGCTCACCTTCCTTTTTATTTTCGTATACAAAAGTTTGGATACGCTTATTAAATAAATTTTTGCTTACATATATATCGTTGTTTATAACAAACGATTATTTTTTGTTTTATGTTCATTAGTTCTCAAATGATGAGACCAAGAACCTTTTCTTATATTTAATTTACAAGTTTCACATCGTGTATAGCTGCATAATGGAGTTTCTTCAATATTTTCTACTTTAACAATTTTTTCATTTTTTAAATTTCATTTTGTTTTATTTGTTTTTGAGTTAATATGTTTATTATTTAAATGTCTCTTGAAATTAAATTTGCATACGAAAGACGTTCCACATATCTCGCAGATGTACATAATACAACAACAGAAATGAAAGTAACGTTCTGAAAGTATTTGATATTGAAGTTGAAATAAACATAAATTATAGATTTGCTGTTAATATCTATAACATACCTGGACTTAGTGTAGATGTTTATATATACTATATATGTATATATATTAAATATCTCGCAATTTCGATAGTTTTTAAATTAAGTCAAATACCGATTCCACTTTTTTTTTATATAAATATAGTTAAATTAAATTATATAAAAATTATAATTTTGTGTTTTAGGAATACTTTTTTTAATAGTTTTAAAACCACTTATATCAGCTTTTAAAAAATGCTTTTTATTTTTGTGAGCGATGTGTTTTCTCAGAATGACGAAATTCGATTGTTTCATTAAAACTCATTAACAAAGGTTCTTATATACATTTTGTATTCTTATTAAACTAAAACTTTGTTAAAATTGTTGTGGTCAAGTTCAGAGATAATGATAAAAAAAAAATTTTTTTTTTAATCACATTTTTAATTCAGTACATATTTCATACTATACTATTATTAGCATAATAACAGAATATTGCTCTTGTCTGTTCAACATACAGCTTTATCAATCACCTCTATCATGGGTGCGCTGGTGTTTGAGATTTGTTTATCGGTTTCATTCATATAGTTTTGTTATATGATCTCAAGCCCGATGAATACATTTCAAGTGCAAGTTTTTACAATCTAAAAAAAAATAATAACAAATATTTTGTTTTTATTAATTTTTTTACTTAAAAATTTTTTTATTTTTATTAATTTTTAAATTTTATGTATTAGAAATGTAATATATCAATAATATTTAATTTTAATAATATTCGATTAAACAAATAATTTTGGATAATATTTAATTTTTAATTTTAATAATATTCGATTAAACAAATAATTTCGGCTTCTGTTTGTCGTCATCGTCAATGGTATTTAATAATCAAATTATATGTTTGGTGTATCTTGTGCTAAAACGATAATAATTAATATTTAGATTTTTATAAAACTCTTCAAATTTGGAGCTTGTGGTTGTGGCCATAAAATTTGGAAAGAATTTACTATTTATTACTTGCTCTTATATACCTCCCAACTCCGATTTCCAACTTTATGAAAACCACGCTTTAGCTATTAGATCTGCTGCAAATAAAATAAGACCAACTGACTACCTGATCCTACTTGGCGACTTTAATATACCGACAACATCGTGGATAAACTTAGATGATACTGATTTCTTAGTTCCAATTACCCAAACTGATTGGAGCCATGATTTCCTTAAATCTCTTGCTGATATGTGTGTTTTCCAAATAAATGACGTTCCTAACTGCAATGATAGAATGCTGGATCTCGTGTTCGTAAATAACCCTACACTATTCAGTGTAATTAGAACAAGTCCGTTAAGTTTTCCTGAGGATTGTCATCATCCAACACTTTTAATATCCACACCATTTCCACAGAGACCTAATATTTCTAGTTTTTCTGAATCATTGTGTTTTAAACGAACTAACTACCAGTTGTTAAATCGATTACTATCTGACTATAACTGGCTTGATATCATTTCATTTTCAAACGATGGAAGTAATTTTGATCAGGTAATCGAAACTTTTTATAAGATAATTTCAACAAATATAACGAAAACTGTTCCTTTAATAAAAATAGCTTATGTAAATGCTGCTCCATGGAATACAATCACACTAGCATGGTTGAAAAATCGGAAAAACAGGCTCTATAGGAAATTTAAGAAAAGTAATAACCAAATTGATCAAAGTCTATATATTATAGCTAGAAGTCATTATAACCTAGAAAATAAAAAATGTTACGATAGTTATCTTAGTAAAATGAATTCAAATATAAAAAAAAAATCCAAAAATGTTTTACAACTTTGTAAATTCCAAACGTAAAATTTCATCATACCCAACCACTATGAAAATGAATGGTACTGTCCTTTCAAACGATGTTGATATTGCAAATGTTTTTGCTGAATTCTTTGCGTCCTCATTTTCCACAAGGACGTTAAACAACACACGATATCCCTATGATATTCCAAGGCTGACATCAATTAATATTTCATCCTTAGACGTGTTGACTGTTCTGAAGAATCTAAGAAGTATAAAAAGTTCACTTAGTCCAGGTCCAGATGGTATTCCCAGCTGTATCTTAAGAAATTGTGCTGAAATATTGGCTACCCCGTTAACTCTTATATATAATAACTCTCTTAAATTCGGCTTCTTTCCAAAGTGTTGGAAAAATTCATTTATTATTCCGCACTACAAATCTGGTAGCCGCAGTGATGCTACTAATTATAGAGCAATTGCAAAGCTTAATGCTATACCTAAACTTTTTGAGAAAATTATAACTGATATATTATCACACGAAATGTCATCAATTCTCTCACCAGCTCAACATGGCTTTTGCAAAGGACGGTCTACGACTACTAATCTAATGGAATTTACTTCCTATATAAACTCTGGATTCTGCAAAAATAAACAAACTGATGTTATATACACGGACTTTAGCAAAGCTTTTGATAAGGTTAGCCATGATCTACTGCTAGCGAAACTTGATGCTATTGGATTCTCCGGGAACTTCTTAAAATGGATTCGGTCGTACTTAAAACATCGTAGGCAATGTGTAATTTTCAATAACTCTAAGTCGAAATATATAGATGTTACTTCCGGTATCCCTCAAGGGAGTCACCTTGGACCTCTCCTATTTTTGCTGTTTATTAATGATCTACCAAAGTCTATTCAATATAGCAATATTCTTATGTATGCCGACGATGTAAAAATCTACTCCACCATCATAAACAATGAAGACAGTATACGTCTCCAGTCTGACTTAAATAGCTTCTACAAATGGTGCAATGTCAACTTAATGGAATTAAATCTAAAAAAATGTCAGTCTATGACCTTCTGTAGATATTCGCCATCTTCGAACCACTATGTCATCCATGACACAAAACTAAACTCAGTTGAATCGTTCATAGATTTGGGAGTTCATTTGGATAAAAGACTAAGTTTTAATTCTCACGTAACAATGACTGTTAATAAGGCAAATGGTGTTTTATCTTTTATAAAGCGTTGGGCAAAGGAATTTAATGATCCTTATATAACAAAAAATCTATTCACGTCTTTGGTCAGGCCGATACTTGTATACGCATCAGTAATCTGGGATCCACAGTACAATGTTTTCATCAAAAAACTTGAATCAGTTCAGAAACAATTCTTACTATTTTGTCTACGATATCTTGAGTGGAATGCGGAATTGAGTTTTCCACCATATCGCAGTCGTTTGGCTCTAATAAAGCTTCCAACTTTGAAAAGTAGAAGGATCATTTCTAATATAACATTCTTCCTCAACCTGGTTCATGGTAAAATTGATTCTGAATGCCTTCTCGGAAAAATTTGTATAAATGTGCCTAACAGACAACTTCGATCGTATGAGCCGGTTTACCTGAATTTCCACAGATCAAATTTCATTAATTTCGATCCATTCCGAAGAATTTGCACCGAAGTGAACGGACACTATGCTTTAATTGATTTATCCGATGATGTTGATGTTATTAAAAGAAGATTAACGACATATTTCAACTCAAATGATTATGTTTATAACTGTATTTAAAGTCGGTATTATTTTTATAAAATATTTTTGTAAATATTGCTCAGCTGTTGCTTTATTGTAGCTGAATTAAATAAATAAATAAATAATAAATAAAAACTATTTACCTAAAATTACCTGTTGTTGCTGCCTGCATATTTAGCAAGGTTCAGAAAATACACACATGAAACACACAATGTTCTGTTCAAAAGCAGCCAACACATATCTTTATTTTCATATCAATTATGTGCGTTTCTAAATTTTCTACGGTGCCCAACACAATCATGACTGTGTTCGTTTTAATATTTCGTTATTTACACGAACATTTTTGTATCTCGTACTTTTTGTTTCGATCACACATAAACCACACATATTGGAGTGTTGCTTTATTTGAAGTTCGTGTTCTGGTACGTGTACTGAAAAAAAACAGAACATGTACAATAAACAGGTTCGAGTTCAGTTATATTTTAAGTCGTGTTGTGGCTCGTGTACTAAGAAAAAACAGAACATGTACAATAAACAGGTTCGAGTTCAGTTATATTTTAAGTCGTGTTCAGGCTCGTGTACTAAAAAAAAACAGAATATGTACAATAAACAGGTTCGAGTTCAGTTATATTTTAAGTAGTATTCTGGCTCGTGTACTAAGAAAAAAATAGAACTTGTACAATAAACACGTTCGAGTTCAGTTATATTTTAAATTCGTGTTCTGGTTCTTGTACTACGAAAAATTTAAACATCAATTCGCGATCTGATACACCCCGATAAAACGACAACAATTGTTTCAACCAAATTTATTAAAATTTTATTGACCCTTTTTTTATGACTTACGTTGCAAATTGTTTACAATTGTCAAATATTTTAAAATTTTATTGGCCATTTTTTTGTGATTTACGTTGAAATTATTTACAATTGTTTTTATTGACTGGTTTTTATTTTAATAAAATATGATAATAAAATACTTAAGACACAAAAACTGCACACTGCACTTAAATCTTTCTTGCAGGTTTCAATCAGACGTGTAAATTTTTTCGTTTCGCTATTGAAAGTTGCGTATTTTTTATAGCAAAACTTATTTCTGTTATTGCTTTCAAATTTTTTTAATTTTCACAAAATATTTGCAATTTACACAATAACACAGTACACTTATATATCACGATCTAATGAAAACTGAACCACTTTTAATGAATAAATGACGCACGCACTCGCTATTTATTGCAAAATCAATTGCGTGAATTGTAACACTTGCAAGCAATTGTAACGTAAGTCATAAAAAAGGGACAATAAAATATGAAAATATTTTTTTGGGTTTTTTTATTGACACTCATTGTGTTTTTATACAAAAAATCCCAAAAAATCATTGAGAAAAGGATTGTGCATTGACACTAATTGGTTCGCAAATTAAGGGTGGGTGATTGTGTTTTTTATGATGCAAAATTTGTTTGTGTCTAAAGTTATTTGTTACCAAAAAAAAAAATGTTTGCAAAAGATCCTAACAACCAACAAGTGTGTCTTTTATGCCGCAAAATTGGGTTTTTCGTCTATGACACTAATTGGTTGCGAAAATAGGGATGGGTAATGCAAAAAAAACCTAACAACCAACAAGTGTAACTTTTATGATGCTAAATAGTTTTTGTGTCTTAAGTATTTTATTACCATATTTTATTAAAATAAAAACCAGTCAATAAAAACAATTGTAAATAATTTTTTACTCAAAATAAAGGAAAAAATTTAAAAATCTGTAAATCTGCAAAACGGCTAAAAGGATGTTTTGTTCTACCGTTTTATCCCGATTTTGACCAAACGGTCACCTACCGATGTTTTGTTCTACCGTTTTATCCCGATTTTGACCAAACGTATATTATTTGAAAGGTATTTCTTTTTAGCCGTTTTGCAGATTTACAGATTTTTAAATTTTTCCTTTATTTTGAGTAAAAAATTATTTACAATTGTTTTTATTGACTGGTTTTTATTTTAATAAAATATGGTAATAAAATACTTAAGACACAAAAACTATTTAGCATCATAAAAGTTACACTTGTTGGTTGTTAGGTTTTTTTTGCATTACCCATCCCTATTTTCGCAACCAATTAGTGTCATAGACAAAAAACCCAATTTTGCGGCATAAAAGACACACTTGTTGGTTGTTAGGATCTTTTGCAAACATTTTTTTTTTTGGTAACAAATAACTTTAGACACAAACAAATTTTGCATCATAAAAAACACAATCACCCACCCTTAATTTGCGAACCAATTAGTGTCAATGCACAATCCTTTTCTCAATGATTTTTTGGGATTTTTTGTATAAAAACACAATGAGTGTCAATAAAAAAACCCAAAAAAATATTTTCATATTTTATTGTCCCTTTTTTATGACTTACGTTACAATTGCTTGCAAGTGTTACAATTCATAATAACAGAATATTGTTCTTGTCTGTTCAACATACAGCTTTATCAATCACCTCTATCATGGGTGCGCTGGTGTTTGAGATTTGTTTATCGGTTTCATTCATATAGTTTTGTTATATGATCTCAAGCCCAAGATCAAGTGCAAGTTTTTACAATCTAAAAAAAAATAATAACAAATATTTTGTTTTTATTAATTTTTTTTACTTAAAATTTTTTTTATTTTTATTAATTTTTAAATTTTATGTATTAGAAATGCAATATAACAATAATATTTAATTTTAATAATATTCGATTAAACAAATAATTTCGGATAATATTTAATTTTTAATTTTAATAATATTCGATTAAACAAATAATTTCGGCTTCTGTTTGTCGTCATCGTCAATGGTATTTAATAATCAAATTATATGTTTGGTGTATCTTGTGCTAAAACGATAATAATTAATATTTAGATTTTTATAATAAATAAAAACTATTTACCTAAAATTACCTGTTGCTGCTGCCTGTATATTTAGCAAGGTTCAGAAAATACACACATGAAACACACAATGTTCTGTTCAAAAGCAGCCAACACATATCTTTATTTTCATATCAATTATGTGCGTTTCTAAATTTTCTACGGTGCCCAACACAATCATGACTGTGTTCGTTTTAATATTTCGTTATTTACACGAACATTTTTGTATCTCGTACTTTTTGTTTCGATCACACATAAACCACACATATTGGAGTGTTGCTTTATTTGAAGTTCGTGTTCTGGTACGTGTACTGAAAAAAAACAGAACATGTACAATAAACAGGTTCGAGTTCAGTTATATTTTAAGTCTTGTTGTGGCTCGTGTACTAAGAAAAAACAGAACATGTACAATAAACAGGTTCGAGTTCAGTTATATTTTAAGTCGTGTTCAGGCTCGTGTACTAAGAAAAAACAGAACATGTACAATAAACAGGTTCGAGTTTAGTTATATTTTAAGTCGTATTCTGGCTCGTGTACTAAGAAAAAATAGAACTTGTACAATAAACAGGTTCGAGTTCAGTTATATTTTAAATTCGTGTTCTGGTTCTTGTACTACGAAAAATTGAAACATCAATTCGCGATCTGATATACCCGATAAAACGACAACAATTGTTTCAACCAAATTTATTAAAATTTTATTGACCCTTTTTTTATGACTTACGTTGCAAATTGTTTACAATTGTCAAATATTTTAAAATTTTATTGGCCATTTTTTTGTGATTTACGTTGAAATTATTTACAATTGTTTTTATTGACTGGTTTTTATTTTAATAAAATATGATAATAAAATACTTAAGACACAAAAACTGCACACTGCACTTAAATCTTTCTTGCAGGTTTCAATCAGACGTGTAAATTTTTTCGTTTCGCTATTGAAAGTTGCGTATTTTTTATAGCAAAACTTATTTCTGTTATTGCTTTCAAATTTTTTTAATTTTCACTAAATATTTGCCATTTACACAATAACACAGTACACTTATATATCACGATCTAATGAAAACTGAACCACTTTTAATGAATAAATGACGCACGCACTTTAGACACAAACAAATTTTGCATCATAAAAAACACAATCACCCACCCTTAATTTGCGAACCAATTAGTGTCAATGCACAATCCTTTTCTCAATGATTTTTTGGGATTTTTTGTATAAAAACACAATGAGTGTCAGTAAATTGTAAATTATTTTGTTTGCAAAAAGCAAAAATTGTTTCTAATATATATAAATATGTATAAATAAATATTGTTTTTGTAAAAGAAAAAAAAAAACAGTTTCTTTTGTGTGATTTAGATTTTATTTAAATTACAATTTTTGTTTATTTTGAAATGTCCCCAATCGTAGGTATTAACACCATCTTCTCTTATATAACGTTTATTATCATCATAACTTAATACAACTTTTGATATATGTTGTGTATAAATTTCATGTAGAATAGACTTAAATATATACATTTTATCATAATATATAGTTTTATCTATCAGACAGTTACGATAATCATTAATAGTTAGTTTTTTTAAAGCAGAGTTTTTTACACCTTTAGCTTTTTTGATTTCTTCTTTATCAACAACAGCTATTCAATACACTTTTGATCGAAGCCCAGTAAATTCTAACATTACATGGCCATTATTCTTATCTTTCATCATTCCCAGCACCTTTTTGTTTTGCAAGGGGAAATTGAAAACATTATTAATTTAATAGTCTGATGTATCAAAGTTTAGATGAAGGTCATTGTAAATATCATTATATAAATCGTCTGTTCTTATTGTGTAAATTAAAGAGTTAGTGTATCCATATAATTTAATGTTAAATTTTCATTAAATTTTGGTTGCATATACTGATAGTGAAAATCATACATTTTATATATAGATAGTTCTAGAACTGAAAACCCTATATATATAGGTTTATTAAACGTTACCCTATCCATACTCATTTGAATTGCAATCATATTATCGATAAAATGTTTTGAACTATGGAAATTAGGATTTGCTATAAGAGCTCGTGCACCCAAACGATTATGTTCACTCTCCCAAGCATTAATGATTTTCACATTTTTACGTTTTTCAACGTTTTCCATCGTTTTTCCGTATACTGCATTATTTAAAAGTTTAAAAAAATTTTTTTCATACTCATTTTTGGCATTGGTTCGATGAAAGGTATTTAATTCGATATACTGTTTCAACCAAGTTGATTGTTTAATATTCTATGAATTTTAACTAATTTTAGACCATTTCTAATACACTGCTGAAGATTTCGATAGTGAATTATATATGATTTTTTGTTAGTTAAATCGGGAATTAGTTTCTTAATATTATGATGTTTTATTGGTGGACTTTTAAGTTCAGCACAAAACGGTAAATCATTGTGACTATCATGAAGTTCTTGAGGATAGTCTAAAACAAAGCTATCTATATCTTCAATCCATTCAAATTTACCTTCTGGTAAAGATTCAGACATTGTCCAACCATATAAATTGTTTGCGTCTAAATACATAAGATATTGTGTGGGCTTAGAACAATCATATGTTTTCATATATTTATGATTTGCAACTGTTCGACGTGTTGAGCATTGAACAATACCACCTCTAATTCCTTTTTTAATGAAATTATACATATTTATATCGGTGAACAATTCCAATTCAATTTTCGTTATTTTTAACATGGCATCCCACGACAAACCAGGTGTCGTATAGTAATGACATGGATCAAGATGATATATTGATTTAAAAACAGAACGAAAATTTTCAAATACATCAGTCAAAAGAAGTACATCTGTTTTTAGATATAAAAGCATATACTCATTTAGAGATTGACAGTTAAATGTAGACCAAACACTTAACGCATGTTCATAATCAGCAATAGTACATTCTTTATTATTTAATGTAGAGAAAAACTGTTCGCGAGAAGGTAAGAAATTTTCGTTTAATTTCTCAGCTGAATCGATATACTCATAAGGAAATATACCTTTTCTTTTCAAAAGATTGAATTCTAATTGATTTGGAAATATCGATTTTAATATTTTAAAGTCATCATTATGTAAATAATTAGATAAACTATCTAAACTTGATGACATAAATTTAAAAGAATCGAGAAAACGTAATTCTAAATTATATTTATCAGTAATTTGAATTCTTTTCGTAACAGCTATATACAATTCTTTATTAAGGGGTATAACATTTATATCACCCGGATAATCTGCTAGTGCCTTTACAAACAAATGACAATCATAACCAGAAAAGTTATGAAGAATTATTGGGATATAGTTAGGTAATTGATAATTAATATTACATCTCGAATGAGCTGGACCGCGATATTGACCAGTTAAATGACAATGATCAGCACATTTATCATCATCTAAAAATTTTGTACATATATGACACACACTAGTATTATAATGTTTTTCAAGTTCATGGGGTAACAGAGAATTCATTACTACTACTTTCATTAGAAAGTTTTCACGCAAAAAACGTGCATCATCTATCAAATTTTGAACAAAATCTTTAACAACATCGTTACCCGTATACGTTCTAAACGTATTCAGTTTAGAATCGAAAGATGATTTTATGTAGTAGCTGTAAGCTATAGGTATATGTTTTTGAATGCTGGTAACATTATTAGAATTTTTGTTGTTAATTTTACTTAATATACATTCAAAATCCGCATAGATAATAAATGGTACATCTAATTGATTTTTAAAATTGTTGAACTGCAATATATTATCATTATCAACACCCGTAGGCATTTTGGTGACAATTTTATTGCATTCTTGCTTATGTTTTAACAGCAAGAGTTCACTACTTGAATACTGTAAACAAAAATTACAAAAAAATTTAGCACCATTGTGTTTTGAAACCTGTGTGCTCAATAAACTACTTATGTTTCTTATCCAAACATAATGTGATTAATCGTTTTTATCATCTTGAATGTATAGTAGATTGATATGATTAATTTTTTCATCAACTGTCTTATAATATGGTCCAACGATTTCTTTTTTTATCACATCACATCCAAAAACATTCACACTTATATTTAAATTATTTTTTTCAAATATCTTAATATCACCAACCGGTAGAGGAAAGGTTAAGGCGGTGAAATCAATTGTTATTCCATTTGTTAGTGTTATTAAGCTTTGTGTGATAACATTACTAAAATATGAATACTTTGAATTTAAACGTTTGTTTTCTAATGCAGCTATCAGAGCCCATTTAAAACAATAATTATCATTATTTCTAATGTTGATGCACGTTTTTTTATTTCTGATAAATAGTGGTAGTTCTAAGTATTTAGATCCTTTTATTGGACAATACTTGTTAACGTTTATCTCAATTCTATTTATAGAGACTAGAGCCCAACCACTATCTCGCTCTTGAAATTCATCCATTTTGGTAACTATTTCTATACTATGACTATCGTACACGTCTGATAGATCTTGTTCTAATTGAACTATTACCATTTTCGTTTGAAAAGATTTCATACTAATTAGAGCACTATCATCATCATCATTTTCATTCTCATTAGTTTTTGAGAATTTTATATATTCTGCAAAAAGTTCTATATTGAATTTTATATTTAGATGTTCTAATAACATATTTTTTAAAATATTTATAATGCTTTCTTTTGCATTCGAAAATAAAATGTTTGCTGAAAGCTCACCTTCCTTTTTATTTTCGTATACAAAAGTTTGGATACGCTTATTAAATAAATTTTTGCTTACATATATATCGTTGTTTATAACAAACGATTATTTTTTGTTTTATGTTCATTAGTTCTCAAATGATGAGACCAAGAACCTTTTCTTATATTTAATTTACAAGTTTCACATCGTGTATAGCTGCATAATGGAGTTTCTTCAATATTTTCTACTTTAACAATTTTTTCATTTTTTAAATTTCATTTTGTTTTATTTGTTTTTGAGTTAATATGTTTATTATTTAAATGTCTCTTGAAATTAAATTTGCATACGAAAGACGTTCCACATATCTCGCAGATGTACATAATACAACAACAGAAATGAAAGTAACGTTCTGAAAGTATTTGATATTGAAGTTGAAATAAACATAAATTATAGATTTGCTGTTAATATCTATAACATACCTGGACTTAGTGTAGATGTTTATATATACTATATATGTATATATATTAAATATCTCGCAATTTCGATAGTTTTTAAATTAAGTCAAATACCGATTCCCTTTTTTTTATATAAATATAGTTAAATTAAATTATATAAAAATTATAATTTTGTGTTTTAAGAATACTTTTTTTAATAGTTTTAAAACCACTTATATCAGCTTTTAAAAAATGCTTTTTATTTTTGTGAGCGATGTGTTTTCTCAGAATGACGAAATTCGATTGTTTCACTAAAACTCATTAACAAAGGTTCTTATATACATTTTGTATTCTTATTAAACTAAAACTTTGTTAAAATTGTTGTGGTCAAGTTCAGAGATAATGATAAAAAAAAAAAATTTTTTTTTAATCACATTTTTAATTCAGTACATATTTCATACTATACTATTATTAGCATAATAACAGAATATTGCTCTTGTCTGTTCAACATACAGCTTTATCAATCACCTCTATCATGGGTGCGCTGGTGTTTGAGATTTGTTTATCGGTTTCATTCATATAGTTTTGTTATATGATCTCAAGCCCGATGAATACATTTCAAGTGCAAGTTTTTACAATCTAAAAAAAAATAATAACAAATATTTTGTTTTTATTAATTTTTTTACTTAAAAATTTTTTTATTTTTATTAATTTTTAAATTTTATGTATTAGAAATGTAATATATCAATAATATTTAATTTTAATAATATTCGATTAAACAAATAATTTTGGATAATATTTAATTTTTAATTTTAATAATATTCGATTAAACAAATAATTTCGGCTTCTGTTTGTCGTCATCGTCAATGGTATTTAATAATCAAATTATATGTTTGGTGTATCTTGTGCTAAAACGATAATAATTAATATTTAGATTTTTATAAAACTCTTCAAATTTGGAGCTTGTGGTTGTGGCCATAAAATTTGGAAAGAATTTACTATTTATTACTTGCTCTTATATACCTCCCAACTCCGATTTCCAACTTTATGAAAACCACGCTTTAGCTATTAGATCTGCTGCAAATAAAATAAGACCAACTGACTACCTGATCCTACTTGGCGACTTTAATATACCGACAACATCGTGGATAAACTTAGATGATACTGATTTCTTAGTTCCAATTACCCAAACTGATTGGAGTCATGATTTCCTTAAATCTCTTGCTGATATGTGTGTTTTCCAAATAAATGACGTTCCTAACTGCAATGATAGAATGCTGGATCTCGTGTTCGTAAATAACCCTACACTATTCAGTGTAATTAGAACAAGTCCGTTAAGTTTTCCTGAGGATTGTCATCATCCAACACTTTTAATATCCACACCATTTCCACAGAGACCTAATATTTCTAGTTTTTCTGAATCATTGTGCTTTAAACGAACTAACTACCAGTTGTTAAATCGATTACTATCTGACTATAACTGGCTTGATATCATTTCATTTTCAAACGATGGAAGTAATTTTGATCAGGTAATCGAAACTTTTTATAAGATAATTTCAACAAATATAACGAAAACTGTTCCTTTAATAAAAATAGCTTATGTAAATGCTCCTCCATGGAATACAATCACACTAGCATGGTTGAAAAATCGGAAAAACAGGCTCTATAGGAAATTTAAGAAAAGTAATAACCAAATTGATCAAAGTCTATATATTATAGCTAGAAGTCATTATAACCTAGAAAATAAAAAATGTTACGATAGTTATCTTAGTAAAATGAATTCAAATATAAAAAAAAAAATCCAAAAATGTTTTACAAGTTTGTAAATTCCAAACGTAAAATTTCATCATACCCAACCACTATGAAAATGAATGGTACTGTCCTTTCAAACGATGTTGATATTGCAAATGTTTTTGCTGAATTCTTTGCGTCCTCATTTTCCACAAGGACGTTAAACAACACACGATATCCCTATGATATTCCAAGGCTGACATCAATTAATATTTCATCCTTAGACGTGTTGACTGTTCTGAAGAATCTAAGAAGTATAAAAAGTTCACTTAGTCCAGGTCCAGATGGTATTCCCAGCTGTATCTTAAGAAATTGTGCTGAAATATTGGCTACCCCGTTAACTCTTATATATAATAACTCTCTTAAATTCGGCTTCTTTCCAAAGTGTTGGAAAAATTCATTTATTATTTCGCACTACAAATCTGGTAGCCGCAGTGATGCTACTAATTATAGAGCAATTGCAAAGCTTAATGCTATACCTAAACTTTTTGAGAAAATTATAACTGATATATTATCACACGAAATGTCATCAATTCTCTCACCAGCTCAACATGGCTTTTGCAAAGGACGGTCTACGACTACTAATCTAATGGAATTTACTTCCTATATAAACTCTGGATTCTGCAAAAATAAACAAACTGATGTTATATACACGGACTTTAGCAAAGCTTTTGATAAGGTTAGCCATGATCTACTGCTAGCGAAACTTGATGCTATTGGATTCTCCGGGAACTTCTTAAAATGGATTCGGTCGTACTTAAAACATCGTAGGCAATGTGTAATTTTCAATAACTCTAAATCGAAATATATAGATGTTACTTCCGGTATCCCTCAAGGGAGTCACCTTGGACCTCTCCTATTTTTGCTGTTTATTAATGATCTACCAAAGTCTATTCAATATAGCAATATTCTTATGTATGCCGACGATGTAAAAATCTACTCCACCATCATAAACAATGAAGACAGTATACGTCTCCAGTCTGACTTAAATAGCTTCTACAAATGGTGCAATGTCAACTTAATGGAATTAAATCTAAAAAAATGTCAGTCTATGACCTTCTCTAGATATTCGCCATCTTCGAACCACTATGTCATCCATGACACAAAACTAAACTCAGTTGAATCGTTCATAGATTTGGGAGTTCATTTTGATAAAAGACTAAGTTTTAATTCTCACGTAACAATGACTGTTAATAAGGCAAATGGTGTTTTATCTTTTATAAAGCGTTGGGCAAAGGAATTTAATGATCCTTATATAACAAAAAATCTATTCACGTCTTTGGTCAGGCCGATACTTGTATACGCATCAGTAATCTGGGATCCACAGTACAATGTTTTCATCAAAAAACTTGAATCAGTTCAGAAACAATTCTTACTATTTTGTCTACGATATCTTGAGTGGAATGCGGAATTGAGTTTTCCACCATATCGCAGTCGTTTGGCTCTAATAAAGCTTCCAACTTTGAAAAGTAGAAGGATCATTTCTAATATAACATTCTTCCTCAACCTGGTTCATGGTAAAATTGATTCTGAATGCCTTCTCGGAAAAATTTGTATAAATGTGCCTAACAGACAACTTCGATCGTATGAGCCGGTTTACCTGAATTTCCACAGATCAAATTTCATTAATTTCGATCCATTCCGAAGAATTTGCACCGAAGTGAACGGACACTATGCTTTAATTGATTTATCCGATGATGTTGATGTTATTAAAAGAAGATTAACGACATATTTCAACTCAAATGATTATGTTTATAACTGTATTTAAAGTCGGTATTATTTTTATAAAATATTTTTGTAAATATTGCTCAGCTGTTGCTTTATTGTAGCTGAATTAAATAAATAAATAAATAATAAATAAAAACTATTTACCTAAAATTACCTGTTGTTGCTGCCTGTATATTTAGCAAGGTTCAGAAAATACACACATGAAACACACAATGTTCTGTTCAAAAGCAGCCAACACATATCTTTATTTTCATATCAATTATGTGCGTTTCTAAATTTTCTACGGTGCCCAACACAATCATGACTGTGTTCGTTTTAATATTTCGTTATTTACACGAACATTTTTGTATCTCGTACTTTTTGTTTCGATCACACATAAACCACACATATTGGAGTGTTGCTTTATTTTATTTGAACTTGTACAATAAACACGTTCGAGTTCAGTTATATTTTAAATTCGTGTTCTGGTTCTTGTACTACGAAAAATTTAAACATCAATTCGCGATCTGATACACCCCGATAAAACGACAACAATTGTTTCAACCAAATTTATTAAAATTTTATTGACCCTTTTTTTATGACTTACGTTGCAAATTGTTTACAATTGTCAAATATTTTAAAATTTTATTGGCCATTTTTTTGTGATTTACGTTGAAATTATTTACAATTGTTTTTATTGACTGGTTTTTATTTTAATAAAATATGATAATAAAATACTTAAGACACAAAAACTGCACACTGCACTTAAATCTTTCTTGCAGGTTTCAATCAGACGTGTAAATTTTTTCGTTTCGCTATTGAAAGTTGCGTATTTTTTATAGCAAAACTTATTTCTGTTATTGCTTCCAAATTTTTTTAATTTTCACAAAATATTTGCAATTTACACAATAACACAGTACACTTATATATCACGATCTAATGAAAACTGAACCACTTTTAATGAATAAATGACGCACGCACTCGCTATTTATTGCAAAATCAATTGCGTGAATTGTAACACTTGCAAGCAATTGTAACGTAAGTCATAAAAAAGGGACAATAAAATATGAAAATATTTTTTTGGGTTTTTTTATTGACACTCATTGTGTTTTTATACAAAAAATCCCAAAAAATCATTGAGAAAAGGATTGTGCATTGACACTAATTGGTTCGCAAATTAAGGGTGGGTGATTGTGTTTTTTATGATGCAAAATTTGTTTGTGTCTAAAGTTATTTGTTACCAAAAAAAAAATGTTTGCAAAAGATCCTAACAACCAACAAGTGTGTCTTTTATGCCGCAAAATTGGGTTTTTCGTCTATGACACTAATTGGTTGCGAAAATAGGGATGGGTAATGCAAAAAAAACCTAACAACCAACAAGTGTAACTTTTATGATGCTAAATAGTTTTTGTGTCTTAAGTATTTTATTACCATATTTTATTAAAATAAAAACCAGTCAATAAAAACAATTGTAAATAATTTTTTACTCAAAATAAAGGAAAAAATTTAAAAATCTGTAAATCTGCAAAACGGCTAAAAGGATGTTTTGTTCTACCGTTTTATCCCGATTTTGACCAAACGGTCACCTACCGATGTTTTGTTCTACCGTTTTATCCCGATTTTGACCAAACGTATATTATTTGAAAGGTATTTCTTTTTAGCCGTTTTGCAGATTTACAGATTTTTAAATTTTTCCTTTATTTTGAGTAAAAAATTATTTACAATTCTTTTTATTGACTGGTTTTTATTTTAATAAAATATGGTAATAAAATACTTAAGACACAAAAACTATTTAGCATCATAAAAGTTACACTTGTTGGTTGTTAGGTTTTTTTTGCATTACCCATCCCTATTTTCGCAACCAATTAGTGTCATAGACAAAAAACCCAATTTTGCGGCATAAAAGACACACTTGTTGGTTGTTAGGATCTTTTGCAAACATTTTTTTTTTTTGGTAACAAATAACTTTAGACACAAACAAATTTTGCATCATAAAAAACACAATCACCCACCCTTAATTTGCGAACCAATTAGTGTCAATGCACAATCCTTTTCTCAATGATTTTTTGGGATTTTTTGTATAAAAACACAATGAGTGTCAATAAAAAAACCCAAAAAAATATTTTCATATTTTATTGTCCCTTTTTTATGACTTACGTTACAATTGCTTGCAAGTGTTACAATTCATAATAACAGAATATTGTTCTTGTCTGTTCAACATACAGCTTTATCAATCACCTCTATCATGGGTGCGCTGGTGTTTGAGATTTGTTTATCGGTTTCATTCATATAGTTTTGTTATATGATCTCAAGCCCAAGATCAAGTGCAAGTTTTTACAATCTAAAAAAAAATAATAACAAATATTTTGTTTTTATTAATTTTTTTACTTAAAAATTTTTTTATTTTTATTAATTTTTAAATTTTATGTATTAGAAATGCAATATAACAATAATATTTAATTTTAATAATATTCGATTAAACAAATAATTTCGGATAATATTTAATTTTTAATTTTAATAATATTCGATTAAACAAATAATTTCGGCTTCTGTTTGTCGTCATCGTCAATGGTATTTAATAATCAAATTATATGTTTGGTGTATCTTGTGCTAAAACGATAATAATTAATATTTAGATTTTTATAATAAATAAAAACTATTTACCTAAAATTACCTGCAAGGTTCAGAAAATACACACATGAAACACACAATGTTCTGTTCAAAAGCAGCCAACACATATCTTTATTTTCATATCAATTATGTGCGTTTCTAAATTTTCTACGGTGCCCAACACAATCATGACTGTGTTCGTTTTAATATTTCGTTATTTACACGAACATTTTTGTATCTCGTACTTTTTGTTTCGATCACACATAAACCACACATATTGGAGTGTTGCTTTATTTGAAGTTCGTGTTCTGGTACGTGTACTGAAAAAAAAACAGAACATGTACAATAAACAGGTTCGAGTTCAGTTATGTTTTAAGTCTTGTTGTGGCTCGTGTACTAAGAAAAAACAGAACGTGTACAATAAACAGGTTCGAGTTCAGTTATATTTTAAGTCGTGTTCAGGCTCGTGTACTAAGAAAAAACAGAACATGTACAATAAACAGGTTCGAGTTTAGTTATATTTTAAGTCGTATTCTGGCTCGTGTACTAAGAAAAAATAGAACTTGTACAATAAACAGGTTCGAGTTCAGTTATATTTTAAATTCGTGTTCTGGTTCTTGTACTACGAAAAATTGAAACATCAATTCGCGATCTGATATACCCGATAAAACGACAACAATTGTTTCAACCAAATTTATTAAAATTTTATTGGCCCTTTTTTTATGACTTACGTTGCAAATTGTTTACAATTGTCAAATATTTTAAAATTTTATTGGCCATTTTTTTGTGATTTACGTTGAAATTATTTACAATTGTTTTTATTGACTGGTTTTTATTTTAATAAAATATGATAATAAAATACTTAAGACACAAAAACTGCACACTGCACTTAAATCTTTCTTGCAGGTTTCAATCAGACGTGTAAATTTTTTCGTTTCGCTATTGAAAGTTGCGTATTTTTTATAGCAAAACTTATTTCTGTTATTGCTTTCAAATTTTTTTAATTTTCACAAAATATTTGCCATTTACACAATAACACAGTACACTTATATATCACGATCTAATGAAAACTGAACCACTTTTAATGAATAAATGACGCACGCACTTTAGACACAAACAAATTTTGCATCATAAAAAACACAATCACCCACCCTTAATTTGCGAACCAATTAGTGTCAATGCACAATCCTTTTCTCAATGATTTTTTGGGATTTTTTGTATAAAAACACAATGAGTGTCAATAAAAAAACCCAAAAAAATATTTTCATATTTTATTGTCCCTTTTTTATGACTTACGTTACAATTGCTTGCAAGTGTTATAATTCACGCAATTGATTTTGCAATAAATAGCGAGTGCGTGCGTCATTTATTCATTAAAAGTGGTTCAGTTTTCATTAGATCGTGATATAAGTTAACAACAAATTCGTTGTCAACTGAATAAAAAAAACTACTTGTTTGCAGTATTCGAAGCAGACAAAATTCCAAAGAATTATTTTGTTTGCTGCGGATGTGGTGGCTTGTCATACTTACGTTTTTGCAGTGTCAATAGTTTTAAGTAAAACTTTATAAGAAATAAAAATTAAGTTTAGTTTCAGTTTGGTTTTTGGTTTTAAATAAAGCAGTTGTAATAAAAAGTAAAAACGTTTTTTATTGATTAAACGTAAAAATAATTAATTGGCGCCCAACGTTAAAGTCCGAAAGTATCCCATAGGCTACTGGACAAATTAAAAGTACCCCATAGGCTACCAAAAAACTGAAAGTACCCCATAAGCTACAAAAAAAAAAACTGGAAGTATCCCATAGGCTACTGGACAAATTAAAGTATCCCATAGGCTACTGGACAAATAAAAGTATCCCATAGGCTGCTGGACAAATTGAAGGCTGCTAGAACTGAAATACAACTATAGCCATTCAAAAGATTATCAACCCAAAGGCTGTTTACAACTGAAGGCTGTAATACGACGGTCATCAGCTTAAAAGTACCCCAAAGGCTACACCAACCGAGGAGACCACAAGGACCACAGTCGTCATCTGGCAGATAAGTGGAATAGAGGCTGTCTACAGAGGCAACTCGCATAAGCCGAAAGAAAATATCGAGTCCCCTAGTACACTGGGAAAGGGAAAATACTCCTATTTTTGGACTCATGTGGCCGCTTATCTTACTGTAAGTAAAAGTGACTTTTAAATTGTAAATTCATAAAATCTGAAAAAAAAAACTGTGTTAGAACTTCAAAGAAAATGAAAATTTTTTTTAAGAATTGAAACTTAAATTTATACGAATAATTTTAAAATATTTTGAAAAATTGTGAAAACGACAGAATCTAGAAAAATTTAAAATTTGAAAAAAAAACTATGTGAGACCTTTTTAAAGAAAACGAATTTTTTTTGAAAATAAAAATTTGAATTTATATAAATAATTTCTAAATATTTTAGAAAAGTGTGAAAACGACAGAATTTTGGAAAATTTAAAATAAAAACTTTAAAGGAAAATTTTGTGAGAAATTCAAAGAAAACAAAAATTTTTTTTTTAATAGAAAATAAAAATTTGAATTTATATAAATAATTTTTAAATATTTTAGAAAAGTGTGAAAACGACAGAATTTTGGAAAATTTAAAATAAAAATTTGTAAGAAAAATTTTGTGAGAAATTCAAAGAAAACAAAAATTTTTTTTTTAATAGAAAATAAAATTTGAATTTATATAAATAATTTTTAAATATTTTGGAAAAGTGTGAAAATGACAGAATTTTGGAAAATTTAAAAGAAAATTGTGCGAGAAATTCAAAGAAAACTAAAATTTTTAAGATTATAGAAAATAAAAATTTAAATTTGTATGAATAATTCTGCAATAATTTGAAAACGTGTGAAAAAACAGAATTTAAGAATTAAGATCTATACAAATAATTTTAAGGGAAAAGAAAAAAACTAAAGTAATTTTTACGAACTAGATTTATAATACTGGCATTTAGTGAGTTTAAAGAGAGAAGAATAATTATATTTTTGTAATATATCAAGTCAAAAGAAAAAAGCTACAATGGCTAACCCAAGTAACCTTATCAGACCTCCCATCCTTAATGTTCCTAATCCTATTAATCCAAATCCAAATCCCAATCCCAATCATATGGAGGGTGGCGCAAGACCAGTAGATTTTGACGATGTTTTGAGAATTTGTACACAGCAGTGCCAAATAGCCGTTCGTCAATTTATGAACCCAAACGCGGACATATCGGGTGTTGATCAGGGAATCGATAACGGGAATATCGCGGACTTAGACAAAATACCCGATGTAGTTCGGTGTCTTCGCGAATTTTCAGGAAATCCATCCGAGTACAGTTCTTGGAGAAAGAGTGTGGAGCGCATTTTGAGGGTTTATGATTCAATCAAGGGATCTCCTAAATATTACGGGATTTTGAGCGTTATTAGGAACAAAATTGTTGGTAATGCGGACGCCGCTCTCGAATCTTATAATACACCACTTAACTGGGATTGCATCTCAAGATGCTTAACTTTACATTACGCGGACAAACGGGACCTAACAATGCTGGAGTACCAGATGACTACATTGGTGCAGGGCAACAACACATTCCAGGAATTTTATCAAATTGTTTACTCACATTTGTCTTTAATTATGAACAAGATTTCTAGTATGACAATGGGAAAGGAAGCATTAGACCTCTTGACCCAAACATACAGAGATAAGGCTCTGGAGACTTTTGTCCGAGGTTTAAAAGGTGACTTGCCAAGGCTTCTTGGTATAAGAGAACCTACAGACCTGCCACAGGCTCTCCACTTGTGTTTGAAGTTGGAGAATCAACAGTACAGAACCCAATATGCGAATGCTAATATAAATTCGAATAAGGTGAACAAATTTTCTCACCAACTGCCTCCTCAGTTACCTCCCCGGAGAAATATTCAGAATTATACCCCGACTTATACTCGACATGCATTTAGATCACAACCATTCCGAAATACAGGTGTGCCAATGCAACCTCATGGGCAAAGTTTTCCTAACCAGTGGCCTCAACGGCAACAGAATTATCAAATGCCTCAACGTCAATTTTTTTCACCACCGAATTTTCAACCCCAAAGACCAACCGCACCCAAACCTCAAACCCAACCAGAACCCATGGACATTGACCAATCCATACAGTCTAGAAGAGTGAATTATATGAACAGGCCTGCGCAGGACGATAGATTTGCAGGCAAAAGACCATTAATCACATCTGGTCAAGTCCGCCAACCGATGAAGATGCAGAGAAATTTTCATTTGGATACTGGCAACGAACGGGAAATGACTAATAGCGACTACGATTCAGATATTTTAGACTATGAAAATGAGGAACAGCTCCCACCCTTTGACGATTACATTAATGAATTAAATAGGGAAAACTTTGAAAGTGAACAGGACAATGCACAAGAGTTCGTTGACATCCATTTTTTAGACTAACGAACTCGTCCCTCCCATATTTTCAATGTAGGACGAGTTCAGGCCAAATTCTAAAATTTCTCATTGACACTGGTTCAAATAAGAATTATATTCAACCCCAATTAGTTAAAAATCCCATCCCTAACGACGAAAACTTTTACGCAAATTCTGTAAACGGTAGAACCGAAATATCCCAACACACATTCATCAATCTGTTTCATAATAGTAAAATCAAATTTTTTCTGCTCCCAACTTTAAAGTCCTTTCACGGAATATTGGGAAATGATACCTTGAAGAAATTATCAGCTACTATTCATACCGCCGATAACTATATGATTATTCAAGGTAGAATAAAAGTTAACATAAAACAACAGCCATCCCAATCTGTGAACACTATAAATGTTCGAAATGATCACATGACAACAGAACAAAAGAAAAAACTCGGGAAAATAATTGAAAAATACGCACAATTGTTTAGTGACCCAAATGAAAGATTAACCTATACTACTGCAGTTGTTGGTGAAATACACACCAAAAATGAAGATGCCGTTTATTCAAGGTATTATCCATATCCAATGCACCTTAAAGATGAGGTAGAAAGTCAAATCAGGGAACTATTAGATCAGGGTATTATTCGACCATCACGGTCACCCTTTAACTCTCCAATATGGATCGTGCCAAAAAAGGCCGACGCTTCTGGCAAAAAGAAATTTCGACTTGTTATCGATTATAGGAAAATCAATAGCGTGACAGTACCCGATAAATACCCGATCCCAAATATAAATGACGTTCTGCCACAATTATCTAAGAGCAAATGGTTTTCTGTAATAGATTTGAAAAGTGGTTTCCACCAGATACCACTAAGGGAAAGCGATATGCAAAAAACTGCATTCTCAGTGAACAACGGTAAATACGAGTTCACCAGATTGCCGTTCGGTTTGAAGAATGCCCCGTCCATTTTCCAAAGAGCGTTGGACGACATTTTACGGGAGCATATAGGCAAAATTTGTTTCGTCTACATAGACGACATTATTATTTTTGCGGAGGATGAAGAAAGACACTTACAGAATATGCAAATTATTTTCAAAACTCTCGAACGGGCGAACATGAAAGTCCAATTAGACAAGTGCGAGTTTCTGAAAAGCGAAGTAGAGTTTTTAGGCTTTATAATATCTGAATCTGGAATTAAGACCAATCCTAAGAGAGTAGAGGCAATCAGTAAAGTTCCGACACCGAAAACCTTAAAGGATTTGAGATCCTTTCTGGGTCTTGCTAATTTTTATAGACGATTTATAAGGGACTACGCTAAGATAGCAAAGCCCCTAACAAATCTTTTAAGAGGGGAAGGAGGACGTGCGTCTAAACATGCTTCAAGCAAAATCAAAATAAATCTTGACAGAGATGCCATTGATGCCTTTAACAAGTTGAAACAAACTCTAATATCAGAGGATGTTCTCTTGGCCTATCCCGACTTTAATAAGGAATTTCATTTGACGACGCACTGTGGCTCAAATTTTGATTTCATTGGCCAAAAGTCAAATTTTTTTTTGTCATCGATTTTTAAAATTTTTACTCCTTTGTGTAGCTTATATATCCAGATTAAGGTAGCCAAAAAATTAGGTTAAACTATTGATAATTGTGGGCGTGGCATGCTGTCAAACTCAACTGTTTTTTTTTAATTCAGCAAAAGGTGTTTTTTTTTTGTTTTTTATCAAAAATAAATGGTTACTACTCGCAAGCTATCATCGATATTGGCCTGCGGTCTTTTTTATAATGTTAGTAGGATTATAGTCTTTAGTTTTTGTAAGTAGTCACAGTTCTAACGTTTGATATTAGGGGCGTTATGAAATATTTATGAAACCACTATATTTTTCTCAAATTTAAACTTTAGTGGAATAGAACTTCTAAAGGAAGTAAGGGAACAAGAAACGTATACCACCCGGAGAAAGGCGAATGTATCCTGTTTAACCCTATATATACTTTTGCACCCCCCACGAGCCCCCGGTAGAACACTTTTTTCATTTTAATGAAATTACTCTAAAAAAATTACTCTAAAAAAAATTTTGTTTTTTTACTTTAGACTACGTAAAAGTAAAATAATTAAATAAAATACCTGCGAAAGGGTTTATTGGCTTTGTTTTGATCAGCAAAAAAATAAGTCATAAAATGATCACAATAGGTTCTACAGTAAACAAATGATCTCTTTCTTAATTTACCTGTTGTCAAATTTAAGGGTCAACCAAAGTCATGAACAATTTTATAAGTTTGTCAATAATCGCGGCACTAAACCACTAAAGATAAAAAACCACCCCATATTGGCGAGAAACTAATTAGTTTTACCTGATATTGAAGTCTGGATAACAAGTGCAGTTTTGTTCAATTTAAGTACTACCTGCTATGAAATTAAAGATCAATGTGTGAATAACATGTACCTAAAAATGTATAAAATGACGGATTCTATAAGGGATTACTCAATAATAAGTTAATACTTCAAGTGTACGGACGTATATTCGCAAGTGATAAAAAGTGATAAAAAAGTGATAACAGACGCAAATAAAAATATTGAGAAAAATATGGAGAACTTTAGTTATAAAGAACTGGCCGAAGAGTATTTTCGAAACAAAAACCAGGAAGATGTTCTTAGTTACGTTAAAATAAAATTAAACTTAAATTCGTCTAGTACCGAAATACAAGAGCAATTATCTAATTTCGTCAAAGTACTAAAAAAACGATTGAAAGAAGTTAACTACTGTAAACAAAAGTTTTATAATAAAAGTGCAAACTGGTTAGAAGGCCAACTTAATGTTGGTGGAGAAACAGCAAAGCTAGATAAGGTTGGAAGACCACGCAAATCATTGGACAACTGCAGCGATAGATCTAAGAGGCGGAAACTTAAAAATTTTAACGAGGAAATTGGTTCTACAAATATAAAAGAATCTTTTCTACATCAATTACGAGCACAAAACCAATTAACAAAAGTGGATATCATTGAAAAAACTTGTAATGCTAGTCCAGTGAGAACAAACCGAATTCTTAAAAGTATACCAACTCCGAGCGATGCAAAACAGTTCACAAATGAGGAGGCATTAGCATTATTTCTGGATTTGAAATTAACAAAACACCAATATATTCAGCTCAGATTGCGTGCGATTGAAAAAGGCTCAAATATGTATCCAGCATATCATCACATAACAGCTGCTAAAATAGACTGTTTGCCATCAAAGGACACTATTACAATCACACCAATTTCGGCAGAAGTACAACTACAATCTTTACTTGATCACACAGCCAAACGCTTGCTACAATCAATAACAGGAACTGAGTTAAAGAAATATGGAAACACAAAGTTAATTCTATTTTGTAAATGGGGATGTGATGGTTCTTCGGGACAAAAACAATACAAACAAGTTGTATGTGAAAATATTTCGGACTCAGATATGTTCATGGTATCATTTGTACCATTGCGATTGAAAAAGATTTTGGAAGATTCGGAGCCTTCGAGTAGTACAACGCAAACAATGGATATTTGGAAAAATGAGACACCATCTTCTACGAAATACTGCAGGCCAATCAAATTTGAATTCAAAAAAGAAAGTCATGATGCCATTAACAAAGAAGTTAGTGATATCAAGGCCCAAATAGCAACACTACAGCCATTACAATTACAGTTAGATGGGCAGCAAATTGAAGTAAGCTACCAATTAGTGCTGACAATGATAGATGGAAAAGTAGGTCAGGCTTTGACTAACACGAAGGCTGCATCCAGCTGCATTATATGCCAAGCAACATCAAGCCAATTAAACCAAGTCCCGACAAAATCATTCGATAATACCGATGCCTTCGAATTTGGATTATCACCACTACATGCAAGAATACGACTTATGGAACACATACTAAAAATCAGTTATGATTTGGATTTCGGGCCTTCAGGATCAATAAGAAACAACGAAACCAACAAAGAGTTAAGAAGTTCAAAAAAGAAACATGTTCAAGATGAATATCGCAAATTTGGATTGATTATAGATCAGCCAAAACAAGGGTCAGGCAATACAAATGATGGCAATACCGCAAGAAGATTCTTTTCAGATCCAGAAACAGCATCTGAAATAACAGGAGTGGATTTAAACCTTATTTTCAGATTTAAAATAATCCTAGAAGTACTTGCGGGCAATGAAGAAATTGACTCTAGAAAATTTGGAGATTATGCTAAGGAAACTGCAAAAATATATACAACCAACTACCCATGGAGAAATATGTCTGCAACAGTCCACAAAATCCTTTATCATGGAGAAGATGTCATTAAATATCATTTGGTGCCACTTGGAGATCTATCAGAGGAGGCTCAGGAAAAAAGGAACAAGGATTACAGATTTTATAGACAGCACAATACTAGAAAAATGTCACGAAATTCCACAAATGAAGATCTATTTAATATATTATTGGCAACGTCAGATCCGTTCATCTCCAGTATTCGAAATCAATGGAAAGTGGAACATCGGGATTTAGATGAAGAAGCCAAAAAACTACTAAAGAACAGAAATAGCACAGAACAAAATATGGAATATTTGCAATCAATATTTGAGTCTAATGAATAATAATTATAATTGCCTTTCATTGTTATTTAAGTACGAAAAACATAGTATTAGTAAAAAATAATAATAAACAGAACCTACCATTGTTACAAATGCTATTTAAATCTATTGCAGTTTTTATTCTTAAAAGGTTTCCCACATATGAATGCAATGTTTTAATAGATAAGAAAGATTCAAAAAATAAGAACCCATATTTTCATATCAAAATTAAAAAAAAAAATTAGAATCATTGCGCTAATGTTTAGCAGATTTATTTAGCTAGTGTAACAAATTAGGCAGCAAACACTAATAAATTTTTCTGTAGTAATAATAATATTCCTTGAGTGTAAGCAAATTGCAAATTTGATAGCAAACATTTTTAATTTTTTAGTAATACTAGTTAAATTTCTAGTGAATTTTACTATTTTGTTGCGTGTAAAAATTTTTTTGAGTGTAAAAATTTTTTTGAGTGTAAGCATTAAAAAAATTTCATTATTACAAAAAATGTTTATAATAATTATTTAACTCCAAATATGACACTTTCTAATAAATAAAAATAAATAAAAAAAAAACATATATCACGCTAAAAGTTAAAAAAAATCAAAAGTTAAACTTTGACCTAGAATTCCTTAAAAAGTACTCAATCAATTTAAATGAAATTCACACTGAGTCAAGATCAACTATCTATCTATCTATTAAAAAAAACAGTACTAAAATATTTTGATCGGTTCAAAAGTTACAGAATTTTGGCCAATGAAAAATGATTTTCAGCCACTGTGCGACGGACGCTTCTAACCATGCACTTGGAGCAGTTCTGTCCCAAGACGACCGACCAATTGTATTCCTGTCCAAAACTCTACAAAAATCAGAGGAACACTACGCGACAAATGAAAAAGAAATGTTTGCGATAGTGTGGGCCTTGAAGTCATTACGGAACTACCTCTATGGTTCGGCAAAGATAAAGATTTTTACGGACCATCTTCCTTTAACTTATACTCTGAATAATAAAAACTCCAATCACAAACTCAAAAGATGGAAGGCATTCTTAGAGGACTTTAAATACGAATTGATTTATAAACCCGGTAGCACCAATGTCGTAGCAGATGCTTTGTCAAGACCTCCAAACGAAGTTGCACACATAAATTCTATGACTGCAACGCAACATAGCGACGAGAGCTCATCTCAAAATTTAATTCAATTTACAAATGTCCCTCTGAACGTCCACAAAAACCAAATAATTATCTCTTCTGACAATGATACACGATCGTATAAATTTGAGATAGTCTTTCCAACGTATCATAGACACACGATTGTAGAACCGGACACCTCCACTGAAATCTTAAAGAATATTCTAAAAACATATTTAAATCCGTCCGTAATTAATTGCATCAAGACAACCGATAATATTCTCGGCAAACTTCAAGAAATATTCCGGGAGAATTTTAGTCGGTACAAGGTAAGATACACCAGGACCATGGTAACCGACCTTCGGGATGAGGAAGACCAAGAAAAAGTGATCATTGGGGAACACAATAGGGCACATAGAAATAGCGAAGAGAATAAGAAACAAATCTTGACTAAATATTACTTTCCACAGATGAGCGCAAAAATACGACGACTGACGGGGATATGTAAAATATGCAAGGAGAATAAATACGAACGCCATCCGAACAAGATCACTCTAAGTGAAACGCCCATTCCGCAATATCCTGGACAGATCGTCCACATAGATATTTACATTACGGATAAGAATCTCGTACTAACAGCTATCGATAAATTTTCTAAGTACGTTCAAGCAAGATTGCTAAAATCGCGAGCTACTGCTGATATAAAACAACCCCTTTGTGAGATTCTACTATCATTCGGTATGCCCGAGATTGTCATAATGGACAATGAAAAATCCTTTAATTCAGCAGCAATTACCTTCATGCTGGAAAATCAATACAATATCAAAATATTCAAAATTCCCCCATACTCGAGTACTGTAAATGGACAGATCGAAAGAGTCCATTCTACGCTATCAGAAATAATGCGATGTTTAAAGTCAGAAAACGCTCACTCCACATTCTCTGAACTTCTATACAGGTCCCTATATGAATATAACAATTCCATACATTCCACAATTCACAGGAAGCCAGCGGATGCATTTTTTGGAAAAAAATTGTTTGCAGACCCTCGTGAATTGGAAAGGGACAGACTGGAAATAATTAAGAACATAAAGGATAAACAGATGACGGACCTTGAATTTCTGAATAAAAATAGGAAAACCCCGATAGATTATAAAATAGGACAGAAAATTTTCGTGAAACGAAACAGACGGTTAGGGACTAAACTGAGCAAAACATACACCGAAGAAATAGTTAAGGAAAATAAAAACTCGGTAGTCATAACTGAATCGGGTAGGACTATTCATAAGAACAATATAAGGAACTAATAACTACCATTCATTACAGGGTAATACTCGCTTCAGCGGGAGCAGAGGTAAAGATTCTCGATTACACCAATTCCCAAATTGTCACGATTAATATTGGCTACGCTAGACTTCAAACTGGAACATTCAAACTCGTACACGTTATCGAAACCGAAGATTATCAGGAATTGATAGACAAATTACAACTTTCCATACAGCGCAACATCAGTCAATCACATCCCCTATATCCTTTCCTCTCATATGAAATAACTCAACTTCAAAGCCATTTGAACAGATTAAAACCGAGAATTAAAAGGTCGCTAAACTTTATTGGGTCAGCATGGAAGTGGATTGCTGGGAACCCAGACCATAATGATTTCGAGATTGTTGAACAGAAAATTAACAATGTATTACAAAACAATAATCATCAAGTAATAGTCAATAAGTTATCCATTGAAAGAATAGATGAGTTGACCAAAACTACAAATGAAATAATTAAAACTATTAGAAGCAATGAAATAGTTAAAGAAGCTTTCGTTACAAGACTTAAATATAAAATTGATACATTAAAAGAAGAATTATTGAACATCCAATATGCCATACATTGGGCAAAAGTGGGAGTAGTAAACTCATTTATTCTATCAAATTCTGAAGTAAATATTGTAAAAGAGATATTCGAAAGGGAATCTATACCATATGTAAACCTTGAAGAAGTGTTTGAATTTTCAGAGGTTAAAATTGCCTCTAGCAATAATTCGTTAATTTATATCTTAGACATACCAACAGCTAATGATAATTATTGTTCTAATATACTAATTAAACCGACAAAGTTCGGTAAATTTGTTAATAAAATAGATTACTCAAATGTACTAAAATGCAATAATACAATATTGAACATAGAAGAAAAATGTAAAACTTATAATAAATTAACTATATGTAAAATGCAAAATGTTAAAAAAATTGAAAATGACACATGCCTAGCAAATCTTTTAAATAGTCGCACATCCAACTGCACTCTCACAAACAATGAAGATATTCCTACTGTAGAAGAAATTTTCCCAGGAACCTTGTTAATAAACCAATTTAATGGTACTATCATCATTGATAGTGAACCACAAATTTTAACTGGAACCTTCATCTTACAATATAGTAATGCTTCAATAACGATTTTAAATAAAACTTACAATTATTTGCAAACCGTTCATGTTCAGCCTTTACCGGCCGTACTTCAACCGAGACTTCCCGGTGCATATATTGAAACCAAGGTAACATTAGAAACCCTTAAGGAATTGCACATGAACAATACTAAAGCTATTAATCTATTAGATATTAAAAATAAATTAGTTTCTGCCACTAACTTACTACTATATTTTATAATAGCCCTTGTAATTATCTTATTGAATAAGATACGAAAACATAGGAAAGAAGTTATTACCCCTCTATCCTCACATTCACCCATTATTGAGTCACCTCCACGGATGATAGTAACAACAAGAGAAGTACCCAGAATCTCCCAGATTCCATATTTCTAAATCGATCGAGGACGCTCTCATTTTAGCGGGGAAGAGTTAACAACAAATTCGTTGTCAACTGAATAAAAAAAACTACTTGTTTGCAGTATTCGAAGCAGACAAAATTCCAAAGAATTATTTTGTTTGCTGCGGATGTGGTGGCTTGTCATACTTACGTTTTTGCAGTGTCAATAGTTTTAAGTAAAACTTTATAAGAAATAAAAATTAAGTTTAGTTTCAGTTTGGTTTTTGGTTTTAAATAAAGCAGTTGTAATAAAAAGTAAAAATGTTTTTTATTGATTAAACGTAAAAATAATTAATTTATATAAGTGTACTGTGTTATTGTGTAAATGGCAAATATTTTGTGAAAATTAAAAAAATTTGAAAGCAATAACAGAAATAAGTTTTGCTATAAAAAATACGCAACTTTCAATAGCGAAACGAAAAAATTTACACGTCTGATTTAAAACCTGCAAGAAAGATTTAAGTGCAGTGTGCAGTTTTTGTGTCTTAAGTATTTTATTATCATATTTTATTAAAATAAAAACCAGTCAATAAAAACAATTGTAAATAATTTCAACGTAAATCACAAAAAAATGGCCAATAAAATTTTAAAATATTTGACAATTGTAAACAATTTGCAACGTAAGTCATAAAAAAAGGGTCAATAAAATTTTAATAAATTTGGTTGAAACAATTGTTGTCGTTTTTTCGGGGTATATCAGATCGCGAATTGATGTTTCAATTTTTCGTAGTACAAGAACCAGAACACGAATTTAATATATAACTGAACTCGAACCTGTTTATTGTACAAGTTCTATTTTTTCTTAGTACACGAGCCAGAATACGACTTAAAATATAACTGAACTCGAACCTGTTTATTGTACATGTTCTGTTTTTTCTTAGTACACGAGCCTGAACACGACTTAAAATATAACTGAACTCGAACCTGTTTGTTGTACATGTTCTGTTTTTTCTTAGTACACGAGCCACAACAAGACTTAAAATATAACTGAACTCGAACCTGTTTATTGTACATGTTCTGTTTTTTTTCAGTACACGTACCAGAACACGAACTTCAAATAAAGCAACACTCCAATATGTGTGGTTTATGTGTGATCGAAACAAAAAGTACGAGATACAAAAATGTTCGTGTAAATAACGAAATATTAAAACGAACACAGTCATGATTGTGTTGGGCACCGTAGAAAATTTAGAAACGCACATAATTGATATGAAAATAAAGATATGTGTTGGCTGCTTTTGAACAGAACATTGTGTGTTTCATGTGTGTATTTTCTGAACCTTGCTTATTATACAGGCAGCAACAACAGGTAATTTTAGGTAAATAGTTTTTATTTATTATAAAAATCTAAATATTAATTATTATCGTTTTAGCACAAGATACACCAAACATATAATTTGATTATTAAATACCATTGACGATGACGACAAACAGAAGCCGAAATTATTTGTTTAATCGAATATTATTAAAATTAAAAATTAAATATTATCCGAAATTATTTGTTTAATCGAATATTATTAAAATTTAATATTATTGTTATATTGCATTTCTAATACATAAAATTTAAAAATTAATAAAAATAAAAAAATTTTTAAGTAAAAAAATTAATAAAAACAAAATATTTGTTATTATTTTTTTTTAGATTGTAAAAACTTGCACTTGATCTTGGGCTTGAGATCATATAGCAAAACTATATGAATGAAACCGATAAACAAATCTCAAACACCAGCGCACCCATGATAGAGGTGATTGATAAAGCTGTATGTTGAACAGACAAGAACAATATTCTGTTATTATGCTAATAATAGTATAGTATGAAATATGTACTGAATTAAAAATGTGATTAAAAAATGTTTTTTTTTTATCATTATCTCTGAACTTGACCACAACAATTTTAACAAAGTTTTAGTTTAATAAGAATACAAAATGTATATAAGAACCTTTGTTAATGAGTTTTAATGAAACAATCGAATTTCGTCATTCTGAGAACATCGCTCACAAAAATAAAAAGCATTTTTTAAAAGCTGATATAAGTGGTTTTAAAACTATTAAAAAAAGTATTCTTAAAACACAAAATTATAATTTTTATATAATTTAATTTAACTATATTTATATAAAAAAAGTGGAAACGGTATTTGACTTAATTTAAAAACTATATATATATATATATATATATATATATATATATATATATATATATATATATATATACATACATATATATATATAAACATCTACACTAAGTCCAGGTATGTTATAGATATTAACAGCAAATCTATAATTTATGTTTATTTCAACTTCAATATCAAATACTTTCAGAACGTTACTTTCATTTCTGTTGTTGTATTATGTACATCTGCGAGATATGTGGAACGTCTTTCGTATCCAAATTTAATTTCAAGAGACATTTAAATAATAAACATATTAACTCAAAAACAAATAAAACAAAATGAAATTTAAAAAATGAAAAAATTGTTAAAGTAGAAAATATTGAAGAAACTCCATTATGCAGCTATACACGATGTGAAACTTGTAAATTAAATATAAGAAAAGGTTCTTGGTCTCATCATTTGAGAACTAATGAACATAAAACAAAAAATAATCGTTTGTTATAAACAACGATATATATGTAAACAAAAATTTATTTAATAAGCGTATCCAAACTTTTGTATACGAAAATAAAAAGGAAGGTGAGCTTTCAGCAAACATTTTATTTTCGAATGCAAAAGAAAGCATTATAAATATTTTAAAAAATATGTTATTAGAACATCTAAATATAAAATTCAATATAGAACTTTTTGCAGAATATATAAAATTCTCAAAAACTAATGAGAATGAAAATGATGATGATGATAGTGCTCTAATTAGTATGAAATCTTTTCAAACGAAAATGGTAATAGTTCAATTAGAACAAGATCTATCAGACGTGTACGATAGTCATAGTATAGAAATAGTTACCAAAATGGATGAATTTCAAGAGCGAGATAGTGGTTGGGCTCTAGTCTCTATAAATAGAATTGAGATAAACGTTAACAAGTATTGTCCAATAAAAGGATCTAAATACTTAGAACTACCACTATTTATCAGAAATAAAAAAACGTGCATCAACATTAGAAATAATGATAATTATTGTTTTAAATGGGCTCTGATAGCTGCATTAGAAAACAAACGTTTAAATTCAAAGTATTCATATTTTAGTAATGTTATCACACAAAGCTTAATAACACTAACAAATGGAATAACAATTGATTTCACCGCCTTAACCTTTCCTCTACCGGTTGGTGATATTAAGATATTTGAAAAAAATAATTTAAATATAAGTGTGAATGTTTTTGGATGTGATGTGATAAAAAAAGAAATCGTTGGACCATATTATAAGACAGTTGATGAAAAAATTAATCATATCAATCTACTATACATTCAAGATGATAAAAACGATTAATCACATTATGTTTGGATAAGAAACATAAGTAGTTTATTGAGCACACAGGTTTCAAAACACAATGGTGCTAAATATTTTTGTAATTTTTGTTTACAATATTCAAGTAGTGAACTCTTGCTGTTAAAACATAAGCAAGAATGCAATAAAATTGTCACCAAAATGCCTACGGGTGTTGATAATGATAATATATTGCAGTTCAACAATTTTAAAAATCAATTAGATGTACCATTTGTTATCTATGCGGATTTTGAATGTATATTAAGTAAAATTAACAACAAAAATTCTAATAATGTTACCAGCATTCAAAAACATATACCTATAGCTTACAGCTACTACATAAAATCATCTTTCGATTCTAAACTGAATAAGTTTAGAACGTATACGGGTAACGATGTTGTTAAAGATTTTGTTCAAAATTTGATAGATGATGCACGTTTTTTGCGTGAAAACTTTCTAATGAAAGTAGTAGTAATGAATTCTCTGTTACCCCATGAACTTGAAAAACATTATAATACTAGTGTGTGTCATATATGTACAAAATTTTTAGATGATGATAAATGTGCTGATCATTGTCATCTAACTGGTCAATATCGCGGTCCAGCTCATTCGAGATGTAATATTAATTATCAATTACCTAACTATATCCCAATAATTCTTCATAACTTTTCTGGTTATGATTGTCATTTGTTTGTAAAGGCACTAGCAGATTATCCGGGTGATATAAATGTTATACCCCTTAATAAAGAATTGTATATAGCTGTTACGAAAAGAATTCAAATTACTGATAAATATAATTTAGAATTACGTTTTCTCGATTCTTTTAAATTTATGTCATCAAGTTTAGATAGTTTATCTAATTATTTACATAATGATGACTTTAAAATATTAAAATCGATATTTCCAAATCAATTAGAATTCAATCTTTTGAAAAGAAAAGGTATATTTCCTTATGAGTATATCGATTCAGCTGAGAAATTAAACGAAAATTTCTTACCTTCTCGCGAACAGTTTTTCTCTACATTAAATAATAAAGAATGTACTATTGCTGATTATGAACATGCGTTAAGTGTTTGGTCTACATTTAACTGTCAATCTCTAAATGAGTATATGCTTTTATATCTAAAAACAGATGTACTTCTTTTGACTGATGTATTTGAAAATTTTCGTTCTGTTTTTAAATCAATATATCATCTTGATCCATGTCATTACTATACGACACCTGGTTTGTCGTGGGATGCCATGTTAAAAATAACGAAAATTGAATTGGAATTGTTCACCGATATAAATATGTATAATTTCATTAAAAAAGGAATTAGAGGTGGTATTGTTCAATGCTCAACACGTCGAACAGTTGCAAATCATAAATATATGAAAACATATGATTGTTCTAAGCCCACACAATATCTTATGTATTTAGACGCAAACAATTTATATGGTTGGGCAATGTCTGAATCTTTACCAGAAGGTAAATTTGAATGGATTGAAGATATAGATAGCTTTGATATTTCGAAAGTAACCGAAAACTCTGATTTTGGTTACATTTTAGAAGTTGATTTAGACTATCCTCAAGAACTTCATGATAGTCACAATGATTTACCGTTTTGTGCTGAACTTAAAAGTCCCCCAATAAAACATCATAATATTAAGAAACTAACTCCCGATTTAACTAACAAAAAATCATATATAATTCACTATCGAAATCTTCAGCAGTGTATTAGAAATGGTCTAAAATTAGTTAAAATTCATAGAATATTAAGATTTAAACAATCAACTTGGTTGAAACAGTATATCGAATTAAATACCTTTCATCGAACCAATGCCAAAAATGAGTATGAAAAAAATTTTTTTAAACTTTTAAATAATGCAGTATACGGAAAAACGATGGAAAACGTTGAAAAACGTAAAAATGTGAAAATCATTAATGCTTGGGAGAGTGAACATAATCGTTTGGGTGCACGAGCTCTTATAGCAAATCCTAATTTCCATAGTTCAAAACATTTTATCGATAATATGATTGCAATTCAAATGAGTATGGATAGGGTAACGTTTAATAAACCTATATATATAGGGTTTTCAGTTCTAGAACTATCTAAATATAAAATGTATGATTTTCACTATCAGTATATGCAACCAAAATTTAATGAAAATTTAACATTAAATTATATGGATACTGACTCTTTAATTTACACAATAAGAACAGACGATTTCTATAATGATATTTACAATGACCTTCATATAAACTTTGATACATCAGACTATTAAATTAATAATGTTTTCAATTTCCCCTTGCAAAACAAAAAGGTGCTGGGAATGATGAAAGATGAGAATAATGGCCATGTAATGTTAGAATTTATTGGGCTTCGATCAAAAGTGTATTGAATAGCTGTTGTTGATAAAGAAGAAATCAAAAAAGCTAAAGGTGTAAAAAACTCTGCTTTAAAAAAACTAACTATTAATGATTATCGTAACTGTCTGATAGATAAAACTATATATTATGATAAAATGTATATATTTAAGTCTATTCTACATGAAATTTATACACAACATATATCAAAAGTTGTATTAAGTTATGATGATAATAAACGTTATATAAGAGAAGATGGTGTTAATACCTACGATTGGGGACATTTCAAAATAAACAAAAATTGTAATTTAAATAAAATCTAAATCACACAAAAGAAACTGTTTTTTTTCTTTTACAAAAACAATATTTATTTATACATATTTATAATAGCTATATATATATATATATTAGAAACAATTTTTGCTTTTTGCAAACAAAATAATTTACAATCACACACACAACACTCGAATGAAAGTTCTATATTAAAACAAGCCTATAATCATCCCAAAATATATAAATTTGGTAAACTAAAAGTTGGAGATCACGTTCGAATTAGCAAATATAAACATATTTTTGCAAAAGGATATACTCCAAACTGGACAACTGAAATTTTTAAAATTCGTACTTTACAGAACACAAACCCCATTACTTATTTATTAGAAGACTATCAAAAGAATCCGATTGTTGGCGGATTCTATGAAAATGAAACATTGAAGACACATTATTCAAATACATATTTGATTGAAAAAGTTATTAAAACTATGGGACAACAGATGTACGTTAAATGGTTGGGATTTTCCAATCAACATAATTCTTGGATCAACAAAGATGAACTTCAATAATATTATATATACTTAAATATGAGATTTATTTTTTATTACATTATAAAATTCTCCAAAAAAATTAATAAATAAAATAAATATAAATAGTATTGTTTAGATTTGTTTTTAAACGATTAAATTTTATATCAACTTAGTTGATTAAGGTTAAGAACGAGCTTTTGTATTCAAACAACTTAATTTGAAGTTTTCATAAACTATTTTCACACCGTCGCTGAATCTGATTACATACACACAATTTCAAAAAACTTATTGGTACATACCAACTGTTTCAAACACACATTCATACATACATATCAATCAAAAACCACAACAGAACTTTTAACAACAGAACATACCAACTGTTTCAAACACACATTCACACATACATATAAATCAAAACCACAACAGAACTTTTAACAACAGAACTTTTAACAAAACAGGGTTGATTTTCTTATCGTTGCTGTTAGTTTCCCCATACAAAATTAGTATAACATTTTTGCTCCCTGCTCTTGTTTCCAGAACTCTCTTCATTACACTACTTACCTGTTGGCTTTGTCATGGTTTATGTCACTTAAAATGTAGTGGCCTGTCTGGTTTGGTTGCTGAGTCAATATCTAAACGTAAAAACTTGCACTGGCGCTGTAATGGATGTCAAAAAATTGGTGCTGATTTTTATCGTTTCTTTCAAAGTACGAAAGATAATTTTTTGCAAATTCAACAAAACCTTAATAATTTATCTGGTCAAATTAATGCGTATGGAAAGCTTTTTGATGATTTCAAATCCTTAGAGGGATTGCTGTCACCATCCCCAACTCGTCGTAAGTCTCCAAGGTTCTTGAATAAAGAAAATTCTAGTCAGAATCCTGGTCCTAATGGCGCACATCAGAATGGTACTCAGCTACTGCATCTGCTTTATATTTACCAAATCCTTTTCAAAATATTACTGGTATTGATCCTGCCGTTTCTCATTCAAACAACGTTCAAGTTTTAATTAATAAACCTACTCCAATATTAAATGAAACTGCAGCATTTCCAATTACATCAAATGCTAATAACCATAGTACTCAGCATGCTCTGAACATTATTGCTCCAAATACTTCTTCAATGCCTAGAACTGCTACGTCTAATAATTTACTTAATAATCCTGAAAACGCTGGTCGATTGATTAATTTTGATGCTGCATCACCAATCCCAACTGCTTCAACGTCTGGTACTTCAATTATAGTGCCTACAACTGGTATGGAATCAATATCCACTCCTAGAGGGCTGCGAACAATTCCTCCAAAGAAAACTGTATTTGCTTCACGTTTCGCACTTGATACAAAAGCTGATGAGATGAAATTTTATGTGTTCTCTAAAATTAAAAACTGTATTCCTGAGGATATTACTGCTTACAAAATGAATTCCAGAAATAGAGCATCATTTAAAATAATTGTTCCTGAATACCTATTTGAACAAATCGTAGATGCCAGTTTTTGGCCTAAAAACGCATTAATACGTGAATTTATATATAGAGAAGAAGATAATGCTCGGCTTCCTAAATCCGCTGATCAAAATCCCAAAAAACTAATATACATCTTGTATCAAAACGTTAGAGGTATGAATTCAAAACTTTCGTCAATTTATTGTAATAGCTTTGGCTTCAATAATCATATTATTATATTTACGGAGACCTGGCTCAGTAAAAAAGTTAATAGCTCTGAGATTTTTTGCCCTAAATATCAAATTTTCAGATAAGATAGAGAAAGTTTTGAAAGAATTGAATCTGATAAAAATAATAATCAGTGTAATAATGTAATAAAAAAGTCTGGTGGCGGCGTATTGGTTGCTATACTAAACGAATTTTCGTCTGAAGAAATTACCTTAAACGATTTTTCACATATTGAGATTATATGTGTTTTAGCTAAAATTAATAACAGGTCCATATACATTATTTGCTCATACATTCCGCCTAACTCTCCGCTTTCTGTTTATGAGGATCATCTGAAAGCTGTTGATTTAATCCAAAATTATATTAAACCGTCTGATTTATTAATGTTAATTGGAGATTTTAACATGCCGTCTACATCCAGGAAAGCTGATCCTGATACCAATTATTTAGTTCCATCTCATTATTCCGATTCTTCAGCTGCATTGATCCATGGTTTATTGGAAAATTGTCTTTTCCAAGTCAACTCCGTCACAAATGCATTTGGTAGACTGTTGGACCTTATTTTCGTTAATGAACCTAATGACTTTTCAATATTGCGGCATATTCCTATTTCTAATCCGGAAGATATATACCATCCAACACTTGAGATATCTTGCTTTTGTTCCTATCCTCTTCATAAAAAAAGTTAACTCACAACGATAAAATCTTTTGCTTTAATAAAACTAATTACCAAGATTTACAACTCCATCTATTCCAAATTGACTGGATAAATGTGTTATCTCGTTGCAATGATAACTTGTGTTTGCATACATTTTATCATCACCTCTTTGAATGTTTCTCGGCATCTGTACCTAAAGTGTTACCTCCTAAATCGAATGATCCTCCTTGGATTACAAAACATCTATCTCAACTTAAAAATAAGAAAAACAAAATGTACAAAAATTATAAAAAATATGGAACATTGATAGATTATATGAAATACTCGTTATCAAGATCGGAATTTATTATTGCTAATCAATTGGCCTATAATAGCTTTTTAATTAAAGTAAGAAATAATCTAAAAAATAATCCAAAATCATTTTATAAATTTATTAATTCTAAAAGACGTACTGCGGACTTTCCTTTGGTTATGAAGTACGGTGATTTAGAATTTCAGATGATAACTCCATAAGTAATTTGTTTGCAGACTTTTTTGCATCAACTTATTCTTCGACAGTATTTAATAGCTATAATCTGTATCCATACATAATATCGGAATCTTCAATTATTAATATACCATCCATCAATCAACATACAGTTCTAAATGCCCTGACAAAATTGAAATTGTCGTATGCTGCTGCTCCTGACGGTGTTCCCAGTTGCATTTTAAAGCGCTGCGCACATTTATTGTATATTCCTTTGACTTATGTGTTTAACATATCCCTTAAATTGGGTTACTTTCCTCCCATTTGGAAAGAATCTTTTATTATTCCCTTCTTTAAGTCTGGATCTAAAGCCGGTATTTCGAATTTTAAAGGTATTGCTAAATTAAGTGCTATTCCAAAATGCAACATGGATTCTGCAAATCACGCTCTACATTAACAAATCTTTTGGAGATTACAACTTTGGTAAATGATGGTTTTATTAATATGAAACAAACAGGTGTTATTTATAATGATTTTAGCAAGGCATTTGATAAAGTAAATCATGATCTATTGTTGTTTAAGCTTGACCGTATGGGATTTGGTATATTGCTGATAAAATGGCTTGGATCATATTTAAAAGATAGCACACAATATATTAAGTTTCATAACTCGTATTCCAACAAATAAAAGTATTATCTGGTGTACCTCAAGGTAGTCACTCGGGACCTCTTTTATTTACGCTATTTATAAATGATCTTCCTTTTGTAATTAAACACTCAACTACATTAATGTATGCAGACGATGTAAAGTTAATTTTTACCCTCAACAATCTTGATCAACAATCACTTTTACAGAATGATATTGATCGTTTAACTACTTGGTGTAATATTAATCTAATGGACCTAAATGTCAAAAAATGCAAATATATGATTTTTACAAGATCAATTCCAATTAATGGTCGGTATATCATGAATAATGCTGTGCTTGATTTAGTGGATCATTCAACGACCTTGGCGTACTTCTGGATAAAAAATTAGACTTTAGAAGTCATATTTCGCTAACAATAAATAAAGCTACTGGTGTACTTGGATTCATTAAACGGTGGGCTAAAGAGTTTTCGGATCCCTATACGACAAAACAATTGTTTACTACCTTGGTAAGACCAATACTCGAATTTGGTTCTGTAGTCTGGGAATCAGTTCAAAAACAATTTTTGTTATTTTGTCTTCGTGGTTTGGGCTGGGATCCTAATATGAGGTTGCCATCTTATGAAAATCGTCTGGCTCTAATTAAGCTTCCTACATTGAAAAGTCGCAGACATGTGCTAAATGTTACTTTCCTGTTAAAACTGTTAAATGGTAGTCTTAAATCTGAATTTCTTATCAACAAAATAAATATAAATATTTCTTTTCGATCATCAAGAAATTATAACTTTCTAACTATCAAAAATTATTGTACAAACTATGCGAATTTTAATCCACTTCGTAGAATTTGTGAAGAGTTTAATATGCTGTATCAGTTTTTTGATTTTAATAAAAGTTTGGATATTGTGAGAAGAGGTATTATATTACACTTAAATGCATTAAATTAACTGAATTAAATAAATGTTATATATCATTTGTGTTAAATGTTTAATTATATATATATATAAATTATAATATAAATGTATACTTTAAGTAGTCTGTAAGGATGATTCCATAGACTGAATAAATAAATAAAAAAAAGACGCTTGGACTGCAGTGGCATCCGAATAAAGATGTGTTTATGTTTAATAACAAAAATGATCACAATGGAAGAGTTACCAAGCGGCGTGCTTTATCAACACTAGAAAGAATTTTTGATCCTATTGGTTGGCTTGCACCGTTTAAAACTTGCGTTAAGTTGTTTATACAAAAGTTATGGGTAATGAAAACCAACTGGAATGATGAACTAGATGATGACCTTAAAAAAGAATGGGACGTAATCATGAGAAGTAAGTCGTCATTACGAGAATTAACTATACCTCGTTGGTACAAAACGATGATATCATCAAAGGTGGAACTTCATGGCTTCGCGGACGCATCTCAGAAGGCCTATGCAGCTGTAGTATACATCAAAGTGGGCGCTATAATAAGCTTAGTAGCGGGTAAGAGCAATCCGGTGAAAAATAGAAAAACGCTGTCAAAATTAGAGTTATGTGCGGCTCATTTGTTGGCGAAGTTGACAGAAATTTTTTTATCAATAATTCAACGGCAGGTTGAAGTAAACACTTGGAGCTATTAAACAATAACCTTAGCTTGGATCGTCAATAATAAAAGCAAAGATCGATTCATCAAATCTAGAGTAGCCGAAATGAAAACGTTATTACCGCATGCAGTATGGCGGCATGTCGATACAAAGAGCAACCCAGCTGATGATGCTTCTAGAGGTGTGTCGGCTGACAAAATAAGCACGATGTGGTGAACTGGACCATCTTGGTTAAATCACGATAGAAGTCAGTGGCCTTCACAGAATCATCAGAAAATAACTTTGACATCGAGTGCACGAAGAACTGAATGTTGGCTGGAGGCGCTTTCTACAATGTTTTCATCTTTCCGCAAATTGCAAAAAGTTATCGCATGTGTAAAGCGATTTACTGGTAAGCTTAAGCGAAAGAAGTATCCTAACTGGCTTACATCCGAAGAACTGAAGACTCCGAATTACATGCTAGTTTGTCAATATCAAGAAGAATTTTTTTCGCTAAGAAAATGAATTTAAGGCAACGGAAAGAAGTCGATCCGAGGAGCAAGGTTGCAAATCTACATCCCTTTTTGGACGAAGATGGAATTCTCCGAGTCGGTGGGCGATTGAGAAATTCTGAACTACCGTACAATCATAAACATCCAATGCTATTAGAGAAGTCCTATATAGCGGAATTGATAGTAAAAGAAATCTATACAGCTACACTACATGGAGGTAATAGTCTGATAGCATCAATAATTCGACGCAAATATTGGATTACTGGTACGAAGAATCTCATAAAAAAAAGTATTAAGATACTGTGTAAGCTGAATCAGATACAGGAAATATAATACCGGCCAAATTGTGGGTGATCTGCCTCAAATACGAGTATCAGTGTCACATCCATTCACGCATACAGGCGAAGACTATGCTGCTCCAATATAGATAAGGTGTTCTCGTGGCAGAATCCAAAAATCGTTTAAAGGTTACATAGCTGTTTTTGTATGTATGGCAACGAGGGCGATCCATTTGGAAGCTGTTAGTGATCTTACATCAGCATTAAGACGATTTTTTTGCTAGAAGAGGCAAAGCGAATTCGTAGGAGCCACACGGAAGTTAGACAAAGAATTTATGGATGCAGTGAAGAAAAATTACTCTGTTTGCGAAAAACTTGAAGCCGAAAAAATGGAATTGCGTTTTATCCCCCCGGCAGGCCCCCATTTTGGAGGAATTTGGGAGGCCGGCGTTAAGTCTTTGAAGTATTACATTAGAAGAGTGATTGGAGACAACATGCTTACTTATGAAGAAATGGCAGCATTATTAGCGCAAATTGTAGCTGTGTTAAATTCACGACCTTTATCTAGTATGAATCACTCGTCAGATTTAATAAATGTTCTAACACCCGGGAACTTTCTAATTGGTCAACCGCTAGTTGGAAGTCCAGAAGTTGTAGACGACCTATGCATTAGTTCTCTCAATAGATGGAAAATAAAAAAAATTAAAAAGGACTTTTGGCAACGATGGAAAGATGAGTATTTGACAAGGTTACAACACAGATACAAATGGAGAAGTGAAAGAGAGAATTTGAAACAAAACCAAGTAGTTATAATTAAAGATGAAGCGACATCCCCCGCAAAGTGGCCTTTGGGAAGAATCATAGACACACATGCAGGCAAAGATTGAAAAGTGCGAGTAGTCACGTTAAAAATGGAAAATGGAGTTCTTAAACGTCCTATTCACAAGCTATGTCCTTTAGCAAAAATAGAGGACAACACTAATGAAGAGAAAAGCGGCCAAACAGCAAAGTGTAAAAGAACACCTGTGATAAATTAAGATTGCCAGGAAGATCAAAGGATGCTGTAATTCAGGCCATATACCGATTAATGACTGCAAGAGGGGTTTTTATAGATGGGACGTTGTTTATTGATATAAAAATTCCACTGTTGGAATGATTTTCATCGGATATATTAAACCTACCTATATCGAAAGATGGACTAACTATGGTCTCAGAATTGAAGCAACAATTGGTGGTTTAAATTTAAGAATTGGATTCATACCATCTCATCACTCAGCCGACGCTGAATCAGTGCCAAAAAGATGGAAAAAACGAGTATCTGTGCAAAGGAAATTGGGCGTGGGAACATGCTAACAACAACTCTTGTTAACTAGCTACACTGGTACCTAGCAATTCACATAATTGTTTATTTATCCAGATTAAAACCAAAAACATTTCGCTAGAGTTACACGAAAGAAGCAATTGGCTTTTTAGAATATTTGAACGCGCAACAGCTCACATTCTCTGCCAAAAAACTAAAAAAATAGTTGAACTACCTAGCCAAGGTGTTATTACATTACCCGCGGGATATACAGCTCGAATTGGAAAAACCACTTTATCATCACCACAAGACTCAGATCGGAACAATATAATGAATTCAGAACCTACTTGTTAAAGGAAGTCAAGGATTTTGAGATGTTAAAGCCATTCGATAATGTACCGATAAATCACACCGCTGAAGTCGAACGTTTGCTGAAGCAGATAGAAACTATTAAATCACATCACATAGAGCTCAATTCATTAAACTGGCAGTGGATACTCATCGTTAATGCTGCTTTTAGTTATTGGTATTATTTGTTGTGTAATTTTGATTAGGAGAAAATGTGTGACCAAAAGAAACGTTGTAGATGTTAAATTTAATGTTCCCCGGCAGAATGTATTTTTAATGATTTCCCATGTATTATTAGCTTAGGGTAGTAATATGAACATTATAATCTAATTTGTATTTTCCAGAAACTTAAGTAGATAATTTTCGTCATTATCTAGAAATGCATATTGAAGAGGAAAATTCCCAAATGTGTTTATCACACATTGTTTTTATCACACAGTTGGGAATTTTCACAGTTTATGTTAGTTCAGAATAATAACACAAACAATGTTTATCACTTGCTGGTACGCATGTGTGCGACTGCTAGGTATAGTTCTTGTTTAGTTTTAAGATTATCATAAGTAGTTCTTTAGGTTTTTATTTTTAATAAATAAATCTGCATCATACAAATGCTCAACACGTTTATTCATTTATCCGCGTAAAATAATAAACAATATCCATTATTATCGATCTTAATTTTTTCAAAATAATTTCCTAATTTTTTTCGATAGTCTTCTAACGCAGATTTTAAATATCTTAGAGATTTATTAAAATTACTGGGTTATTCAATGTTTTTATGGATTTATGGGAGTTTTGATCAGTCAGTGATAAATGGTCGTATATTTCCTGCCTATCTTCATAATCCATAGCCACAAATACCCATTTATATATTTTTCATCCTAGATTAAACAATCCTACTTCTTCCTATTATCCTTTGGTATTATAGTCTTGTTCTTGGATTTAATAATTTGACTTTCATTTATAATTATGTTCCGGTCATTTATTTCTAAAGTTCATATATCTTTCTCCATGTCACTTAGAATGCTCCTTACCTCGCCAATATTTATAACATGGACGATTGTTACGGTTTCGTTTACAATGTCAACTTCTCGCATTTTGATTTCGACAAGTCTATTTTCTTCGGAAATTTTGTTTACCTGAAGAGTTGCTCTGCTGAATTTTGTTAGAGACGTTAGCAATAGTTGAGAATCTGAAAATTTCGAATATCGTTTAATATAAAAAATATATAAAATTTTCCTCTTATTTTAGCTAGCCTTCTTGTTGTATGTTGGAATATTTAAATGGCCTTTTTATATTTGTTTTGTGGACATTTTCTAAATCGCATTTTATAAACTTTGGTTCTTCTTTATGTCTTAAACTTTTGTAATTTATTACAAATCCTGTTTCCCTTCCTTCTATGTAAAATTCCCTATTGCGGTTTAGTCTTTAAATATTATAATTTTTTTTCTTTCCAGTCACTTTTGATAAGTTCGTGATTTATGATACCATTTAGTACGTTAAATGGAGTACATTTGATAGTACTGTGATCTGTGGTATTGTAAAATCTTATGGCCTTTGTCATTTGAGTAATTATTGGCAATTTTGCTTCGAGCTTAAGTGTTCTAATATTTTCAGTTAAAGTGTTGTTAAAGCGTTCGGTATCAGATTTTCCCGTATGACAGTTTGGTTTAGTGGCATGAAATTCGATTCCTTCTTGTGTTAAGAAATCTCTCACGGTCCTGGAATTGAACTCGTTGCCAAAAACAAATGTTTTCAAGGTCTCTTTATTGTCAAAAATTCATTTATCTTGCCTATAATCGTCTGGTTGTCTCTATGCACCTGGAAACCAACATCATGTTTTGAAAATTTGTCGTTAAAAAATATAAATGAGTAGTTGGTATTCAACATGACCAATTTTGTTCATTGTTGTTGGTGTTTCGGTAAGGTAAAATTTTGTTTTGATTGGGTTTCGGTAACCGGAGTAATTATTTATAATTTTACTATCTTCAGTTGTGAGTGGTGGATTTTATGTTTCATCCCCTCATAAGTTGGGATAATTCCGGCATGTCCTACTTCGTTTTTATTGAAAAACGATATCTGTCTTCTTAGTGCGTTTTCATCCTCGATGTCCTTAACAAAATAGCTACACTTCACAAAGGAAAGCCTTTCAATACCTGAGTATATGTCCAATAAAATAAGTTGTAGTCTGTGAAATTGGTGATTGTTGAGCTCGGAAAATATCGCAAATTTTTCTTTATCAATATGTTTCGGACTATCCCAGCAAAAATTTCGTAATAGCAGCTCATTGATTTTTGCATTACCAATAATGACCTACCACTGCCCACTGCATTACTTCTAAAGTGAAAATAAGGCGTTACTAATAATGTGTTATACAGCTACTTATATTTCATGCCAGCGCCTTGAATACTGCATTACTTTCAAAGTGAAAATAATGAGTTCCTAGGTAACTAGTTACCTCCAATGACATCCCCGTGTTAAAATAATGAGCTTATCAGGCAAACTTCAACCAGTTACATCTCATTCTAAAACCCATTATTTGGTAATGTTTGTTTTTCCTGGGATATTAATAACATTATCAGAATCGAGGTCATGTTTATCGATAACAATTCTCTTGTTACTAAAAATTGTTTTCATTTCAATTTCCTTAGTCTCTAGTTAAATTATCTGGGTATTTAAAACTATTTACAATTGTGTCAAGAATCGGAAAGTGATCGTTAAAATTTTCTGCTTGCGAATTTACAGTTTCACCGTCCTCTGATTGATTGCGATTACTAGTAATTGGTATTTCTATAAAGTTTCCTTCCTGAGAATGATCAGTTTGAACCGCCAGAGAGGCTTCTGATTGCTTCATATTCTTGATGCTAAGCATTTCGTTGAAGGTGATTCCCAAATTTTCGGAATCAAATGTGTTTATTTCGCACTTTTCGCAATTGATTCGACTGAGAAAATCAGCTATTTTATTATTTATTTTCGCATCATATTCTTCTAATTGTATTAACCATCGTTGCAAATCAAATTGCCTTCCAAATATATAAGGTCTATAATATTTCACTCCCCAAACTATCGCCAATAATTCCTTTTCCATAGTGGAGTAATTTTGGTCATGATTGTTTAATGTTCGCGAAGCAAACGAAATTGGATGACCTTCATGGGTTAAAACTGCAACAATTGAAAAATTGCTGGCATCAGTAATAAGCTTGAAACGTTCGGGTACCTCATAATAGGAGCATTCGTTACAATGTGCTTAAATTTTTCAAAAGCGACAACATAATTTGGGTCCTTTATGTTAACGTTGGCATTTTTCTTCAAGTATTTTATCATTGGGTAAGCTATTTTCGAATAGTCTTTTATAAATATTCGGTAGAAACCTGTTATGTCCAAAAATGATATAATTTGCCTTTGCGTCATCGGGAGGCTTAATTTTTGAATCACCTCAATATTGTTTGTGTTTGGTTTGACACCTTGAGGTGTAAGGATATGACCCAAAAATTCAGTTTCTTTTTTCAAAAAGTTACATTTATCTATTTGAATTTTAAGTCCTGCTTCTCTTGGTGTTTGAAATATCCTCGTCAGGTTCTCCCTATGTTCGGATGATGACGTACTAAAAATTAAGGTTTGGACGACACAGATTTAGACCACACAGATTTTATTTATATACTGACGGAGCACAGAATTCATAAGACGCCGAAAAGTCGATGGAGTATTTTTAAGTCCAAATGAATTCATAATGTCCAAAAGGTGTGGAAAATGCAGGTTTCTGCATGTCATTTTCATTCATTAAAATTTGATGGATACCTTTAGCAAGGTCAATAGAAGAAAAATTTTGGGCTACTACTACTACAACTACCTAACTTGTCCAGAATTCCATCGAGATTAGGAATCGGGAACTTATCACTTACTGTATTCTCATTAAGCTTTCTATAATCGACAACGATTCGCCACTTTTGAAGGCCTGAATTGTCGGTCTTCTTTGGTACTACCCACAGAGAACTATTATAAGGTGAATTGCTTTCCCTAATTATATTCTGCTCTAACATCTCCTTTATCTCTTTCTGAATTTCCTTTTCGTGTGTCTGTGGATATCTGTAAATTTTCGAATAAATATGGCCGGTCTGTTGTTGTTATTATTTCATGTTTTATTTCGTTAGTTGCAGAAAGTTTATCTCCCACTATATAATATAATTCTTTGCAATTTAACAATAACTTTCCTCTGAATTTAAATGTTCTAAATTTAATTTTTGTATGTCGCTGTATTCAAGTGAACAAATTTCCTGACTAGTTAGTTAAATTTCTTTATTTTTAATTCAGTATTTTATGTGATACAAATTTTAAAAAATTAAATTAAAAAAAAAATTTAAATTAAATTAAAATATTAAATATCCGTATACATTTAAATACAATTAGACATATGTATAAATAAATGAATAAATAAATAAAAGAAGATACGACTATGACATTTCGTCGTCAGTCGGTGATATCAAAAGGAAAAAAATAATTATTTTTTACAAACTTTTTACTTATTTTAAATTTATTAATTATTATTTATTATTAATTAATTCTATTAATTCTATTCTATACGCTATAGCATCTATTATGTAGTGAATTACATTTTTCCAATTTAGATTGACATTATGTAAAATGGTTGTTACTTCCTCCTCTGTTAATGACACTTTACTGAAACATCTAAATCGTATATGACGAAGAATAGGGCAATTGGCTATAAAATGGACAAGGGTTTCAGGAACTTGAAGGTTACATAAAGAGCACATTCGAGATCTATGTTGTTGGAATCTTGTGGCATTTAGTTCAATTAGATCACATCGCGCTTTAAAAAACCAGCTTATTATATTAACATTTGCAATATTTTCAAAATACAATTGTTTATATTCATAATTTAATTTGCTATAAAAGCGGGTTGTTTCAGATGCTCTCTGGAGTAAAATTGTCCTTTCTTTTAAAGTTGTTAAAAGTTATTCTCTTAAAAACTCCCATTCTTCTCTCGTGGAACATTCTTCGATTCTAGTTGTATTGCAGTCTCTGCATAGTTTGTCTATGTAATTAAACCAAAATAATTGTTTTTGTATAAGTTTTTTTTAAGTTGATTTTGAAGAGTGTTTTTATAATGTATCTTAGATGTAGGTCCAAGGTATATATGTGACTATTTTCTATGCCTGTTTCCGGCAACAATATATACGTTGGTGTAAATGTTGGTAATTTCAAAACTTTTTTATGAAGAATCGTTGTAATTTGTCAACATCATCAAACAGTGTGAAACCCCAAATTTGGGCACCATATTTAACTGGTAACCGTGGTTCTTTTATTTATTTATTTATTAGGTCAATGGAATAAATCCTTAAAGACTTGTATAAATGATATAATTACATATGTACATATATTGAAACAATTAAATAGATTTACAAATAAAAACAAATAGTTAGGAATTTAAGAAAATAATGATATTATGCTTAATTACATCAGTGTTCAACGAAAAATCAATTAATTGATAAAGATTATTATAATCACAACAACAACAAAAGGATCAGCTAGAGCATAGTTGGTTTTCAAAGATTTAACAAAGAGTGGTTGGAATTGGCGTGATACTCGTTGAGGAATATTAAAAGTTATATTGATGACAAGAAAGTCAGAACAGATTTCATCAATAATTAGGTTGATCATAAATGTTACTTTTAGCATGTCCTACGGCTTTCCAAAGTAGGTAATTTTATTAATTTAAGTCGATCAACGTATGAAGGTAGATTAATTGCAGAATTCCAAGGTAAGCCACGTAAGCAAAAGAGTAGAAATTGTTTCTGTACAGACTCGATTCGTTGAATATGAATGTTATAGTAGGGATCCCATATTATTGACCCATATTCTAAAATAGGTCTTACAAGAAATTTAAAAAGTTGTTTGGTTATGTGGGGATCAATAAATTCTTTTGCCCATCGTTTAATAAAGGCGAGTGTACCTCTAGCTTTATTAACTGTCATGGTGACGTGAGATACAAAGTTTAATTTAGGATAAAGTAGAATCCCTAAATCCAGAAAAGTATCAACAAGTTCAAGCTGATATCCGCCCAAAAAGTAGTCAGCAGGAAAAACATTATTTCTAGAAAAACGCATACATTTACATTTTTTCAAATTTAGTTCCATTAGGTTACGGTTACACCACGAAAAGAAATTGTTAAGATCTGATTGAAGATGAATATGATCATTAGTTGACAGTAACTTAAAAAAATTTTAACATCATCAGCGAACATTAAAACGTTGCAAAAATTTATCACTTTTGGAAGATCATTGATGAAAAGGGAGAAAAGAATTGGTCCAAGATGGCTGCCTTGAGGAACACCAGAAGTCATTATAATATCTTTAGATGACATATTATTATACACTAGCATATTCCAGCACTCGACATTCGAGTGCAAATCCTAGGAAATTTTATTTTTTCATTTAATAAAGACCCTAAAGGTATGCTTCACAATTCAACTCATTTTAAATGAAGAGAACAAACTCAACACATTAACACAAACACATTAACAAATTTAATAAACACACACATAGCATTGCATAATTTTATGATTGTGTTAGTAGCAACTTTAAACGATCATAACTCCAAAAAAATATTCCAGACGATGAAAATCTATAAATCTGGGTAACAGCTAAAAAGAAATACCTTTCAAATGATAAATTTTTTGTCAAAATCGGGGTAAAACTTACATCGGTAACAAAAAATCGGCTAGCCTATTAATATTATAGATTACACGTTGTGTTCTCTCAGAAAGATATGATTTTATCCATTTAAGGCTTAATGGTGTTAAACCTAATAAATCCAATTTGATCAGTAGAAGGTTATGGTTTACTTTATCGAAAGCCTTACTAAAATCGGTGTATACTGCATCTATTTGTTTTTTTTTCTCGACAAAACCATCGTTAATTATTGTCGTAAAATGAAGCACATTCGTAACGGTAGAGCATTCTTTCCAAAATCCATGTTGAAATGGTGACAAAATTGACGATGAGTGATAGCACAAAAAATCTGTAATAAATTTCTCGAAAAGCTTAAGGATTGCACTAAGTTTAGCAATATCACGGTAATTAGACACATCCGATCTATTTCCAGATTTAAATAATGGAATGATGTAAGAAGCTCTCTAAAATTTTGGAAAATAACCGTTTTTTATTGACGCATTAAACAATAGAGTCAGTGGTGTTGCCGAGGTAGTAGCACAATAATTGAGTATAGAACTAGGAACCCCATCAGGTTCATGAGTAAATGAAATTTTAAGTTTCTTCAGGCTATTAACAAGTTCTGCCTTATCAATTAGGGGAAAAGATATAGCTTGATATGTGTTTAATGGATATGAATAGCTGTTGGAACAGTATTGAGCAACAGAATATGTACTAGCAAAAATGTCTGCAAACATGTTTCTTTTTATAGCATCATCACTAGATTCGATATCGTTAAATTTCATTACAGACGGATAACAAAGTTGAATTAACAAAGTTGTAAAATGCTTTAGGATCAGATTGAAATCTTCCTTCATTTTGTTTAGATAGTTTTTGTATAAATAATTGTTAAGAATATTATATTCGGCACGATGAATGGAGTATTTTTTAAAAAATACAAGAGGACCAAAAAATCATAACTGTTAACTAGTAGATTAGACACTTTAGTATTTAAACCACGAACATTCTGATACATAATGATTAGTCGATCAACAGGTATCGAATCTGGTTTTTTGAATTAAAGTTGAAGTTCGTATTTTCATTTATTCGATGACGGGGCGGTAGCTCAGCAATGTCATTTATTTATGGATATTCTTTAAATTCATATTCACGAACTAAAGTATTTACAGGCCAGAAACCAGGGTTAACGATTTGTTCATAAAGATGTAATCCTTTTTGGTACGGAATAGGAAAATTTATATATCATAACATCAGCTTCATAATTTAGTTTAGAGTTTATATAAAAGTTATTGTCATCAGTGGAGGTATCCGAAGAAAGACGCGAAATAAACATAGATTTTTTTGGCGGTATTACTTTTAGTAGTTTCGGTAACGCCTCTTCATTAGTTAAAGGTGGTGGAATTGCAGTTGTAGGCGCCAAGGACGTATTATTTAAAGATGGTAGCATTACAGTTTTAGACATCAAAGGAGCAGTATTTGTAAAAGATTGTGGATTATCAGTTGTAAGTATCGATGAAACTTTGTTAAAAGATGGTAGGAAAGCATTTTGAGGCATCAAAGGAAAAGTAATTGTCGTAAGCATATTCGCAGAATTCAGAGTTGTGTGGATAGAAGAAACAGTAGTATTATCAAGGTTTTCTCTATTCATGAATCTGGGTGACTTACGGTGACTTGGAGAAGGTAATTTAGGTGATTGGAGTCCATCCAATTACTTGAAATAATCGAAAAGCTTTCCATAAGAGTTTATTTGCCCGGATAAATTAGCAAAATGGTTTTGAATTTGCAAAAAATTGTTTTTAGTGCTTTGGAAGAAGCGGTAAAAATCAGTGCCAATTTTTTGACAGTCATTACAGCGCCAATGCAAGTTTTTATGCTTCGATACAGATTCGGCTACTAAACCAGATAAGCCCTGCATTTAAAGTAACATACACCAAGACAAAGCCAACAACTCATCATTCTCTCGTCACGACCTTCCAAAGAACAGCCTTTTTTTAAACATGCCATTTTAAGCGATTTAATTTAGTTTTATTGGGGGATTTAGATTTTTAAAATATGACTGGATAGATCTGCATACGGATTGAAAAAGATTCCACTTGACTTTCAAACAAATCTCCTTTTTACTTAGAAAGCTCTTCCATGTAGCATTAATGTTGTTTTTTGCCGATATGTTTCTCTTACCAAGGTGTTTGCTGAATGATACTTTTGGCGTGTATGTTACTCCTAAATAAGTGTATTCATTTTCAATTTGTATTGGTTCTCCATTAAACATAAAACTTTCATTTGCAGAAATTCTGCCACCTTTGAAAAATATCAACATTTAAGATTTGCTCATATTAACCTCCAGGTTCCATGCTGCACAATAAATATCAAGTTTATTGATCATCGCTCGCATAATCGAAATGTCTTCTGCTAAAATAACGATATCATCAGCATACAATAATAATCTTACATTTATATTATCAATATACACTCCTCCTTTTATATAATTGTGTAGGTCCTTCAAGTATAGTGAAAAAAGTTTTGGTGACAAAAGGCATCCTTGTTTTACGCCTGCATCAGTATCAAACTTTTCGGATAATTCTTCTCCCGTCCATACATTAAAAGTTGTTTTGCTATAAATACTTTCAATCATATTGACCATATTGTGTTGTGTAGTTTATATATCATGGATTTTCTCGAAATTTTATCGAATGCGGCCTTAAAATCAACAAAGAAAGCATATAGTTTACGATTCTTCTTAAGTTTAATGTTTGCAATTGCAGCTAAATTATATATGTTGTCTGATGTAGAGTATCCATGTCGAAATCCAGCTTGGAATTCTGTGATGACGTTATATTTATCCAACCACTTATTATTTTATTCAGAACTCCCATCATTACTTTAGCAATGGTATTCATAAAGGATATACAGCGATAATTGGTTGTTAATTCCCTATCGCCTTTTTTTAAAATTGGGAAAATTATGCTAGAGATGAACTTTTCATCTAATTTAGCGCTTTCAAAATTATATTGTACGAATTCGCCAGTTCCTCTATAAACATATCTGTAGCATTTTTCAAAAACTCATACGATACTCGATCCTCTCCTGGTGCCTTATTATATTTAGCTTTTGTCAACGAATATTTTATTTCTGATGATGTATGTTTAATTCACTGAGTTGTGAAATTATAAAATCGTTTTCAATATCAGCACATAAACTGAATTGAATTTAGTTTTTCTTTGGTAAAACAATCGGCACTTAAACCGTGTCTTTCCGTTTAAATTAAACTCTACGCTTTGGGTTGCAAAACAAGAATCTTCTTTTTATTTAAAAATTTCATACTTATATACTAATTTTACTAAAATTGACATTCTCTTTAATTCAACATTAATACAACATAAGCAAAAAAATTGTTTGTTTAAATCGATGACGCTATTGCTGCAATATTTTATTTTGGTCATTGGACTAATGAACTTATTAATGCTGTGTTAACATAAAAAATAAAATACAATTGTTTTCACCTAAAAACAAAACAGAGGAACAAACTTATTAATGCCATGTTAACATAAAATTAAATAACATTGTTTTCACATAAAAACAAAACAGATGAATGAACTTAGTAATGCTATGTTAACATAAAATTAAAATGAACTTGTTTTTACATAAACAAAAAATGAGCAATAGCAAAGTAACGCATTTCTTTTTGATATACAAAATAAAAATTGAATATAAGAATATGTATAAACATGCTCCCCCCGTTGAGTGGAGCTCAACAATGCGTTTTTGGTTGCTTCTAGATGCTGAGCTGGCAATTCTTGGTCATCTGAGGAGAGGCTGTGTTGACTTTAGTTTCATTTTGTGGGTGGTTGCTGATAGTTGTTATATATGTAATGTGAAATCAGACGTTGTGTGTTGATGACGCGGTGCTGGAGTTGGATGATGTTTGGAATTTCGTTTGACTATTAGATACATCAAGATGCAGCCAGTGGTGATCAATGCTGAGTAACCGACCGTCATATGGTGGTAATTGTGGGCTTCAATTCTATTTGGTAGTTGGAGTACTTCTTGTGCTGCCAATGACGTTTGTAAAGTTGTTAAGTTTTGTATTTGAGATAGGTATTCGTTTGTTTGTATGTCATTCAGCAATGGTTTTAAACGTTTTACATGGGTTTGTTCGGTGATTCTCCAAATGCTAGTATATGATGTTTGCAGGGAACTGGTGATCATTTGTTGTCCTTCCACGGTCATAAACTTATGTTTGAGTGTGCATTCTGGTTCCAGGGTAAGTAAGCCTGATCCTTTGAGAGTTAATTGTGTAATCTCTTTTCTACATACTGCGGTTGCACTAGACGGAAATTGCATTGCGTAGATCCATTTGTTGTGATGTCGGAGAGGTATCCATGTGACGGTGCCTTTTAATTGCTGCACTGGACAGTCCGACTGAGTTTGGTTGTGGAATAAGTTAATTTCACAGGAGCATGTTGACGAGCCTTGTTCGTATCGGATTTGGCCCTTGGGGCAAAGATACCTGTCTTTGTTAATGAGTGAGCACAAGTTAAATTCAGCATCACTAATCGTGAAATATTGGTTGCGAACGATATTGATGGCCAGAATAGCAGCACACGGCTTTATTGATACCAGTGTGTTGTTGATCCAGTTTGGCACTGGAATAAGGTTGAAGAGTTCAAACTGGTCATGTTCAACTAATGGTAGAGAGATGCTAAAAATTAGTGTGTTTTTCGTGAGTCCTCCTTTGACTTTCATAAGTTTGTACAATTGTAAAACATCTTCCTGTTGTACAGGTAATTCAAGTGATTTAGGCAAATGGAATTTTATTTTTGCTACTTCCTGCTGCAACTGATTGGGTGTCAAAATTAATGGACTGATAATACCATGGTGAGTGTTTGTCAGAATGTCAAGTATTGTAGACTGTGTACGTTGTAAATTTGCTGCTGTTATTGTGAGTTGAATACACAGTGATGAAAAGGTGCGGTAAATTTTTTCTTGATGTTGTTCTTCACTATCGTTATGTATCTTGTTGTATATTTATTTGTTGATCGATTTGGTCAAATTTCTTTTTTACTGTCTCTTGGTCTGATTTCATGATGTTGATTGTGGAGTCAATTATAGAAGTTTGATTTCTCAATAGCTGGAGCAGATGTGCTTCATTTTCTTTGACTTTCGAAATTGTTTGCGCCATGTCCTTTCTGAAGCATCTGCAAAAGCATGAATTTGTATTTTTGATGATACATGCCCTTCGAAAATATGCCGAGAAAATTTAATTTTATTTGCATGTTCCAACTCATTGCGAAAGGTCGTCCATCTCATATACAGTTCTGCTGGCAATGCCTCATCCCATGTCAGTTTCATCTGCCAAAGATCTTGAATAAACATTTGGGCAGTGACAACAATTGGCGCTAGTACTCCCAAAGGATCAAAGAGTTTAGCTAAATCTGACGTAACAGTTCGCTTGGTGACATGTTTGATATCCCCCAAGCACACCTTAACACAGAATTTGTCAATTTTTGGCATCCATGTTAAGCCTAAGGTTTTCACTGCATGATTATTTTCATTATTAAAATCAATATTGACTTCATGTTCTTCTTCTGTGATGTTTTGAAGTAGCTGCTGATGATTTGCGCTCCATTTTTGTAGGATTAGACAGTGCTGACTTAGGATGTGTTTCAGCTCTTGTTGGATGTTAAGTGTTGTATTCAGACTGTCGTCTCCGCCGATTCCATTATCTACGTAAAAATTTTCAAGTAAGAATCGGGCTCCATATGGATACTGTGCCATGTTTTCTTTAGCTATCTTCTCCAAACATTTGGTAGCCAAATATGGTGCGGATCGTGTTCCATAGGTAATTGTGTTGAGTTGATAATATTTGATTGGCTTCGTTGGATCCTTTCTCCAGATAATGATTTGGAATTTTCTGTCTTCTGGGTGCATTAATATTTGCCGAGACATTTTTTCAATGTCGGTCGTGAAAACAAAGCGTGGTAGGCGGAAACGAAGTAGAATAGAAAAAAGCTCGCTTTGGACCGTGGGTCCTGTGTGCATCAAATCGTTCAGTGATAAGCCTGAAGATGTTTTAGTGGAGGCATCGAAGACCACGCGTAATTTAGTTGTTGAGCTTTCGGGCCTCAATATGCAGTGGTGAGGAATGAAGTAGCTTGGTTCAATTGTGGAGTTTATATCTATTTGTGTCATGTGACCCAAGGCTTCACATTCTTCCATAAAGCGTATGTATTGGGTTTTTATCTCTGGGGCCTTTGCCAAGCGGCGCTCCAGTGATAGGAATCTATTGAATGCGATTCCATGCGACTCACCTAATGCATTTGGATTGTCACAAAATGGAATTTTGACCGAAAATCTCCCACTTTTGTCGATCGTGTGGTTTTGTGCGAAATGATTTCCGCACTGTTTTTCTGAAACAGACAGGTTGTCTGCCGTTTTAATGTTCTCCAGCTCCCAGAGTTGAGCAATGGATTCTTCTAGATTCATGTCGTCTTCGGTACACATTCCACACGTTGCAGTTGATGTCTGACTTGTGCCAACCTTGCCTGCAATGACCCAACCAAGTGCAGTATTTTGTAGTGTAGGTAGATTATTAGCCAGTTTGATTTGTCCTATCGCCAATAACTGGTGATAAAACTCTGCACCTAATAAGACATCGATTTTGTCAGGACGGTTGAATTCTGGATCGGCTAATACAATAATTTTGGGAATTGGCCAGCGATCAGTGTTGATGGCTTGAGACGAAATTATGTGTGGGAGCACGGCTGCTTCAAGTCGTGTGGTGAAGTTGCTGATTCTAGACTGTAATATAACGTTGACTCTATGTTGTACCTTTGTACTGCTTGATCCGATCCCAGTGATACAGATTGAAGCTGGCTTAGGTGAAATTCCAAGGCGTTTGATTAAGCGTTCGCTGATAAGGTTAAGTTGTGATCCAGAGTCGAGAATTGCTCTGCATTGTACCTCTTTTCCGTTTGCCATAATGTTAACCATTGCAGTGCTGAGGAGAATGTAGCTATTTGTTTGGGAATGTTTGGCTGCGGCTAGTGATGCGGCTTCCTGGTTAATTGGTGTGGCCTTTGTGACCATTGATGAGCGTTCTTCAGACACATGGTTGTGTGGGAGGTTGGTTTTTGATGTCGATTTGTTCACGTTCTGGTTGGGATATCCCAGATGTAGGAGTGTGTTGTGCTTGTTAGTGCACTTCGTACAACTTCTTGATATACAATTTCTCGCATTGTGACCAGGTTTTAAACAATTGACACAACATTTTTGTTCTTGAACGTACCGAAGTCGTGATGAGGGTGACAACTGAAGAAACGTTTTACATGCAAACAATGGGTGGTTGCCATTTTTGCACAGTATACAAAACAAATTGTTATGGTTTTTGGATGTGATGGAAGTTCATACCTTTGGCCTTGAGGCTGCTGATTTCTCCTTTTCTACTAGCGCCTCCATAAATTGGAAGTGGTTTTCTAAGAATTTTAAAAAATCTTTGATTGTCGGGACTTCTCGTGGTTGCAGTAGAGCTTGTTCGTAACGCAAGCGTGTGGCTTGATCTAGCCTTTTCAGCAGTAAATGGAGTAGAATTGGGTCCCAGCTTGATGTGTCTATTTGAAGGTTTTTGAGTGCTAAGAGACACTCCAAGGTTTTGTCATGCAACGTGTTATAGTTGTTGCTTGATGATTTGTTTGGTGCATCGATCAGCTCTTGAATTAGTTTACTGACCAGCAACCTTTTGTTGTTGTAGCGATCTACAACGATAGTCCATGCAGCATCAAAATTTTCTCCAGTGGCGGTGAAATGTTTTATTAGGTTGGCTGCTTCCCCCATTATATGTGTTTTCAGATACCAGATTTTCTGCACCTTTGACATTGAGTGGTTTACTATTAGCGATGAAAATAAATCATGAAATTCTTGCCACTTTAGATAATTTCCATCAAATTTTGGTATTGTAATTTTTGGCATTGGGAATGATTCTGGCTGACTACTAATATAACCAGGGTTAAGTTGAGTTGTGGTTCTGGTGTCGGCCTTGACGAAATTCCGTACCTTCTTTTCTAAAATGATGAACCGCTCCATGTTGTAGCCTTGTTCCTCAGGATCGTCGCATATTTCAGCTATTTGAAAATGTAAACTTTCAATGTTTTCCCATAGTTTTGAGGCAGTTGCTATGTCCTCATTAGTTGACTCTTGAAGTAAACGATCCAGAGAATTCATCATTGCTGTTTGCCGTCGTGTAAGCTTGACAAATTCCAATGCTTTTATTGTCAGCTCTTGTCTTTCTGCTGCCTGAGGCTTTACGTTGCTGGTCAGCTCTTGTCTTTCTGATGCCTGAGGCTTTAAATTTGGATTTTGCTTCCCAGATGAGGTTTGAGTAAATTTTTGTATGGCTGCTTCGAATATATTTTTATATTCGTGGAATATATTCATGATCGCGGTGTAGTAGTCATCCGTGAAGTACTGGTGATCGAGCGGTAGGTTCTCTAGTAGACGAATTTTATTGTCATTGGCTTCAAATTCAGACCACTCATCATTAAGCATTCTTAATCTTTCTTGAAAATAGTTCTCAGATTCTTTTCTTGCAGAAGCATCCTTCTTAAAGTTTCGGATGATCACTTCAATTTTTTCGCCGATTTTCTTCTGACTGATAACCAATTCGTTGAACGAGGCCATTGTTGGTTGTTGATAATTGTTGAAAGGATCCTGGTGTGGGTCCTGTTGATATTTGGCTTCTTGTTGCGGGTCCAAAAAATTATGAGTTCCTGTACCTTGTTACAGGATCACGTCGGGGTCACCAAAAAATGTTTAATTCACTGAGTTGTGAAATTATAAAATCGTTTTCAATATCAGCACATAAACTGAATTGAATTTAGTTTTTCTTTGGTAAAACAATCGGAACTTAAACCGTGTCTTTCCGTTTAAATTAAACTCTACGCTTTGGGTTGCAAAACAAGAATCTTCTTTTTATTTAAAAATTTCATACTTATATACTAATTTTACTAAAATTGCCATTCTCTTTAATTCAACATTAATACAACATAAGCAAAAAAATTGTTTGTTTAAATCGATGACGCTATTGCTGCAATATTTTATTTTGGTCATTGGACTAATGAACTTATTAATGCTGTGTTAACATAAAAAATAAAATACAATTGTTTTCACCTAAAAACAAAACAGAGGAACAAACTTATTAATGCCATGTTAACATAAAATTAAATAAAATTGTTTTCACATAAAAACAAAACAGATGAATGAACGTAGTAATGCTATGTTAACATAAAATTAAAATGAACTTGTTTTTACATAAACAAAAAATGAGCAATAGCAAAGTAACGCATTTCTTTTTGATATACAAAATAAAAATTGAATATAAGAATATGTATAAACAACGTAATTGGGCTGTCTAAATCTTCATCATAGAAACACATCGGCGCATATTGAAAATCATTTTAGGTTTGAGAAGAGTTTAGCAGTGCTGAAAAATAGTTTTTGAAATCAGACGCAGATATTCCACTACTTTTTTTGTCTATCTATTTGCCTTAATGAAGTTTTGCTTTCTCCACACAATATTTTAAATTTACGATTGTCTTTAAGATATTTCAGTTTATTTTCCATTGTATAGCTTTGTCTGTATTTTCTCAAGGATTTGAAGGACTTTTTTCTGGCATAAAAACATTTGAAATTAAACCACCGGTTTTCCGTTTGAATTTGATTTACTACTTTGAATGTAGTGGGATTTGCTTGACATATAATATCTGTTAAACTTGCCAATCCTAGAACTTCTTGCTGTTGTTTAAAGATATTAAGTTGTTGATTCAATTGATGTTTGTAGTTTTCGACTTTTCTTTCATCCCATTTAAGTTTAGGTAATAAATTCATTGTGTTATTTTCGTTATTATTATTTACTGTTATACTGACCGTTACTATTATTGGCATATGGTCGGACCAAATTTTTTCATCAACAATGAAATTATCTATATATTTTAAAATTTCGTGTGAAACTGCAGATATAACATTTACTGATTCACCTGCACCACTGATGAAAGCAAAATTACCCATCTCGTCTCCTTTAGTACACCCATTTGTTATATATAAGCCAAAATATTGGCAAAACTCATTAAACAATCTGCCTTTAGCATTAATTTCTGCATCCTTTGAATTTCGTACTAGAAGACCAACACTGAACGTTGTTCGTAAAAATTCATCTAGCATTTGTTGGGTTTTGCCTATTCTAATATTGAGATCTCCCATTATATTTGGATTTATAATATCCGCGCTTGTAAAATATCGTCTCAATCTTTCAAACTCAACATTCCATGTTGCTGCTCTAAGATACAATGGTATAACATTAATCTCTGCATTATTTATTTTTTATCATAGTAGATTCAATTTCTTCTTCTGTATTAAAAATACAATTTATATTTCTGGTTTTTAATCCTATTTTTGCTCCATAAACACTACCGCCACTAGCTCTTCCAAATCTACTGCTCCTAAATGCTGGTTTCCAATATGTATTATAGCCCGTAAAAAATTTTTTGAACCTTTCTATTTTATCTTCAGAAAAGTCATTATACAGAATTTTATTTTCTAAGCCATTAATATTGTAAGCTATCAAATTTAAGGACAGAACTAAATCCTGATTATTTTCAACTACATTATAGATTTCGTTCGTAAAACACTTTCATTGCGAACGGACGCTTATTATCGGTGCTATAACAAATTGAACTATTTCAGTGTATTCAAGTGAAAATAAATTCATAAAAAATTCAAAAATAATAAAACAATTAAATTATAACACAACAGTGCCAAATAATATACAAATATTCAAACAAAATTACTTATTATTAAAAAATAAACATAAACCATAAACCTAAACGCAAAATCCATTACATATTTTTACATTTCTTAAAAACAAAAGCATAAAACAAAAATCAAAAAATGAGTTCTCTTTGTGATCATTGCAAAAAATCTCTCCCAACCTCGGGTGATTATGTTAAATGCCTTATTTGCAAATCGAATTACCACTATTCTCCGTGCACAACCGTAACCAAAAAAACATATGATAATATGCATGCCGATAAAAAATCTGAGTGGAAATGCCAAAACTGCAGAAAAAACAAATCCCCAAACCCCTCTGTTGTAATTGATGATAACGGACAACAAAAACAACAACGTGATGACGATGACACAGACTCAAATAATGATGAGAATGCTAAACGTTTCAAAGATTCCCTCTCTATTAGTCTTTTTAACACTAAGTTATGCTCTGTACAATCAGATGTTAACGAGATGAAGGTAACAATGCAAAATCTAGCTCTAAGCATAAACACACAAATACAAAATGCATTAACAACAATAACAACCAAAATTGAGAGCTTAGCTACACAAGTCAATGATCTTCACGACAAAAGCAAAGAAAACACAAAACAAATCAGTGAAATGGAGACACGCATTAATAAATTAGAGCAACAAGCGATCAACAAAAATATAGAAATAAACAATGTACAAAACAAAAACATGAGCGCAGCCGACGTAGTACAAAAAATTGCATCGGTTTTGACTGTTGACATTGGTCAAGCTGATATTAACAATGCTTACCGATTAAGAAACAACGAAAATAAAATAATAGTTGAATTTTCTGCACTCAACAAAAAACGAGAGATGATGAAAAAAATAAATGGCCACAGAATTGAAGCAAAATTATTAGATGATGAAGAAAACATCAACCAAAATAACACAACAAGTAACAACGCAGAAACCACAACCCAGCAAAACTTTGTTTACATAAACGATCAACTTACAGCCAACAATCGCCGTCTGTTATGGCAAACCAAAATAAAAGCTAAGGAATGCAAATGGAGATTTGTTTGGGTGCGGAATGGGTGTATTTTTGCCCGCAAAATCGAGAATTCTCCCGCTATTATTATCAACAACTCAAAGGATATTGAATTAATCAACTAAAAAATAAATATATAAATATCACATAAATTGTAAATTAAAAATATACTAAATTTAAAACAAACAAACATTTTTTATACACTTTTTCTTTTTAAAAAAACAAAAATCAAAAATGAATAAATTACAGAGTCAAACTCTAAACAATCTTAATGAAATTAATCAAAGATTTTTAAGCTATCCCATGTCATTAATTTATATGAACATTCGCTCACTTCGCAAAAACTTTTCACAATTTTTAGTAACGATACAAAGTGTAATAAACAAAATAAAAATAATAGTTCTAGTGGAAACAAACATTACTGATGATGAGAATAGCCTGTATAGTTTAAATGGTTTCAATTCCCTTTTTTTAAATAGAAAATATGATGATGGAAAAAGCAGAGGGGGAGGAGGGATAGCAGTCTACATAAGAGAAAACATACTTTACACAAATCTCACACAAAATACTCTTTCATTTGAACTGATACACTTAGAATTAAATATCAATAATACAACTCTTTCCCTTCTCTCAATTTACCGCCCCCCATCCAATAATGTTAACAGCTTCATAGCTGAACTTGAACAAATTATAAACCAAATCAAAAGGAAACAAGAAATAATATATGTTGGAGATATTAACATAGACATAACGAAGAAAAACATTACAACAAAAAACTACCTTGATATGGTTTTGTCGAATGGATTAGAGTCGATGATAAATGAGAGCACGCGAGTTGATGTAAACAAAAATACAAGTACATGTATTGATCATCTGTTTGTTAAAAACAAACAATCTACCACACAAAATAATGCAGCAATAATAACAACAACAATATCGGATCACTACTCTCTATTTTTTTGTACACAAAAGGAAGATAACAACCAGGGAACAGAAAACTACAATTATCAGGGTTCGGAAATAAACACTTATCTGGTTAATAAAAATATTAGAGAAGCAAACTGGAAAGATATTATCAAACAAAATCAAAACAAAAATACAAATGAATTATACACACATATTTATGAAAGATTTAATTTAATATACGAAAGTTCAAAACAAATTAAAAAATCAAAAAACCTAGAAAACTAAATCCGTGGATAAGTGAAGAGCTAATTGAAAACTGCTATATTAGGGATAAACTTTACAAAAAATGGATAAATAGTCGAAAAAACAAAACTTATGAAAATGATTATAAAAAGTATAGAAATTCATTAAATAAAAACATTAACAATGCAAAAAACAATTACTATAGAACAAAATTTATTGAAAATAGAAATAACATGCGCGGTACATGGCAAGTCGTAAACGAAATCGTTGGTAAGAAAACAAATAACATTGATGATACTATTTAAAAAAATTTTAAAAATGAAAGTTCGGAAAATGTATTAAAAAACTTTGCTAATAGTTTTAACGAAAACGTCCAAAATATAATACATATTTGTAATATAAAAACAATGAATAATGAAACAATTATGTTACCTAACTCAATGTATCTTGCGCCTACTAATGAGGAGGAAATATACTACATATAAAAAAAGCTGAATACAAAAAAGAGTGCTGGAATTGACGGAATTAGACCGAAGGATTTGAGAAATAATGCTAATTTTATGACGCCAATACTGACTGCTCTTGTAAATTCCTGTTTGGACAGCGCACTAATCCCGAAACTGTTAAAAACATCAATAATTCGACCAATTTATAAAAGCGGACCGAAAACGGAACCCATAAACTACAGACCGATAGCCATTTTATCTGTTGTAGAAAAAATTATCGAAGAAATTGTTGTAAAAAGACTCATGCAATTTCTGGAAAAATATAAAATTATTAACCCAAATCAATTTGGTTTCCAAAAGGGCAAAAATATAAATAAGTTACTAGGAGAATTCTCAAATCACATAAATACAAAATTAAGTAATAACAATCACTGTCTAGCCGTTTTCATTGATTTTAGCAAAGCATTCGATACTCTGTCGCACGAAAATCTAATTAATATATTAGAGAGAACTGGCATCCGCGGAAGCTGCTTAAACTGGTTTAAAAATTATCTCAGTTTAAGGACGTATCGGGTTAAAATAAATAACAAACTAAGTGAAGAAATAGGATCATGTCATGGAGTACCTCAAGGATCAAAACTAGGCCCAATACTATACCTTATTTATGCAAATGACATGCTTAGTGTGCTTAAAAATAGCACAACATTTGCTTATGCAGATGACACTGCTATCATTGTTTCACATAAAAACATTAACACCGCAACTAATATAATGCAAAATCAACTTGATACTGTAACCAAATGGTGCCATGACAATGGTCTAGTGATAAACTCCACAAAAACAAAACTTCTGCACATAAAACCCCCACATATTAGAAATATTAACGTGATGATAAAATTACACGACCAACAGTGTCTCCACAATAATACCAACAACGCAAATATTAACGTGATGATAAAATTACACGACCAACAGTGTCTCCACAATAATACCAACAACGCAAACACTAATGATAAATGCAGCACGTACATTGAACTCGTCGATACCTACAAGTATCTTGGAGTATACGTAGACAGTAATTTCAAATGGAAAACCCACGTAGAGATCGTTCAAAAAAAACTTCGAAAAACTGCATATATGCTCTTTCATTTAAGCAACTGCGCGACATTCAGTGTTCTAAAACAAGCCTATTTGTCTCTCGCAGAATCCTATATTAGACATGGGATTACAGCATGGGGCACTGCAACATACTGCAAAGCACTACAAAATACACAAAACAGACTATTAAAAATTCTGTGGAGAAATCAATTATTTCTAAATAACAACAATATCATTAGGAACAACAGCATAGATCGCAATAGTAATAATAGTAACTTCACCAACAACAACGGCGTCATCAACAACAACATTAACGGCAACATCATGAACAACAACATTAATAACAACATCAGAAACGACATATCAGCAAACAGCAACAACTTAGGCAACAACTTCATTAACTTCTCAATCAACAACAATGGCTCCAACAACATAGGCAATGATAACAACAACCATAACGGCATCAACAACAACATTAACGGCAACATTATGAACATCAGGAACAACAACAATAATAACATCATCAGAAACAACATATCAGGCAACAACAACTTAATAAACTTCTCGATCAACAACACTGGCGTTAACAACATAGGCAATGATAACAACAACCACAACGGCAATAACAACAACGTTATCAACAACAATAGTATCAGCAACAATATTATAAACAACATAAGTAATAATAACAACAGCCCGATGAACAACAACCATATTATCAGCCACAACCCAATCAACAGCAACAACAACTTAGTCAGCAATACTAACACATATAATACCACCAGAAACAACATCAACCAATACAGCAATACTTTTCGCACAAAACCAACATCAAACAACCTAGCAAAAGACCTCAACGTACTTAATGTGAAAAGTATCTATTATACAACAATGGCAAATGAATTTTTTAATGATACAAGATTTGTTCGTGTAATCGATCACGATTACAACACAAGACGACGAGCAGAAGGCCAACTTAAGGTTGACCAACACAAAAACAATTACGGAAAAAATACACTTACCATATCAATACCAACAATATTAAATAAATTACCTTCATATATAATGAACATTTCTAATAAATTTAAGAGAAAAAAACTAATTAAAAAATACTTCCTAAATTCGCAATGAATATAATATAATATGAATTTTTCAAGGTTAATTGAATCACATCCCGCAGACAAGCCAATAGGCTTCGCGGGTTAGATTAAGTTATATTGTAAACTTTATTTTATATCAATAAAAAATACTGAATACTGAAAAAAAAAAAAAAAAAAAATTATGGTTTACATTTATAATCTTTCTGACAATTACTTCTTTATTAATATTTTTTATTATTTTCTTGTATTTAATGTAGACAATATTTTATAATAATCTGCATTCACAGAATCTATACAATTACCATATAATTTATGTAATACCTCTTTACCTAACAGCTTTCCACTAATTAATTCTTTCTGGTTGTTCCAATAAAACAGTAGTGTGACGAAGAGAGTTCTGGAAACAAGAGCAGGGAGCAAAAATGTTATACTAATTTTGTATGGGAAAACTAACAGCAACGATAAGAAAATCAACCCTGTTTTGTTAAAAGTTCTGTTGTGGTTTTGATTGATATGGATGTGTGAATGTGTGTTTGAAACAGTTGGAATGTTCTGTTGTTAAAAGTTCTGTTGTCGTTTTTGATTGATATGTATGTGTGAATGTGTGTTGGTATGTACCTAATCAGATTCAGCGACGGTGTGAAAATAGTTTATGAAAACATCAAATTAAGTTGTTTGAATACAAAAGCTTGTTCTTAACCTTACTCAATTAAGTTGATATAATCGTTTAAAAACAAATCAAAACAATACTATTTATATTTATTTTATTTATTAATTTTTTTTTGGAGAATTTTATAATGTAATAAAAAATAAATCTCATATTTAAGTATATATAATATTATTGAAGTTCATCTTTGTTGAATTATGTTGATTGGAAAATCCCAACCATTTAACGTACATCTGTTGTCCCATAGTTTTAATAACATTTTCAATCAAATATGTATTTGGATAAAGTGTCTTCAATAGTTCATTTTCATAGAATCCGCCAACAATCGGATTCTTTTGATAGTCTTCTAATAAATAAGTAATGGGGTTTGTGTTCTGTAAAGTACGAATTTTAAAAATTTCAGTTGTCCAGTTTGGAGTATATCCTTTTGCAAAAATATGTTTATATTTACTAATTCGAACGTGATCTCCAACTTTTAGTTTACCAAATTTATATATTTTAGGATGATTATAGGCTTGTTTTAATATAGAACTTTCATTTTCTATGTTAACAGAATTTGGCTTCATTCCAATTTTTCTATGTTTTTTATTATTATATTGATTAATTAAATCCTTGCATATATGTATCCATTGATAATTTCTTTGTAGACTAAACTTTTTCCACATCATTCCTTTTAGAGTTCTATTAAATCGTTCTACAATAGACGCTTTCATGATACTATATGTAGAATAGTGGTTGATATTATGTTTTTTCATCAGGTTTTGAAATATTTTATTATAGAACTCTTTACCATTGTCATTTTGCAAGTTTTTTGGAAATCTCTTTAGTGAAAAAATAGATTTCATAGCATTGGTAATATCTTCACTACCTTTCGATTTTACGGGAACAGCCCAAGCAAACTTTGAAAATGTATCTATAACTGTTAAAATAAATCTATAACCTTTGTTATATTTTGAATAAACACCCATTTCAACAAGATCTGCTTGCCAAAGATCGTCAATTCCTTTGTCTACCACTCGACGTCGAACGAAATTTCTGCGTGCTTGTTTATGAAGCTCCTGAACCACATCTTGTCGCTCCATTTCTAACATCTATCTTAGATTACATCAATTTAAATGCTGTTGATGTAGGATTTAAATCAAAACGATTTATATTTCAATGTTTAAATGTTTTGTAATGAGCTTAAGACGTTCTTCAACTGAACCAATTTTATAATTAAATAATGATCTCATTTCTTTTAGTGATTGATCGATATTATTTTGTAAGATACTTTGATCATGTATTAATTTACTTAAACTTGTTTCTAAATTCCCGAATTTTTCTGTACACAACACGTTTTGTTGTTGTATTATTTCGTTAAAACGATTCTCCGTTTCCTTAATTCGCTCCATACACATTGTATCCAGTTGTTTCTTTATTTCACTAAAATAACTTTTCATATAAATTTTGTTCACAGCATCGTTTTCCAATAGGATTAGCAATATTTTTTATTCTCCGCAAGTTAAAGTTGAAATTACGATCACTATCCAAATGAATCTTGATATGCGGATTTTGATATCTTGCAGATTGATCAATATAATGTCCAAACTTATCGATAGGCATTTTATGAATATGAATTGTTAAATATTTTTAAGTCTATTTATATAATAATCTTTGCTTCTCTCAATTCCTCAATAATTGATACAATTTCATTATTATGATTTGAGTGACCAGCTGTTGTTGATGAAATCAATAGACGTAATCTATCAACCAATTCGTTAGGATCATCCCAATAAACATAATTGACCTTTTTTCTATTCAACTTCATTAAACCTTTTCCCTTATGAATTGTCTGTTGTTTAAATAGGTTTTTAATAATCGTTGTATATTTAATTGAACGATTTCCTTTAATTTGACCATTAATGCTGTTATTTCGTTTATAAGCATTAGTCATTTCCAATATTTGTTTGTAATTATTTAAATCTGTGTTATTATAACTGATTGGTTTCTCAACCTGATGTAAAGGGCCATTTTGAATTACCTACAGTAATATTGGTTGAATTGAAAGTGATGGGTTCATTACACAGTCTCCAGATTTGATCTTTGTCCTTATGAGGTCCATAGGTTTTATCATATATATTTAAATTAACTTTTGATAAATTATATTGAATACTTTGATCGGGATGTATTGCAATAGTGTTATCATCATCATCATCATCATCATTATTAATATTATTACTATTATCATTGTTATCAACACCATCATCATAGTGATCAGCATCATTTTCACCATCAAATGATTTAAACGTATTTGAACTTTTCTCGATTTTCTTGTTATCAAAGCTTGAAGAAAGCGTATTATAATCAAGCTTACTCTTTTTATATGGTGTGCTGAAGGCAACTTTGTTATTCTCAAGATCATGTTTAAAAAGAGTTATCCAAATACTTTTCATGTTTTATAATATTATTATTATTAGTTGATTGAGCTATTTCTTTTAATGGTTTTGATATTGGTTTAAGTGTCTTTTCTAACATCTCATCATTTGCGATTTCCCCAAGTAAAATATTTTTATATTTCTTTTTTAAAATATTTCGAGTTTTAATAAGATTATTAACTAGATTTGTATTCATATTGATAGATTGAAATAGAAGCAAAACAAACAGATCAGATTAGCAGTTAGCGATTTATTAGATAGTAGCAGAATATAGTTGAGAAGTTATTAGTTTAATAATTGATTGTGTACTGATTTTAAAATATCCATAATATTTCTTTTATAGATTTATAAATACATCGCAACCTTTTCTATATCGACCATTATTCATAGGATCATCTTTGTTAATAACTAGAAAACCATATTTTTCTTTCCAACACTCGGCACATAACATATAAAATGTTTTTGAAGTCATATCAGAACCAACATGATTATTGTAAATATGTTTAATATTCGTTGCATCCTGTTTAAACATTATAATCATATTTGCATTATCGCGAATCAAGTGTTTTGGTATACGTGTATAAGTTTGACATAAATAAAAACTATCAATGTCTTTATGACGACCCATACAAAAGTAAGAACGTACATGATTTTGTTTCTCACAAGCTATATCATCGAATATAAATATTGAATTCGGTTTAACTCCGTCTGGGGATTGAACATCATCATTATTGGAAAATGATGAAAAATTTATCATCTTGATAGGTTTAATTAAATTTTCTAAGTACTTATATTTCGGTTGTTGTGTTGATTTTGAATATAAGGAAATGTTTTTAAATTTCAATCCATGGGACTTCCGATAAGAGTGATCATCACATTTGTTTTCCACAATTTGATGGACCCACAATAAGAGCTCGAATAGAATTCGGTAGTAATGAACTATGACGAATTTTATTTGATGAATCGAACTTTGATTCGATATTCTTTACATTAATGCTTTTCTGTTCTTTAAAAAAACGCATTCTGAAGTCTAATGATAACATAATATATAAACCAGGCTCTTTTATTTGTTTTCAATCAATTTAATTTCAATCTTTAATCGATAAAGTACCAATTGATATGAATATCATTTATAAAAAGATATTCAGTCGTCATCCATCCTTCATTGGTAAAGGGTTTCTGAATAAAATAATTAATAAACTTCCTTTTGAACTTCATTTACCCGGTTATCAATTTGGCGGACCTGGTACAAAATTAAAGAAACGTTTAGATAGAGGTGATCAAGGAATCAATCCGTTGGATACTGCTTGCAGACAGCACGATATAGCATACTCAAACAATAAAGATTTAGAGAAAAGACATATTGCTGATAGAATCTTAGCTGAAAAGGCTTGGCAAAGGGTTAAAGCAAGTGATAGTAGTTTGGGCGAAAAATCAAACGCTTGGTTTGTTACTACTGCAATGAAAGCAAAAACAAAATTCGGAATGGGTAACGTTATTAGTAGAACTAAAAGATCGTCTCCAGTAAATGAACATCAACTATTTAGACATGCATTGGAAAGTGCAAGAAAGAATATAAAGAAAACTGAAAACTTGAAAGATGCTATAAAGATTTCACGAAAAGTTGTAAGCAATATTTTCAAGGAAAAAAAAAATCATTAATAAAACACCTCGAATAATACCGCTACCAAAATCTGGAGGTTTTCTTCCACTTGCACCTATATTTGCTGCACTGGGCGCACTTGGTGGTTTAGCTGGTAGTGTATCTGGTATTGCAAAAGCAATCAATGTAGTTAAAAATGGAAAGCAGCAGTTGACTGAAGCAAAACGACACAATAGCACAATGGAAGCCATCGCGATGGGAAAAGGCATGTTCCTAAAACCATATAAAAAAGGGTTTGGATTATATTTAAAACCTTATCAACAGAATTTTTAAAGACGCTACCTAAAATAGCCCATTCTGATGTAGACTTGAGAAAATATGCAAAACATATTCCAAATTTTAGAGGAGTGTTTATGTGCAACACTCTTCCAAGTACACCATTTAAAAAAGAATGTGGAATAATCAATCTGGATACTTCAAAGGGACCTGGCACGCATTGGGTAGCGTACTGGAAAAACAACAATCAAATTGAATATTTTGATAGCTTTGGTAACTTGCAACCACCGAAACATTTAATAAAATATTTAGGAAAAAACATTAGTTATAATTATGATAGATATCAAAATTTTAACACAATAAACTGTGGTCATTTATGTTTAAAATTTTTGTTTTCGAAACTAATCTAAAAAGAAGAAATTATAATTGCTTTAATAAAATACAACGATTAAGAATTAAAAAGATCTTGTTTTATTTATAAATAAACATATTTTTTTTTTCATTTATTAAAAAGAGGTGAGTATTCAATTAAGCGATCATGAATAACTAAACAGTATGCTGATGTATTATCCGGAATGGGTTTGTTTGCTTCCATATCAAATTCAATTCGTACATCAATAGGTCCAATTTTAACAGTCTCATTTTGATGTGAAACATCAACAACAATAAGCGGTGCATAAAGGTGCGTTCAGACTACGCAAATATTTGACCAAATAAACGTAACCCCTAAATAATGTATAATTTTCCTTGTATAATTTTCATTAAGTTATACAATATATGATATAGAATATAGTTAAATATATTAAATATTACTAATGTAATAAAACATAACTTAATTTTGTCTTTTATATATCATGTAAGATTGAATAAAACTTTCATAAAATTAGGGGTTACGTTTATTTGGTCAAATATTTGCGTAGTCTGAACGCACCTTAAGACTTGTATTCATCAACATCTAGCAATGGTTCAGGTTCTCGCATGTAAAAGCTTTGTTGAAATTTTGCATACATATTATATAGAACAGAATATTGACCCATTTCGAAATGATTATTTAAATCATCGTATGGATGTGACTCTGAGTTTAGATATAGTTTTAAATTAGAGATATTACAATGGTCAAACTTATTTTCTTGTTCTTTACTTTTCTCTTTTTGTAAACCAATTATAAGAAATCGTGGTCTTTCGTTTTGTGGAGAAAGCTTTACATTCCATAAAACCTTTGTACTCTTTGGTAACACAGGATTTACATGACAGTCCCAACTTCGAAACGCTATTGGTATAGAATGTTTGCTGTTGATTATCTTAAACATTTCCAATTTTGCAAAGTCCGATAGTTGAATGTGCGGCATTTTCCATGTTTTATCCAGAATTGTTAATTTCAACTTATCGGTTGTATTTGTACAATAATATGATCTCTCATCGGATGTAGAACGTTGAAGGATGAGCTCATGTTTCGAATTTAATAGTATTTTGTTATAATCTTCAGCAAAACCCATCAACATTTTCAGAGGTATACAACAACTAAAATGACTTTTTTCCAAAACAAAAGTTTCTTTAGGACACCAACCAGCGTTTTTTAATGTATCACTTTCAGCCTTATTCAACGATACAAAATTTTTCATGGTAGATGAAATTCCAAGTGTACGATCAACTTCAAAACCATTAATTTCATAACGAATTTCATCAAACAAATATGAAGCAAAGTTGTTTTTAAATTTCACATCTATAGCTGGAACCTCTTTGGTTGCTTCCTTCTTTATTATAAAACCATGAATGTAAATCATACTCTCACTTGGTAGGACGAAGAGATCTTGATTTTGAATTGGTATACGAACCTCATCATTGTTGTTGAATGATTTTAGATATGGAGAGTAACTATGATATTCCCTTTTTACGATACTCTCATCATACATAGGTTTTTGAAGAACATTTGGTATTTCATTCATGATTGAAGAATAAATCCCAATGATTTTAAGTATTCTGTATTAGATGATGACAACAGTTTTTTATTTTTTATACTTTCTCGAATGTGAGTTGACGAAGAATTGGACGGAAATCCTCTTTGCATTACGTTTTTATTGTAAATGATCATTATTCTGGTTTGAAGTGGAGTCTAAGAGTGATTTTTTCTCCTCTAAAATTTATAAGTTCACCGTCTTGGTTTAAGATTCTAATCGTTATGTTGCTTATATGTCGGCAGTTGACTGGTAAATAAATGACATTTCGAGGTTTTTCGTTTATTTTATATCCTGGAGGAACATCAAGAGGAAATTCATGAATAGTATGATCTGAGGTATTATTAATAAATGATCCGGTTGTTAAGTTGTTTTCAATGCGTATTGTGTTAACATTAGTAATATGTGTAGGTAAATCAGATTCAAAATATTCAGTTGAATTTACTTCTAATTTTCTTTTGCTAAATCCAAGCAACTTTCCTATACTGTTTGGTTGTGAAAACTCTATATCCATAGATGAGGTTATTTCAGTTTTAAGGGTGTTATTGTTAGCTTCAATTATTAGGTTAATTGATTCATCGATATCTCTTAAGCATGAGTTTAAGTGAAAATCAATATCCTCAAGTTCGTATGAGCCCACTGGAACAGTAATAGTATAATTTCCTATATGAAACAAATTGTTGTAAACATCTACATTGGGTATGGAATTGAATGCTACAAAATCAATAAGTCCACAAACATAATTTGTAGGCAGTTCAATTGGAGGAAAATATTCTCCAACCAAAGTTGAAGTGTTTCCGGTTAAAGAGATTGTTATTGACATTACAAGTATTCAGAATGAACTGATGATTGATGTTTATTTTAGTCGATTTAAGTGTTAAATAATAATAATCAAAAAATGTTTTTTTTTATAATTTTATGTTTTCTTTATTAATATTTGATTTAATAAACTTTCTTAAGAGTATTACATTTTTTTAGCACATATACAATATTTCCTATGATAACAACAAACATTTATAGATTTATTATTTTGATATAACGTTTTCAAATTTGGACAATCTAGATCATCTAGGTTATAAAAATTAATTTCATCTTTAAAAATATTTTGAATCCACTTAATTTTTTCTAATCCATTAACATAATAAATAAAATTGTTAACTTTAACATGTTTAATATAATATTCCATAATATTTGTTAAGGTTGAATCGCCATCTTTCCATTTTAAGCCATGATGATTATAAAGCCAATTAATTGAATCTTTTTCTCTTGTTGTCAGCAATAAATATTGAAAAGGTGGTTTATTAATAAATGTTTGAACTTGTGAGTCGTCAATTAAAATACTCAGTTCTTTTACGATGAATTTATTGTTGAGATAAAAACCTTGTACGTCTACAACTAATATTCTCTCCTCAGACATTGTTTAATACTAATCAAGTCACAACGGAGACTGTAGAACTGTTGATAAAGTATGTGCTTTTAAATTATTATAAAGATTCATTATATATAATGCTTGATTCCAATTTTTATCGATAAGGGAACATTTACAGGTATCAGGTCCACAAGTTGTTTCATCGTTGGACCACACACAATTGGTATAATGATATCCAAATTTTGATTTACTTTTCTTATAAAATGCATATTCATCGAACTGAGCTTTTAATTTTTTCAAAATAATCTCATGTTCATACCACAAAAGCGTTTCTTCCTTCATGAAGTCATGTAAAATTTTAGAATAAAACTCGTTATTCATTCTTTTTCTTATTTTATATATTTTTTTTATTTTTTATTTGTGTTAAATAAAACTTCCTAACACATTAACATCAAAGTTTATATTAACTAGTAGTAAATGTATTTCATCATATCAGCTAATTTATATTATTTCCATATCCAAATCATGTGTATAATCTTGAATGTTGATTAATGTAACATCGGATCGGTATGTAGTATCATCCTCAGAAACCACCTCAATTTCACCATTACTTAAAATTCTATCGTATTCAACTTGACGATATTCGAAGCATGAAATATTTAATCGACGTTTCAAGTAATTGCTGTCTTATGTACAACGGATTCTCAATTTTATATTATCTTTGTATTGGAGTTGAAAATGTCTATAAAATGGGGCCGAACTTTCAATTATTCCTACAATATTTTTTTCTTTTTTTTACTAAATTTTGCTTAATGTTTCAATAGCTTGTTCAACAGTAAAATATTGACTTATAGGCGGTGGGGAGTCTTCTTGTTCTTCGTTTGATTTATATTCTGCTTTTGTTGTTGACTCGATGTTTTTATTTAAATCATTACTAATCTTTAAAAGTTTGAAATTTAGTTGTATGCTCACAGTATCATTATTTGGTAATTTTATAGCAAATTCTGTATTTTTAAGTTCATTTTCACTCAAATCAATAGGTAATGAAGCTGAAAACACTTGTATGATATAGATATATGAAAAAAATATGATAAAAATATTTTTCATTTTAGTTTTTTCTTTTTAATAGACGTGTTCTTAAGTTAGCGATATATTTTTAAATGAGATGATAAGAATTGTTTCTCATATTTATATATACTAATTTAATAATCGTCGTTTTCGAATGAGTTATCAACTGAGTCATCACCACACCGTCACTACCACCTTTCTTAACTTTACTAACATTAACCATTTTTTGAAGGAGGGGAGGTTTTTGTTGATTTTTATTCAATGAGTGGATACCAGTCTTATCATTATATAGTTTATTTGTACCTCTGAATACTTTAGCCTCTATTTCACTATAAACACACGATGGTTTGTATGAGTATACATATATATCTTTAAAACCACCTTCATAGACTGTTCCAACTAGTGATATCATACCACCGATAACCTCAATTTTTATATGTTGATTGTGACTAAATTAAAATATTGGAATATTTGCTGGCATATCTTGTCCTCTATTAAGAGAAAAAATTTGAGTTCTTGTCCCTCCTTCTGCGGTTAGGAACACCTGCATTATAATATCCAAAACTATTGCATTTATTATTTGAAAAGTTTTCCACTGTGCATGACAAGTGCAATATTTATCACCAGTTTTTAAAAATTGACCCCAATACATATTTATCAAAGTTTTTAATTCAACTAAATCTCTCCTTATAAATAACGTATATATATATATATATATATATATATATATATATATATATATATATATATTAACAGCAAATCTATAATTTATGTTTATTTCAACTTCAATTTCAAATACTTTCAGAACGTTACTTTCATTTCTGTTGTTGTATTATGTACATCTGCGAGATATGTGGAACGTCTTTCGTATCCAAATTTAATTTCAAGAGACATTTAAATAATAAACATATTGACTCAAAAACAAATAAAACAAAATTAAATTTAAAAAATGAAAAAATTGTTAAAGTAGAAAATATTGAAGAAACTCCATCATGCAGCTATACACGATGTGAAACTTGTAAATTAAATATAAGAAAAGGTCCTTGGTCTCATCATTTGAGAACTAATGAACATAAAACAAAAAATAATCGTTTGTTTATACACAACGATATATATATAAGCAAAAATTTATTTAATAAGCGTATCCAAACTTTTGTATACGAAAATAAAAAGGAAGGTGAGCTTTCAGCAAACATTTTATTTTCGAATGCAAAAGAAAGCATTATAAATATTTTTGCAGAATATATAAAATTCTCAAAAACTAATGAGAATGAAAATGATGATGATGATAGTGCTCTAATTAGTATGAAATCTTTTCAAACGAAAATGGTAATAGTTCAATTAGAACAAGATCTATCAGACGTGTACGTCTGATAGTATAGTATAGAAATAGTTACCAAAATGGATGAATTTCAAGAGCCAGATAGTGGTTGGGCTCTAGTCTCTATAAATAGAATTGAGATAAACGTTAACAAGTATTGTCCAATAAAAGGATCTAAATATTTAGAACTACCACTATTTATCAGAAATAAAAAAACGTGCACCAACATTAGAAATAATGATAATTATTGTTTTAAATGGGCTCTGATAGCTGCATTAGAAAACAAACGTTTAAATCCAAAGTATTCACATTTTAGTAATGTTACCACACAAAGCTTAATAACACTAACAAATGGAATAACAATTGTTTTCACCGCCTTAACCTTTCCTCTATCTGTTGGTGATATTAAGATATTTGAAAAAAATAATTTAAATATAAGTGTGAATGTTTTTGGATGTGATGTGATAAAAAAAGAAATCGTTGGACCATATTATAAGACAGTTGATGAAAAAATTAATCATATCAATCTACTATACATTCAAGATGATAAAAACGATGAATCACATTATGTTTGGATTAGAAACATAAGTAGTTTATTGAGCACACAGGTTTCAAAACACAATGGTGCTAAATATTTTTGTAATTTTTGTTTACAATATTCAAGTAGTGAACTCTTGCTGTTAAAACATAAGCAAGAATGCAATAAAATTGTCACCAAAATGCCTACGGGTGTTGATAATGATAATATATTGCAGTTCAAAGATTTTAAAAATCAATTAGATGTACCATTTGTTATCTATGCGGATTTTGAATGTATATTAAGTAAACTATATATTATGATAAAATGTATATATTTAAATCTATTCTACATGAAATTTATACACAACAAATATCAAAAGTTGTATTAAGTTATGATGATAATAAACGTTATATAAGAGAAGATGGTATTAATACCTACGCTTGGGGACATTTCAAAATAAACAAAAATTGAAATTTTAATAAAGTCTAAATCATACAAAAAAACTGTTTTTTTCTTTTACAAAAACAATATTTATTTATACATATTTATATTAGAAACAATTTTTGCTTTTTGCAAACAAAATAATTTACAATCACACCCAACACTCGAATCAGTCGTATTTTGTTTCAAGATAAAACAATTTTCAAAATTAACGCCATGAACTGATTAATTTACTAACTCGAAATCTTCATACAATGATATGATTTCCAGGAAATTTTCCATATATCTGATGAGATCTCCCGACATGATTAAATTTTATATCAAATTAGTCGAGTAAGGTTAAGAACAAGCTTTTGTATTCAAACAACTTAATTTGATGTTTTCATAAACTATGTTCACACCGTCGCTGAATCTGATTACATACACACAATTTCAAAAAACTTATAGGTACATACCAACTGTTTCAAACACACATTCACACATACATATCAATCAAAAACCACAACAGAACTTTTAACAACAGAACATACCAACTGTTTCAAACACACATTCACACATAAATGTCAATCAAAACCACAACAGAACTTTTAACAACAGAACTTTTAACAAAACAGGGTTGATTTTCTTATCGTTGCTGTTAGTTTTCCCATACAAAATTAGTATAACATTTTTGCTCCCTGCTCTTGTTTCCAGAACTCTCTTCATCACACTACTTAAAACCTTTTATCACTTATACGCATTTTCTCCCCAAGTACAGTAACACGATGTTTTGGACTGGTTCCCCGGATTTGTCGCTTTAACTCAAGCATTATCCGTTTATACTGTTGATTTTCCTTAGTCAAATCACGTTCCAAAAAATGTTTGTACCAGCTAAATTTTTTGCATGCTGAAATACTTCTCTCGCCATGGTTTCTGTTTGGAATTCTGCTATTATACAAGCTTTGCCATCCTTCTCATAAATTTTTCTACTGCATACTACACATACTACACCCGTGAGTTTAAGTTTTTGTTTACAGCATTCTTTCACGGCCTCTTCCAAGGGTAGTTTATAGTTAATATTTTTGAAAATAACATTATTCCTCTTTAGATGTTCTTGTAGTTGTGTAATATTTTTTCGTCCTATTTCATTCACCTCCTTTAGCTGTTGAATTTCTACTTTCAAAGCATTGTTCTCTGATTGAAGCTCATCAATTTTCACGGAGAGCTACATACAGTTAGTTTTTAAATCGTCAAAATCTTGTTTGGTTGGTAAGTTCTTCAGTTTCTCATCCATTAAGTTTGACATAAATGCCATCAAATCATTAACTGCCATTTGTCCAACTGCCCCCACTTGTAGCGCCATCTGGTGACAAATTCTCGAATTTACGTTTAGCTGATTGTTCACTGTTAGACATTATAAAAAAGAGGATTGCCTACTTTTATGCTGCTATATTAAATGTGTTTTGCTTATTGAAAATATGGTAATGTAATAGTAATTTTATTTGATTTTAAAACAGCAAAAATGACAGGTCTCCACCCACAGCTGATATGCCTCTCACAAAAATTTTTAATAATTGTTTGCTATATAATTTTCTTGTAATCAAATAATTCAAAACTTTATTTTGTCTTTTTTCACTTTTTAATCCACAATCTCGTTTTTGATATATCTCATTCGATAAAGGTATTGTTCAATAATGTCACTGCTTCGGATTAAATTAAGTCTGCTTTTACCGAAAATTCACTTTTTATACGTAGCTTTTATAAAACACGTCTGCTCTTATTAAGTACTCTCTTGAGTACTGTTGAGTGTTGTATGGGTTGTAATGTCCAAACGGTATAGTGTTACCTAAAATAGTAATAAATTTATTCTCTATCTATTTATTCTCAATCTGAGCTTTAAGAGCGATGAGAAAATTTTGACCAATTATGGCTGAATAATTTTCACCACATATTGAAATCAATAACCTTCCAAGAGAAAGTACCTGAGATATTAAATTATCTAGGTATAGGGGGGTAATAATTTTATATGTCACTTGATTTATCCCGTTTATGGATCTGTACAAAAGGGGTCTATTAATTTTCGGAGCGGAAAATGAATTTCCAAGAGCTTTGGTTTAATTATACTTGTTTCGGAACCGGTGTCTATGAGACATTTAATTCTGTGATTGCCAATTGTCACTTTTATTATGGGCAATTTTGAATGAGGTGTTATAGAAAAATGTACATCTTCTTCTTCATTTAAATTACCGATATCTATCGGCTCTGGTTTTTGGCTATAACTATTTGTTTGGCAATATTGCCTACTGTGATAATAATTTCCGGTTGGTTGGATTTACCCTCGCTTTCATTACTTTTCCACCTATTATTATTATAATAACTTATATTATTGTTATCAATGCTGCATCTTGTATAATTTTGTCCTGAATTGCCTTCATAACTATTACTAGTATTTCTGTTATCATAGTTACTTTTGTTATTATTCCATATTTCGTATAATTTTGTCTTGAACTGCCTGTAAATTTACTTTTGCTATCATCATATTACCTTTGTTGTTATTATCAATTCCATATTTGTATAATTTTGTCTTGAACTGCCTTTAAAATTACTTCTGTTATCATTATAATTACCTTTGTTACTATTATTAATTCCATATTTCGCATAATTTTGTCCTGGGATGTCTTTGTGGGTATAACTAAACTATTCTTTCTGTGTCTAAAATCTATTGCTCTCCTATCGTTCAGTAACTTTAGCTTAGTATATTTAGTTATAATGTCCTGTAGGGTTTCGTTATCTGATACGTGAGCTCTAACATATCCGTCTATTTTTTCTAAAAGTAAATCTAACATATCTCTATTAACATTAGTTGGCTTATATATGTCCGGCTTTCTTATAACGACCTGATATAATTCATTAATTTCGTATTTAGATTTTAAAAATATATCAAATAGTTCACTTAAACTATTAACCTTTACCTGTCTGGCAAAGTTGTATATATCTGCATACGTCTTCTTTGGCTGTAGATTGATGAGGAGTCTTTGCTTTAACTGCTCCCTACTTGCCCCTTCATCTAGCTCTCTCTCCCGTATCTCCTGTGAGTTTCTCATTAATGATGATTTGGTGACCATAGTCCAAAAGTGCTTCATTACCGGCAAATAAAGTTATTGTTGATTCAACTGATCTTATGAAGGACCTTGGATTATGATTTTTGTCCAAAGGTTTCAGCCTTCTAAATTGTTCCAATATATCTATTGGTCTCAATTGGAGCTGCCGTTGTTGTTCTTGTTGTAGGTGCTGTTGTTGTAGTTGCTGTTGTTGTCGCTGCTGTTGTTCTTCTTCTTGTAGGTGCTGTTGTTGTTCTTGTTGTAGGTGCTGTTGCTGTAGTTGTATAATTTGCTCTTCTTGCCGTTGCAGCACCTCTTGAAGCTCCAGGATCCTAGCTTCCCGTTGATCTATCATGATTCCCTGCTTATCGAAATTGGCTGCTCTTAGATCTCCTCGATGCATGTAGTATGAACATATATTGATTTTCACTTCTTATGTGTATTCTCTTAGTTAGGGTTGTTTTAAATTAGTTTTTATGTACGTTTTTTTCTGTTTGTATTTTTCAGTTTTTGTTTCTTGATCTTATTTTCAAATTTGTTTTTATTTGTGTTCTTTTCTATTTGTAGTTTTCAGATTTTGTTTCTTGATCGTATTCTCTTGGTTTGGTTTGGTTTGTTTAAAAAAAAAAATTTTTTTTTCACACACTTAAAAATGTTTATTTTCTATAAATTTTTTATTCATATATATTTTTGAAAGTAATTATAATTTTTTTCATTTTAGTTTATCTATCTTTCAAAGATCTCAAAACGGTTTTATGTTTAATTTTCATTATATATTTTTGCTTTAGAGTTTTCAGAACGTTGTTTTTCTTTATTTTTTTTGTAAAGAGGGGTTGAATAACACGAACTTATATTAAGATTATAATTGAATCCTGTTCAAAAAATTTAATTTTCCTTTGAGCTGTGTTTTTTTTTGTTTTTTTTTTGTGTTAATTACGTTTTTTCAGAATTTGGTTTATGAAGATGAGTTTTCAGAATATATCCTTGGTATTACGGTTGTTTTTGTTTGGTTTTATTTAACACCTGTGGTACTTTATTTTCTTTTAACAAACTTGTTGGTATTTCACTCAGTGGTGTAAAAAATTATTAAATGTCACCGTTTGATGTACTAGTTTTGTGCGTTATTTATATTAATGTTTCATGATTTATGTTTATTTTCATTATAACAATTTTAATATATTGTGATTTTTAATACACTAACTTTCTTTTAAATATTTCGTTTCTCTTTGTTCGTTGGTTTCATGAAAAATAAAAAGAATTATTCCTAAAGCTGCAATGGGTAGTTCTACAAACATTTTTTTACTGATCTTATCGATCCCTGGTGCTTTTTTGGTTTAATTCAACTATAGCTTTTTTGACGTCTCGCATCTCAAACCTAAGTGGGATATTTGCTCTCTGCTGTGGTATAACTGGGGGCAACTTTACTGTGTTTATTTTTATTTTGCATTAAAAAATTTTTTTTTTTGAATTTTTGTAATTGTTATATGTTGTGTTTTATGTTTTTAGCGTCTTTTTTCGCATTAGTTATTTTATTTTAATTTTGTTTTTGAATATTCTTCACTCCGCACAAAAATAGAACGTCTGTACACGCATGAGAGAACTAATCGAATAAAACACGACCAATGTAATTGGTCGTTGTGCTTTACGTTAAGCTGTGCATGCATCCATAGGAATCTAACCCTATTACATGGCATTCGGAAAACAAATGATTAACAACGGTAATACATATGGTTCGTCAAGGAAGTTGGAAAAGATTGACGATGGGTCACTTAAATTTAATCGTGAGGGTTCTTTTAAACTTATTAGGGCAAGAGCAGCTAAAAATATAAATACACAACAAGAGCGAAATGAAATATCTTATAATTTACGTTCAAGAGAGATTAGCTACGTTGCTTGTCAGTAAGTTTTTAGGAGAAACTTTGGCCAAAGCAAAGCTAAATTAGCTCCACCATTTGTAAAGGCCAGAATTTGGAAGAAAACGGGTAAATGTTATTACGAGCTAGAAGATCTTAATGGACGATTAATTGGAATGTATCATGCGAAAGATATTCGCCAATAGTCTTAGATGTTTACTTGTTTATCCTTTCAGATTTTTTTTGTCTTACTACAATCGTTATCAGTTTTGTGCAAACCACAAATCTGATTTTGGCAGGGGGTAATGTAGGGGCGCCCCTAGGCAAAGATACCTACAGTGACATTTTTGTTTATTTTTCTAGCGGTTTAAATTTTTTTCAACCGCTGGAAATACATATGTAACATGTTATATGAAACTATGTTAACATCTAATTTTTTATGTTGATTGTAATGCAGAACCGAGTAATTGGTTGAGTTATGGCGTTCTACGGTTCATGCTAAATGTATGTGTGCATTGATTCCAATATGCTGAATGTATGTGTGCATTGGTTGTAACATTAATTTTTTAATTTCATACGCATGAAATGGGGGTATAAAAGGCTTAGCTAAGGCAAAAATCAGTATTTTTCTCGGATCATGTTGCTGCCATTACATTTTGTTAAAAACCATATTAAAAAAAAAAGTTATATTCACACATATGGATATATACTTCAAACTGTAAGTTTAATTAAAAGAAAAAAATCTTGTTTTCAGCCACTCTGGACACATTTGTGATCACATGCCTCATAACAAATTGCTAAATGCAATGTTTTTATCATCAATAAATGTGAGTGAAATTTTTTTTAATATTTAAAACTATTCAAGTTCAATTGAATTTGCTGTCAATAAATTTTTTTTAGAAATCTATGTTATTTTCGAGGATTTTTATCCTAAGTACTTACATTTGGGTCATAAAAAAAAAAAGGAAAAAATATCGAATTCGATCGGCGCATAAGGATTTTGGCATAATTGGTGGGTTTTTTGAAATAATACAAAAGATTAAAGGTCACATACATACAAACAGAAAAATTAGAAAAAATTGCAACCTTTCTCCTACCAACAGATGTGTCATTTTTGAGTGGAAATCTAATGTCATTTCTGAGACGGAGAAAACCCCTCAATGCAATTCCTCCAAGATCAGCATTATAAAATATATATTTTCATCCCTACAACATATATGCTGCAACATTTCTTTCTATCTGCTCAATAGCATATTTTTAATGGCCTCTAAAAAGAAAAAAAAAAAAACATTAAGCAGAACCATCAAGAATATAAAAAAAGTGTATTAGATGTTACCAAAAGTGTCTTGGAAATATTTTGTGATATTTTTTTGTTTGCTTGCTCCGAGATATTATAAACTGAAAATCATTTAGAAGCCGGTACAAGAAAAAAATATACCCCAGTGTCCAAAAGTGCAGAATTGATTAACAAAACTACATAAACAAACAAAAAAAAAACATAAAATAATATAAATTTGTTAACGAACTTATCTATAATTTTATTTTTTCATTATTCTTATTGTTTAACACATATTTTTTTACTTGTTACTTTTTTAATTTTATGCAAAAATCAAGCGCGAGTTTACATTACCATAAAGCGTCAAAAAAGTGGTAACACCGAAGAAAAAAACCAAATAAACAAACATAAATTAAGCAAATAAACCGAATTACTTATAAAAAAAATAAGTCTTAAATCAAAGAAATTTATATACTGATAATAAATGGCGTAAATATTAGATAATATATCATTTTAACACAAATCCAAGAAAAAAGAGTGAAAAGTTTTTTTTGAGTATCAATATTCGAAACAAGTGACATTACAGAACTTCAAAAATTAATCATCATTCAACTTTAAATATTAAAATGTTTGTTATATCCTAAATATCGTTAAAAAAATCCAGATGCTGGCTAAAGCGCTTTGATCAATGGATCTCAACCACTAATGTAAGTTTTTTTTTTTTATAAATTACATAAAGGGTCCGCCAAATAACTTTTTTTTTTTTTTGAAAATGTTATAAAAAAAACTGCTGAATATTATCTCAAATTTCTTTTTTTATTTGAAAGTACAATCCTTCGGGTTAATAATGGAAAATAATTTCATTCAAATGGCTGCCTCGGCTGGCCATGCAGTAGCCTACACGATCGGTCCAATTTTTAAGCCCATTATCGATTGTGTGCAGCTGTATTTCACCAATGGCTTCACGAATATTGTCCTTTAAAGCGTCAATTGTCTCTGGCTTGTTGGCGTAACACTTATCTTTGAGGGCACCCCACAAATAATAGTCCAACAGTGTCAAATCGCAGCTCCGAGGTGGCCAAACAACATCAGCTCTGCGGCTGATAATGCGATCTTTAAAAACAGGGCTCAAAACATCGAGTGTAGCTTCGGCTGTGTGGCACGTAGCGCCGTCCTGTTGAAACCAAATGTTGCCAATATCCTCCTCTTCAATTTTTGTGAACAAAAATTCGTTCAACATGGCCCGATACCGATCGCCATTGACTGTAACGGCCACTCCTTGCTCATTTTCGAAGAAAAATGGCCCAATTATGCCTGTGGACCAAATTCCGCACCAAACAGTGACTCGTTTTGGGTGTATCGGGTTTTCAATGTATGCGTGCGGGTTTTCTGTGCCCCAAATGCGACAATTTTGCTTGTTTACATACCCGCCAAGATCAAAATGAGCTTCATCTGAAGAGATGATTTTTTTTTTTGGCAAAATCAGCATCTTCTGTAAGTCGATCGCAGGCCCACTTAGCGAAGCGAAAACGCGTTGGATGGTCAGTTGGCTTCAACTCCTGAACCAATTGGACTTTGTATGGCGTCATACCAAGGTCTTTATGCAAAATTCGTCTCAATGATGCCTCAGAAATGCTCAATTCTTGAGAACGACGGTGAATTGATGTTGATGGCGCTTCACGCACACTTTCTGCCAAGCAGCAATATTCTCGGGTGTACGCACTGTTTTTGGCTTCTCACGCTTTGGTTTATCGATGAGGATGCCAGTTTCTTTCACTTTTTTTCACAAGATAACAAACATACGGAGCTGACGGTGCTTCTCTTCTTCCAAAATCCGTACGCAATTTTCGCACACATTCTGCAACATTACCATGATTTTCAAAGTAATGTCGCAATATTTCCCAGCGTTGTTCAAGCGTATACACAACCATATTCGTTCAGCGGAAGGATAAAAGTAATTATCTGTCAAATCAGACATGAGCTAAGTGTTACCATTCACGAAATAAGCACTAGTTGAAAAAAAAAAAACGTTAGATGGCGGATCCTTTATATTTAAAATTCAATTCTTACAACAGAAACCCCTGTTGCCTAAAATTTCAAGGTCAAAATGGCTAGAAATGCTTAGATTTTGAAAAATACCGTTTAAATTTTAAAATTAATTTAAAACAATCGAGAAATATTAGATATTTTATTACTTTCAGTCATAAAGACTAAAAAGTAGTTTAAAAGTAGTGTAAACTATTTTACATAAATATCTATAGAAATGAAATAAATTTTATTTGAAACAAGTAGGAGTGTTAAATTCGGCTATACCGAATCTTTGATACCCTCCACCTAGGTTTTCTTGACTATTTGTAACAAATTTAGATAAAATATTTGAAAATGTAAACAATTTGATCAATTTAGTAATTTATTCCAACAAATACTCTGAATTTTCAGCATTTACGTTCAACAATTTTAAAGTCAATAGAAGATAGTAAACAAAATATGTTTTTAAATTTCGGATCTTTTTCGGAATACTTGACCATTTTTTGAAAAATTTTTTTTAACAACTTAATATTATATATATTTCAAGTTTAAACTTTAAAATTAAAAATATCTATCTTTTTTAAATCTGGTAATAACTCTATAATACGGAGAAAGTAAATACGTGGCTTCTTTAATAAGAATGACAAGTAAAAAACACTTTTGTGCAGTTTACTTGTGTTGTGCATTTTTTTTGATATATACATAAGTACGCCATCTTCGTAGATCTCTTCGATTATATTAAGTAAGTTTGTAAATAAAAAGAATATTAAAATATTATAAATGTAAACATAATTGATTTTAGAAAAATGTCCGATTCGTTTTTCGATGATGTTGAAAACACATCAAAGAAATACAGAAAACAAAGGTTTTACTCAAGTTGTTGAGAGACGAGAAGCTAATGGGATGGAACAGGTCAAAGATGACGACTTTAAATACAGATGCAAGGCTTGTGAAAAATATTAAATTGCGATAAATCAGATCTAAGTATACATGCTAATAACCAATGTCTTAAAATATCTTTTAAAACCAACAACCAAAATTCTGTTTACGTTATAAGATCCCATTTGCAAGCCATTTTAGTTAATTGTGTAAATTTTAAATGCACATCCAGCCATATAAAAGATGAATTATACAGAATAGTAAAAATATTTTTTTTATAATATCTGTTGGTTTTTTATGTTGTTTTTATGTAATTCTAATGATATTCTTATCTTTTTTTTATGATATTTTTTTCGTTTTTATGTTATTTTTGCATTATTGAAATTGAAAATAAACAAATTAAAAATATTTTTTTTTGAAAAAAGTAGTGTAGGGAAAAATGTAGAGAGAAAAAAAGTGGGTGTAGGGAAGAAAAGGGATTTTTTTTTTCATTAGCGTAGAGATTTCTGTAAAAATCTCCTGGCATCACTGGTACCTATTAAAAAACAACGTAAGATTTCACAAAACAATGCGACGTATATCTGCTTTGTACAAAAGCTTTCATAAGACTAAATGAAATTGTTACTTATGCATGAAACACATAGACGACAGAGGCTACACAAACACACGGATACAAATGCTGCTGGCTGCAATTGTAGTCGTGTAGTCAACTACTTAATTCTTTTGAAAACGACAGCAAACATATAACAACAATATAAACAGCTCTTTTTATATAAAAGCATTTTTATTTCAGTAGTGCCAATTATATTTTTTTTTTACTTTATTAAAATAGAAAAACATGTATGATTCTATATAAAATTGTCTTAGATATATTACTTATTTATAACGCATTATTATAACGTAAAAATAAATAAATAAATTTACTTATTAATAGAATTATTATAGCATTTCATTTTGCGATTAATTTTTTCAACAAAATAAAATATTTCATAGCACTAATATCTTTTACATATTTTGTTATATTGTCAACACTATTTTTATTTTGTAGCCAACAAAGATAGAAATTAGCCTAAGTTGACTACAGCAGCAAAAGTGGTCATGTAGTCGTGTAGCTGTGTTGGTGTCAAAATAATCGTTTTCATATAAACGTGTGTATTTTATTTTTGACAGGCTGTATTAAATAAATAAATTTACTTATTAATAGAATTATTATAGCATTTCATTTTGCGATTAATTTTTTCAACAAAATAAAATATTTCATAGCACTAATATCTTTTACATACTTTGTTATATTGTCAACACTATTTTTATTTTTTAGCCAACAAAGATAGAAATTAGCCTAAGTTGACTACAGCAGCAAAAGTGGTCATGTAGTCGTGTAGCTGTGTTAGTGTTAATATAATCGTTTTCTATAAACGTGTGTATTTTATTTTCGACAGGCTGTAGTCGTGTAGCCGCTGTCGTCTATGCGTTTCATGAAAGAGTTCGGCTTACTGGTGCCATTATTGTATACGTGTGTGTAAACAAAAATACACGATATCCCAGTAATCATTTCGAAGATTGTTTTAACAAAAATCATCTTACTGTGTCTTCTTCGAGCACTATTGATGATTAAAAACTGATTAATCACATGCGGTATTAGAAAAAGACTAAGAAATGATTTTTGCTTACGCTTAAAAAGTGATTTATAGAAAAATGACATTAAATATGACTCAAAAATAAGTCGAAATTAATCAGAAAATTGGATAAAAAAGAGTCGGGGGAAGGTAATATTTCCTCCCAACAAAAGAATATTTTGTGATCAGCAAAAGAGCGCATTTATGACTGTTTTAATAGCACAGAGGAGTTAAAAGAGACTCCACATGATCACTTATTGCATAAAAAGTTTACTGGGATTTTATTCACTATCTTTAGAAACAGTTTTTTAAGTAAAACAAATCTGCACACAATTTCAATTCTATTTCGTTTACAATGATACGATCACTTTGTTTCAGTGGTGTTCAAAAATAAAAATGTAATTGTGTTGGTGAGAAAATGAGAATTGCACTGTAAGAAATGTTCAATGGGTTAATAGAAGTGTTAGTCTCTGTATGAATTTATTTTTTTATTGAAAATATGAAACTGTCAATGTTATGTGAAACTGTTTTAAAGAAATAAAAATTAAAAATAAAATTTTTGACAGGAAATAAATAAATACATATATACATTAGGCTGGCTTTTTTTCATTCTATAAAAAACAATAAGTTGTAGATTTTTCAATCAATATTAATGATTTCATTGTATTTAAATATTAAAATATCTGTAATATGTTATCCTGTAAAAAAAAAAAAAAAAAAGGAAAAAAAATACATTCAATGAATGAATGAACGATCACTTAAATTTTTAAAATCATTTCAACTTTTATAATAAACACATACGTTTCTTTTAATAATTCTATTAAAGACTTTTATAGATCTTGTATTATAAATTTTTCAATATTTATTCTTTCGCGACAATTGCGTATTAGTGAAACATTTTTTAAATTTACAGAACTTAATCCGTTACGTTGTTTAGAACAAATAAATTTTAAATCGGAAAAAAAATGTTCACAATTTTTATTTGTTGATCTTGGTTTCAATTTTGATCAACGATTCTTTTAATTTTTCAACAAAAATTTGTTTTTTTTAATCAAACAGCTTTTCTTTAAAATTATTTTCTTTACATGTTGTTTTATAACAAATTACCAAATACGTTTATACTCATAAAATGTTTTTAGTATATTACTATGAATTTTTTCGGTGCATTCAAAAAAAATCAGCATAAATCCGCCACGTCTTCACAATGAAATGATTTTAAAAATTTAAGTGATCGTTCATTCATTCATTGAATGTATTTTTTTTCCTTTTTTTTTTTTTTTTTTTACAGGATAACATATTACAGATATTTTAATATTTAAATACAATGAAATCATTAATATTGATTGAAAAATCTACAACTTATTGTTTTTTATAGAATGAAAAAAAGCCAGCCTAATGTATATATGTATTTATTTATTTCCTGTCAAAAATTTTATTTTTAATTTTTATTTCTTTAAAACAGTTTCACATAACATTGACAGTTTCATATTTTCAATAAAAAAATAAATTCATACAGAGACTAACACTGCTATTAACCCATTGAACATTTCTTACAGTGCAATTCTCATTTTCTCACCAACACAATTACATTTTTATTTTTGAACACCACTGAAACAAAGTGATCGTATCATTGTAAACGAAATAGAATTGAAATTGTGTGCAGATTTGTTTTACTTAAAAAACTGTTTCTAAAGATAGTGAATAAAATCCCAGTAAACTTTTTATGCAATAAGTGATCATGTGGAGTCTCTTTTAACTCCTCTGTGCTATTAAAACAGTCATAAATGCGCTCTTTTGCTGATCACAAAATATTCTTTTGTTGGGAGGAAATATTACCTTCCCCCGACTCTTTTTTATCCAATTTTCTGATTAATTTCGACTTATTTTTGAGTCATATTTAATGTCATTTTTCTATAAATCACTTTTTAAGCGTAAGCAAAAATCATTTCTTAGTCTTTTTCTAATACCGCATGTGATTAATCAGTTTTTAATCATCAATAGTGCTCGAAGAAGACACAGTAAGATGATTTTTGTTAAAACAATCTTCGAAATGATTACTGGGATATCGTGTATTTTTGTTTGTGCTAAGAAATGAATGAATACATGTTTCCCAGGGCGAAGCTTAATCATTACAGTTTGATTGAGTTGAGCTCCGCGACCATTCATAATGTGAATAGCTCGTGTCTAAATTTTTTGGTACTTGGGAATGGCATTTGTGTTAAGAAAAGCATAAATGCATGTTTCCCAGGGCAAGGCTCGATCATTGCACATTGACTGAGCTGAGCTCCGCGGTTATTCTTAATGCGGAATAACTCGTGCATTAAATTCTCGGTAGTCCGGGAATGGCGTTTGCCTGCGCCAAACACTAAATAATAAATTTTAAAAATGATTATAATTAAATGTTATTGACATCTATATTATTTATTATCATCTGAGAAAAAAAATTTTTTTTAAACACCAATTTTTTACAGGGTAGAATTTTATGGTTTCACTACTACTTTTGAATGCAAGTATGTACTAAAAGTAGAACCCTTAAAATCATACTATTTTTTGCAACCCTAAAAATTGTAGTATTTTGTATAAATAAAATAACTTATATTTATATTATTTTTAATATGCGCTTATTATCGATATACATATACAGAATATATGAATGTTATTTATAGTATTTTGATATTTGCAACAGTAGTATAAAAATCGCAGAATATTGATATTGATTTTATATAGTTTATTTTATTAATTAACTAACTTAAATATTACACCATAAAATGTTGATATTGGTGAATTTTTATATTATTACCACAACGACCATAAAAACAACAAGTACAGCTGTGACAAAATACAAAATTTTGAAGAACAATGTAGGAAAACATCATATTTTTTTTAACTTTTCAGTGATTTCTCGGCACATATGAAACCTATTGTCACGATTTAAAAAACAGAAACCTTCTCATGATGTTGGTGTATCATTCTCACTAACAACAAGCGCCCTAGCTGTCCTATTGAGAACGTTATCGTGACAAGAACAACATAGTCAAATCATATTTTTTCAAGACTTTTTTACTCCATCGTTCAATTCTCGGGACCAGATAAACCGATTTGGACGATTTTAAATAGCAAACTTTTCAGGATGTTAATGAATCATTTTTTGTATCAACAGGCAACCTAGTGTCCCGATTGAAGCCGTCATCGTGATTTCCACAGACGGACAGACGGACAGCCGGACAGACGGACAGACGGACATCGCTCTATCAACTCCGCTTGTTATAAGGATCACAAATATATATATTTTATGGGGTCCAGATTTTTTTTTCTAATTATTACAAACGGAATGACAAACTTATATATACCCTCTGCACACTGGAGTGGAGGGTATAAAAATTAAAAATTGGTATTCGACCCAGTCCAACACTTGCGTCAGCTTTTTCATAAACAGCATTTGTTCCTATTAATCTTAACCATTACTTTGGTGGTTCATAATTATGACAACATTTTCCAATACGTTTTAGACCATGATGGGTATATTACCGAACAAATTACGATGAGGACCACTGACACGCACTCTACATGCAAGTCATAATCCAAAGCAATAATACGAAAAGTTTCGTGACTCACCACCAGCAACTAGACTAATAGTTAGCTCAGCAATAGTAAATTTTGATTCCTTCCTTTCATCCCTGGATGTATGTAACTGGCTTACGTAAAACAAATTTACTAGCATTTATACCAACATTACTGGTATTATCACAATCACAAGCTATGGATTTTACATTTTTATTTAAAAGCAGAATATACGTAATATTCATAATAGCAAAATACGCACTATTTTTTCAATTATTATTATTGTTTTTCATTCTGTCATATATTGCAAACGTGTTGTATAGCTGTGCACGTGCACACATTATGTTTCATTTTTTAATCTATTTCACGCATTATGAAGTGTAAACGAAAAAAAACAAAATTACACAAAACCATATGGTTCGATATTACTTTTTTGACAGTTTTAATATTTGACGCATCTGCATAATTTGTGGTGCAATGTATAGTAAACAAGCACAAAACGTGACGGCGGATTGTTATTAATTACACTTGATAAAAAACAGATAAATATTTCAATGAGAATGACATCAAATATTTCATTTACATTTACATATTTAATACAAGAAACAACTCTAACTTGAGAATAGCAATATGCCGATTGGAAGCAACTAAACGGCGAGTGGAACACAATAGTAGTTTGGAGTATAATAATCTTCCTCTATATATTAAAAATATTGAAAGAATATCTCTATTCAAAAATAGCATTAAGGAAATTAGAAATGCTTCTATCGTAGTTAATCTGAGAATTGTTTCATATATATATTTTTTTTTTTTTTTTTCAATATATTGTTAAAACTATTGTATACTATAAAACATGCTTTGTTATTATTTAATAACTTCTTTTTTTGATTGCATAAGTGTAAACATATAAAAAATGTGGTTTTGTTGCATAAAAAGCTAATGATATTATCCTCGTAAAATACAAATAATTAATATTCTTACCCTATGACCTACAAGAAGGCAATAGCCCAATTTTTTGCATTTCTCAAATGTAACACTTTTAGACTTTTACAGTAATTCATAAAATATGGTTTCATTTTATTTAGAATGTATAAAAAAATGCGGATTTTTTTTTCAGAAAGAAAACGTCATTAGAGTGTTAGATAATAGGTGTAAATGAAATGTTTTGTGTAATAAATGTAGTTAAAATGTTTACGAGCTAAGAATGTAAATGAAATAATTGATGTCATTCTCATTTGATTTCTAAAGAACGAAATCGTATGGTAACCAATGCTATTTATTGATTTAAAAACATAAAGTAAAAGTTGGATTTTATACAAGCCGGGAAGTACATTCAACGATACATCTTTGTAGAGGGATATGTTTGAGTATGTCAAAGGCAGATTAAAAACACTCTTTAGTGCCCTATTTTGAGCTCTTTGCAGCGATTTAAACTCATTCGTTTTCTTATACCCATACACAATAGGCAAATAGTTTAAGTGACTATGTATTAGGGCCTGATATATAACTAATTTTGTTCTTGAGTTAAACTTGTTTTTAAATTTGTATAATAAAGCAACAACAGATAATACTTTCGATCTTAATTTTTGGATATGCATGTCCCACGACAGATTACTTTGTAGGTGTACATCAAGGTACTTTGTTGAAAGGCTTTCATGTACTTCCTTACGATCTATCCATATGCTAAAATCTTGACCATGGATAATATATGGTCTAAATCTCAAAAGCTTGGTTTTTCCAGCGTTTAAACTCAATTTGTTTAGCCTTGCATACTCCACGATTAACGCCGCAACATATTCCATATGTGCCTTTAAAACAGCTTCGTACTGATAGGGATAGAAAAGACTAATGTCGTCTGCAGACATACACAGCTTACCAAATAAATTTAGATTTTTGATGTCATTTAAATAGATTTTGAATAATAATGGGCCCAAGACACTTCCTTGAGGAACTCCATAATCAACTTTACCAATAAAACTTTTGCTGTTGCTTATATCAACGAATTGTTGCCGGTTGGTCAAGTAGCTATTTCCCATTTACACTATATCTTAGTTTTTGAATCATGATATCATGAGCTACGAGATCATATGCCAGATACTTTTACTACAGCTTCTTCTGTGTCACATCCCTTTTTGAATCCATATTGGCAGTCAAATAGCAAATTGTTTTATTCTAACTACGTCGACAACTGTTCATAAAGTAATTTTTCAAACATTTGATCAATTATTGACAACATAGCTATTGGTCGAAACTTTTCTAATAGTATAGAATTACATTCTTTTAGGTTAGGTTAGGTTGAAAAAGAGGAGCCATGTATACACATAGCTCATATCCGTTTTACCCGGATATACACTTAAGCCAGAAAGTCGGCTTGTTGTGCGCTCTACATCCTCGTGCTCATCCGTTAATCTACTCCTTATTTAACTTAGGAGTTCGGTCTCGATAGCAAATCTCCTGAGTGCTTTCCAGCGTATCCCCCTAAGAGCCGCTAGGCCTGGTATGATGTCGTTGGATAAATATCTGACCCTTGTTCCGGCAAATGCAGGACAGTAACAAAGGTAGTGTTCTAGGGTCTCGTCATCCTCTCCACAAGCTCTGCATATGGCCGATTCTGCCCGTCCTATACGGTATAGATGAGCTCTCAGTTCAGAGTGTCCAGTGAGGATGCCAATAATCCTACTCAGTTCCCTTCTATTTAGACTAAGGATTTCCTTAGTCTTCAAAGTGTTTGGAGAGCCGCATAGTATCTTCGTAGCCTTACCCACGTCAGTTTCCTCTCAAATTGAAGTATGTGAATTGGTTGCCCACTCCGATAGTTTCAATTTGAGAGCCCGGAAAGGTATTGGATTTTCCAAATTGACACCCTCCAGGAAAGAACCTCTTGTAGTGAAGTTTGCAATTTCTTCCTTACATCTGAGGACAGTCCTCGATCTAGTTTTGTCCGAGGACATCGCCCTGATAGCCGCTAGACTGTCCGAAAATATTTTCACGTCTCCGGGGATTGGGATTGCCCGTGCGTCAATAGATCTTATGCATTCCGTTATCGCGACCACTTCGGCCTGAAAGACCGAGTTGTGGTCCGGAATGCGTAGGTAAATGCCATTGGAACGGTCCTCATCATAGAAACCTATACCAGTCCTACCTTGCAGACTAAATCCGTCTGTTTAGTGGTGTGACCCTGGAAGGTTTTGTAGAATATTTCCGTTCAACCAGCTTTCCCTGTCAGGTATCCTTATACTGCAGGGTATGTTTGTCGACACTTCCGCGATTCTATCACAGCTAAAATCCACTGTGTTGAATTCCGGTATCTGGTCCAATATTGTTTGGTGTCTGGTCATATGGTCGGTGATGTATTCCCCTGTTACTCTTCGTCGTAACATGGCCAGAGCTCATATTTAATTCTAATCTCGATCGGGTGTATAGATAGAATCGTCTCTAAAGCCCTCGTAGATGTAGTCCGTATTGCGCCGCTGATTCCTATGCACAAGAGGCGTTGTATCTTTTGGAATGGTTTAATATAGCATTTCCTGTTCATTGATGTCCATGTGACTACGGATGCGTAAGTTAGAATTGGTCTAACGACGCTTGTGTAAAGCCAATGCGTCATCCTCGGGTTTAAACCCCATTTTGAACTTATAGCTCTTCTGCAAATGGCCCATATCCGGTGAGCTTTCGCGACTTTGCTCTCAATATGGTCCTTCCAAGTGAGCTTTTTGTCGAGAATCACCCCAAGGTATACCACCGTTTGTGTGATTCTAATCGTTTTGCCCTGGAAGCGGAGTTCATCGAATTCGACTATTCTCGTCTTCCTAGTAAAGAGGCATATTTCAGTCTTTTCCGGGTTCACATTCAATCCCCTCGGTTGTGCCCAATCGTATGCTATTTCGAGTGCATCCGATGCCCTCCTACATAAATTTCTAGGATCTTTCCCCCTTAACAGTATCGCAACATCGTCTGCGTAGCAGACAGGTTGGAAACCCTTATTGGTTAGAATCCTTAGAAGACTGTGTATAGTGGTCACCCAGAGAAGGGAGGATAGAATTTCCCCTTGAGGTGTCCCACAGCAAACCTTGTCTCTTATTTTAATGCCACCAACCTCGCAACTTATTCATGTATTCCCTAGCATGTGACTGATCCAGGCTTTGATATCCCCGGTCGATGTCGAATCGTCCTAGGGATTGGAGTAGCGTATTTGTTGATACATTGTTAAAAGCTCCTTCTATATCAATGAATATAGCTAGAGTGAAGATTTTTAGATCAAAAGATCTTTCGATGTAGTGAACTACTTCATGAAGCCCAGTTTCTACTGAGCGTCCCTTTAAATAAGCGTGTTGTTTGAACTTCAACAGCTCATTTGGGATTTGAGATTTAACCATGTTATCAACTATTCGCTCCATGGTTTCAGTAGGAATGATGTAAGACTTATCGGTCGATAGGCCTTTGGGTTCGCGTAGCTTTCCTTTCCCGGCTTTGGTATGAAGACCACTTTGGCCTCCTGCCATGCCCTGGGGGTGTACGCAAGTTTTAGGCAAGCAGAGACTAAGCCAGCCAGACTACTGGCAATCAAGTCCCCGCTCGTTTGTAATAGAGCAGGAAAGATTTCATCTGGGCCTGCTGCCTTAAAGGGGGCAAAGCTTTGTATTGCCTTAATTACCATATTTTCGGTTAATCTATCATATCTTTCCTATCGATATTGTTCCTCATTAGGCCCTTCATATTGTTCCCCTTCGGGTCCCGTCTGCTGTTCCACGTTGGTTCCAGTTTGTCGGGACACATAGGTACCAATTTCTGGGTTCCTATTCGGCCCATATTCTTTGATAAGAAAGTGTGTTTCCATCAATATTCTTAAGGACTGTTCCATCGACTCCGCCCGAATCCCGTCGCTATCGACTAGAGTTTTAGGCTGCGAATGGGTTTTCGATAAGAATTTCTTGATTTTTGAGACGTCATTAACGCTATCAACCTGTTCACAGAAGTATCTCCAGAAGTTGCGTTTGGATATTCGAATCTTTTTGTTGTAATCCCTGAGCATGACATGGTAGTCATCCCAGTACATTGCGTGTTTTTTTACGACGAACCCTATTGAAAAGTCTTCGGACGTCCTTCCCAAGATTTATCAGTTCCCTGTCAGCCAGGGTTTATCTCGGGGAGATCTCCTTTCCCGGAGTGGACAACATTCCTTGAATGACTCAATTAGGCTCCTCGTTAATTTGTCCACTTCCTCGTCAACCTCTTCGACATACCTTAAGTCTGTGCGAGGAGTATTTAGACGGGCTTGTAGATTTCTTCTAAATTTAGGCCAATCAGTCTTAGCCTTATTCCTGAACTTAATGGGTTCAGGTGGTGGGTGTGTCAGTTTAAATAAAATGTATCGATGATCCGAGAAGGGATGTTCGCTAGAGACATGCCAATCTTGGATATCATCCACTAAATTTTTTGAACAAATTGAAATATCTAGAACCTCTTCCCTTAACTTGTTAACAAAGGTTGCCGTGTTCCCAACATTAAGGGTAAAAAAAGGCCATTTTCGTTATGGAATTCAAGTGAAGCATCGCCCCTTTGGTTACAGTTCGAACTTCCCCAAGCTATATGGTGAGAATTCGCATCGCACCCTATGAGAATTTCCTTACCTGTTATCTCTTCAAGTTCCGACGTCGGTGGAGGTGTCGGCGAGTCCGACGGGATATAAACGGATGCCTATAGCATTGGTTGGCTTCCGTGTTGCAGGACGGTGGCATCTGCGGTGGACAAGTCTGGGGAAAAGAGATAGTTTAGGTTTTTGTGACAAATAATACAAGTTCTCGGTCATTCATTACATTCTTTTGGTATTGTAATAATTTTGCCTATTTTCAAATCACTTGGATACATAGAAGTATTAACTATATTATTAAACACTCGTGATAGAAATGGAGAAATAATATTATTGCATACTTTCAGTATCTTTGGTGAGATTCCACCATACCGACATCCTTTAGTAATATCCAGTTCCGAAATTTTTTCAGCTATTTTCATATCTGAAGTACAAGTGAAGTTAAAAGAACTTTGACATTGGCTTAAAGTTCTAATGCTATGTTCACACGGATAGCAAGATTCGCGGTTCGCTCTCTCATTCACGGTTCGCGCCCGAATCATGATTGAATCTACATGATTCGCCATACAAAATTTTTTAGAGCGAACCTACTTGGTTCATTTTGAACCTAGTTGTGAACCTAGAAAAATTGATAAAATTTTGATAAAAAATTATCGCTAGTTTATCTGAATTAGCTGTCAAAAATATATAAACAAAGCAAAAGCAAAAAATTAATGTGTGCAATAAAATAAATAGAAACATTTAACAAATAAGAAGTATATATTTACATACATATATTCAAATAAAAATGGAAAAAATGAAACAGTGAAACGTAAAGTGTAGAAGGATGTCTTCAAATATTTGCACAAAAAATATAAACGTCAAAATGAAACAAGAACACTCGTCTGAACACCAAGGTTCCCAATCGTGATTCATTTTGCCGTCTGAACATGCTGTAACACTATTACACGATTCACCCGGTGAGCAAACAATTTGTTCTCTTAAAGTTTTAGGAATCTTAAGAAAATATTGGTTAAATAAATTACTTTTACTTTTATTATCTATCACAAATTGTCCATCAGTACCTATTATTCTTATTTGATTTTCCACCTTTCTACCAAGGTTTTCGTTCAAAAATTTCCAACATTTCTTAGGCTCATGCTGCATTTGATTCAAATTGTTATAATAATAGTTGTTTAGAGATTCCCTGCATGCTTTTTTGATGACCTTACTGAATCTTCTTAATATACTTTCAACATCACAATTACGATTCTTTTTAGTTTTAATAAATTTTTCTTATACGTTATAAGGGCCTGTAAATTGGTATTAACCCATGGGGTTGGCTGATTCTTCAACAGTTTCTTCCCCATTTCTCCATGGTGGAATTTCGAGTAGCATTTGAGATATGTTGTATGTTCTCTGAAATATCAATAGATGCTTCACCAGTTTCTTGAAACGTTAATAAATAATTTAAAAGATTCTCTTTAGCACGATCATAATCATAACTTCGATGAATAATTTCCAAATATTCGGAACTAACAATAATGCTTTTTAACATACAAGATATCATGTTGTGATCTGTTAAGCTACAATCAATAATATTTACAAATAGTTCCCCAGAAATGTTACTGTACACGTTATCGATGTATGTTCCCGACCCAGGACGTGTTATTAATATATGGCAGTTTTCATAATTATAGCTTGATAAAATATTCATCAAATCTGCTGATAATGAGCCACTTAAGAAATCAACATTAGAATCTCCCATGATTATATTAGGAAATCGACCATGGCTAGCAACTAAATTTTCAATAAAACACGAGAATTTCACAATATTACACCTTTGAGATTATATGTAATTTTGTGCTTGAAGATAACGGACGTGTTTTTGTGTGCTCCGCAATTGAATCAAATTATTTATAAATAAACATAGTTTCCAAAACAATATCTATAATTAATTGCAATTTTTATTGGTACAATAATAATCTAAACATTTTTCAACTGCAACACACAAATTTTTAAGAAAACTTAAATTTAAATTAAAAAAAACACAATTTTAACATTAATAAACCATAATACACAAATAAAAATAAACACTACAAATACCCCCGCCCAAAAAAATTAAGAGATACTAACTAAATCTGCTGCATAAAAATAGTTATATATTGCCAAAAATAAAAAATAGCAAGTAAAAGTGTTAAATTCGGCTGTGCCGAATTTTTTAATACCCTCCACTTGAGCCTTAAACTGTATATTCACCCAATCTCGAGTACGGCTACAACTTTTAAACTTTTGTCGATACTGAAACATTAATTCCGAATACCAAAATTCAAATGATTCTTGGCTAAAAATTATTTTTAAAAATAAGCTAATATTAAAATATTTTTATCTGAATTATTTTTTATTTTTATCTGCATTACATATACAAAAAAAAAAAAAAAAATACATAATAATACATGTTATAGCATGTTCAGACGGCAAAATGAACCACTTGATTCGCTCTCTGAATCATGATTGTGAACCTATGTGTTCAGACGAGTATTCTTGTTTCAGTTTGACGTTTATATATATTTTTTTTTGAAACATATGGCGCGGCTTTTTGTTTTCTGTTTTGTTTTTTTACATTAACATTTTCGTTTGCTGTAAAAATGGACCAAAAAAGTAAGTATAAATTATAAATATTACATTAATGTTTTTTTTAGAAAATTTTTTCTATTTAAAGTAAACAGAAAATATGCCAGCAAATGGGACCAAAGCGGAGAGCGTGCTTTGATCGAGATATGGGGAGAGAAAATGAACCAATTGCGTGGTTGCAGGAAAAATAGCCATATAATTATGGAAATGGCTTCGGAACTGGAAGCAAGTGGGTATACATATACAACAGAGGAGTTGAAAACCAAAATGCATAATATGACCAACCGATATAGGTAAGTTAAAAGTATAATGTCTTGTGTACATGAGGCAATGATAATTAACCATTCCGTACACATATGACCCAACTCTGTATGCTTTTAAAAGATTTGTGTTATTAATTAACCTTTGTGTATACCATTTCCTATTTATAGAAAGGAAAAAATCAAAATTGGGTCAACCGGTGGCTCACCCTCGGAGTGGGATCTTTACAAAGACATGCAAAATTTATTGGCTCCATATAAAAGCTACCACAGCGAAGGTCTGGTTGCTGATAGCATAAAAAGTAAGTAGTAATAATTTTCCTTAAAATTAATTGAGAGAAAAGTTGGTTTTATAAATACTACAAATATTTATTTTAAACAAATTTAAAATATTCAAAATACATTTATTTTTTATTTTTAATTTAAGACATGTATTCAGATATTCCAGAAATATCATTGCCATCATCGTCAGCATCAGCAACCGACATTTCTCCGGCGTCCTCATCACCACCAGTTTCAACAGCATCACCTCTTTCTCCATCGCCGTCACCAAATTCGCCAAAGGTGCGAACATCTGAAAAGAAAAAGAGAAGTGACAACATTGATAAACTGGTTAAATCTGTTGAGAAGACAGTCGAAAACATCAGAAACATGTCAGAAAAGGTTGTGGCGATTGAGGAAGAGAAAAAAGAAATTTTGAAAAAATTTGCTGAGAAGGAAGCCAAAGTGCAAGACGCACTTCTTGAATTTTTGAAAAAAAATTAAATTTTAAAATTTTCCTTTTTCATTTCAGTTAATTTTAGTTTTATTAGATCTCATGAATTCGTGACATTTATTTATTTAAATTTATTTCTAAGAAACTGTTATTTCTTTTAGTTTTTTTTTTTTTATATAAAAGTACAGAAATGTATTAAAAAACATGTATGTATGTAGTATTTGAATTTTTGAGTTGTTGAATAATAAAACTTACATAAATATTCAGAAATTGCATTTCTCATTCTTTCTGGATTATTTCTGTTGTCCATTAGTGTTGCAATGAACTCAGGATTCGAACGGTTTTCTTCGGCAGCATCTAAAGCCTGCATCCAATTTTCATTTATTTTATCATTATTATCACTGAGGAAGTTGTGAAGAACACATGAGGCTAACACTACGGAGTTAGCATTTTTTAGGGAATTATCAACTCCTTTTCCAATGCGCCTAAAACGAGCTTTTAGCTGCCCAAACGCATTTTCCACAACTCTGCGCGATTTGGATAATGAATAGTTGAAACACTTTTCTTTGTAGCTTTGCGAAACAGTGAATGGGTAAGGTTTCATTAACTGTTCGCTTAGCCTAAATGCTGAATCGCCAATTATGTGTACTGGTACATCCACATCTAAAATAGTTTTTTTTAAATCAGCCATAATATTACAATGACTTAGCTGATTCTTCAAAGAAGATTCTTGGTATATTTGAGAATCATTGCAACGGCCAGGACTACCAGAGCTTACATAAATGAAACGGCATCTACAAAAAACAAATTAATCGACGCTTACTAATCACATATGTATGTTTGTTCTTACCTTGCGTCTACCAATGCTAGAAGCACAATGGAATACCATCCCTTATAATTATAGTAGTCTGTGGCGTCTTCATGGGATGGGTGAATCTCAATATGGCAGCCATCTAAAAATGACTAATATAAGTGAAAACTGAACAATGTTAATATCAATACAACTAACTTACCAAGAGCTCCCATGCATTGAGGATATCCAAGTACATCGAATTCCTTCACCAAGTCCTCAATTTTTTCCCTTGTTAATGGAAAATTATTTAAATGTGTTGGACCCAAAACTCTCCATACTTCGTTACAAAAATCTAAAACAATTCCGCATACTGTAGATTTTCCCACGCCGAACATATTACCAATTGTGCGATACTCCGCAGAAGAACCTAACGCATACAAGCTTATTGCTATTCTCTTCTCCAGTACTATTGCCTCTCGCATATTGGTATTGTTCTTCTTTAGGCCAGGTAGCAACGCACATAATTTTTTAAAAGTAATTTTGTCCATCCTGAAGTTATTTTTGAAGAAAGAATTGTCAGCATTTTGGCAATCTGTCTCCCAGAAACTTGAAGATCTATCCTAAAAAGTAAAAATGATTTAATATACAATGGATATTATTCTCCACTTACTATTTTCCAGTTCATTCTTTCAGAATCTAGCGACAGTTTAACCACATTCAGAAGTTGCAGCTCCTTTAAAAGCTGTGTGGCCATCTCCTGCTGATCCGCCAGCACGTGGAAAGAAATTTTTGATTCTTCAAAACACACAAGCTTTGAAGACATTCTTCTGCACTTCAAAATATGTTTCACTATTTCTTTTTTTTTCCATTTTTTTAATTATTTATATGCTTTATGTAATATAAGTATGTATGTAAATATATGGCTTTTATTTGTTTCTATTTATTTATGTTTCTATTTATTTTTTTGTACACGTTAATTTCTTGTTTTTTTTTGTTTGCATTGTTTTGTACACGTTAATTTATTGTTCTTTCTTTGTTTATATTGTTTTTTACACATTAATTTCTTGTTTTTTCTTTGTTTATATTTTTTATTTGACAGCTAGTTAAGATAAACTAGCGATAATTTGTTATCAAACTTGGAGATGACACTGAATGTTTCTAGGTTCACAACTAGGTTCAAAATGAACCAAGTAGATTCGCTCTCAAAATTTAATATGGCGAATCATGTAGATTCAATCATGATTCGCTCGCCAACCGAGAATAAGAGAGCGAACCGCGAATATTGCTGTCCGTGTGAACATAGTATAAAAAACTAAATATAGAAATTTAAACTTTTAATATTTAATTTTTAATTCTTAATTTTTATTTTTTAATTTTTACTTTTTAATTTTTAAATTTAAATTTTTAATTTTTATTTTTTAATTTTTAATTCTTAATTTTTAATTTTTGATTTTTAATTTTTAATTTTTAATTAATTTTTAATTTTTAGTTTTTAATTTAAAATTTTTAATTTTTATTTTTTAATTTTTAAGCTTTAATTATTAATTTTTCGTTATTCATTATTCATTATTCATTTTTCATCTTTCATTACTCATTTTTCAATCTTAATTTTTCATGTTCCATTTTTCAATTTTCATTTTTCATTTTCCACTTTCCATATTCCATTTTTCATATCTCGTTTTCCATTTTCCATTTTCAATTTTTCATTTTTTCATATTTCATCTTTCATTTTTTAATTTTCATTATTCATTTTCCACTTTCCATTTTTAATTTTTCAATTTTCATTTTCCATTTTTCATTTTTCAAATTTCATTTTCCGTTTTTTCATCTTTAAATTTTCATTTTCCATTTTTAATTTTTCAATTTTCATTTTCCATTTTTCACTTTTCAATTTTCATTTTCCATTTTTAATTTTTCAGTTTTCGTTTTCCATTTTTCATTTTCCATTTTTCATTTTCCGTTTTTCATTTTTCATTGTCCATTTTTCAGTTTTCATTTTTCATTTTCCATTTTTCATTTTTCATTTTTCAATTTTCATTTTCCATTTTAATTTTTCATTTGTTATATTTCATTTTCCTTTTTTAATTTTTAATTCTTAACTTTTCATTCTTAACTTTTCATTTTTCAATTATTATTTTTCAATTTTCATTTTCCATTTGCCATTTTTCAGTTTTCAATTGTCATTTTCCATTTTTCATTTTTAAATTGTCATTTTCCATTTTCCATTTTTCAATTCTCATTTTCCATTTTTCGATTTTCATTTTCCATTTAACATTTTTCATTTTTCATATTTCAATTTTCATTTTCCATTTTAAATTTTTTGAATTTTTCATTTTTCAATTTCCATTTTTTTATTTATTTTTTTTTATTAGTATTAAAAATACTTTGAATATTCACAAATAAATATTACATCAATTCTTAATTCATTTGTTGTAAGCTCTATATAAATACATGGAATCTTACAAAATTTTTACATTTTTTTCTAAATACATTGTAATTTCTTTCAAGTTTCATATCGTTTGGTAACTCATTAAATAGTTTGAAGCCCTTGTAGAAAAGAGATTTCTGCATGTGTGTTGTCGTAACTCTTTGGATTCGAAAATCTTCAGCATTCCTTAAGCCATACGGTTGTACTTCTCCAACGTATTTTATTTGATCGCAGAGATATTCTGGGGCATCACCTTGTTTCATCTTTTTAATGAAAATTAAAGTATTGTATTTCAGTCTTTGGTTAATATTCATCCATTTTAGTTCTCTAAGCATTTCGATGATGTGTGTATATCGATTGCATTTAAGAATAACCCTCATTGCTTTGTTTTAGAGTTTTTGCATTCTTTCTATCTGACTATCATTGCAGCATGTATAAATTTTCGTCGATACATATTCAAAATGTGGTTTAATTATCGTGTTATAAATATTTATTGCAGTTGTTTTTGATATTTTGTTTCTTATTCTTTTAAGAAATCCGATTTTTTTTACCGATTTTCTTACATGTATAGTCTATGTGTTCTTTAAACTTTAATTCTTTATCTATTATAAAACCGAGATATTTTATGTGTTCTACCTTTACTATTATTTTATCGTTAATTTTAAATATTGCTTCAGTATTCATATTTATTTCAATTATTTTTGTTTTACTTTCGTTAAGTTTTAATTTATTCATGTTTAAGCAAGTGTTAATTCTATTGATGTCGTGGTACATATTTCTTCTACAGCTTTCATCATCGTCTCCTTCTGTGTATATTAACGTATCATCATCTGTGTATATTAATGTATCATTTCACTTCTGTCTTAATACCTTTGGCATATCATTAATATATATAATAAATAGAAGAGCTCCTAAAATTGATCCTTGAGGTACACCGAAATCATTTTCGATTTCATCCGATATTACATTATTAACCTTTGTTATTTGATTTCTATTTTTCAAATATGACTCAAACCAGTTTAATTCTGTGCCTTGTATTCCATACATATATAGTTTTTTCAACATTATTTGTCTGTCTATTGTTTCAAAGGCTCGTTTAAAATCGAGAAATATTGCCATCACTTTTTTTGTTTTTTCTATATATTTCCATTTACTTATTACATAGTTCACAGCCGTTTCGCATAAGTATTTTTTACGAAATCCAGATTGATACTTTGACACTATTGAATTATTTTCAATATATTTTTCTAATTGTTCCTTCACAACCTTTTCCAAGATTTTTTCATATGTTTTCAATGTATTTATCGGTCGGTATTCTTCGCATTTATTTGTTTTTGGTACTTGTTCAATTGGCGTTATCATAGTTTTTTTCCAGTTGTCAGGAAATTCCCCTGTCTCTAATGATTTATTTATAAGTTCTAATAATGTTTCTCCAGTTATGTTCCAGTTATCAAGAATGATTTTGTTGGATATTTTATCACAGTCTCTTTTATTTTTCATTTGTATAATTATATTCTGAAGTTCTAAAATGTTGATTGCACGGAATTTGAATTTATTAATTATCACAGTTATTTTGTTTTCATATTGCACGTTTTCAATTGAGTCTCTTATAAATTTAATACTGTCTACAAAGTAATTATTGAATTGGTTAGCGATTTCTATACTATCTTTATATTCTACTTGGTTGAATATCACATTTTTGATTTCGTTATGTTGTTTTTTAATTAATACTAAGTCTTTGATCTCTCTCCACATTTGCTTTTGATCGCCTGCACTGTTAATTTTATTATTTATGAATTTATTTTTTTCTGTTTGCTGTCTGATATTTAATTATTTTATCCTTCTTCATTACACGTACTTCATTACTAAACCACCGATTTACATTATTTTTTCTTGTATAATTTTCTTATTAGTAAATTTTTTTATAATTTCTTTAGAATTTAAACGAGCATTCGACAAGCTCGTTCATAAAATTTTTTACTCTGTACTTTTTCATAAGAATTTTTAAATGTAAAAAACACATCATGTAATAGCACCTTAAGTGAACAAAGCATAAAAAGAAAACGACAATTTCTCTTACATCACAACAATAACATATTAAGAATCAAAATAACAAGTGCATACTCCTTATTTACAATTCAACAAAGTATAAATAAAATAAAAATAATATTACAAACATTAAAAACTCAAACCATAAAAAGAAAACGAAAAAATTCTCTCGCAACAACAATAACAATAAAATAAAAATCAAAATAAGTACATACTCCTTAACTGCAATAGAACAAACAAAACGCAAAAGAAATAGTCAAATTTTCAGTATAACAATAAATACACAATAAAACAACTTTAAACATTACATCTGATCTCATTTTTTTTTTTTTTTTTTTTAATACAATAAGTGTTACCACATTGCTAATAATAATAATGGCTTGTTTGATGAATAATTGTACCATTAAAGGTGATGGGGAAAGAATGATCACTTGTTGGCTGTGCCATGAGCTATGTCATACTAAATGTAGTGGTCTTTCTGGACTAGTTGCTGATGCTTTATATAATAATAAAGGGTTACATTGGTGTTGCAATAAATGCCGGAAAATCGGAGTGAATTTCTACCGTTTTTTCAATGATACACAAAAGGAATTCAATGATATCCAGGAAAAGGTAACTAAATTATCGATGTCTATATCTAGTTATGGCAAATTATTTGATGATTATAAATCATTAGATAATTTAAAATCTCCACCTCAATCTTCTCCGAAACGTCGTAAATCGTCACGAAATACAAATAAAGATAAATCTGATAATCTTCCTGCTGTTCCTACGAGTTCAGTAACACTAACATCTGATGCCTCAGTAATTAATTGTAATGCTGATTTGCCTGTGGGCTTTGCTGAAGTGCCATTAAATAAACCTGTGCCTTCTACAAATACTTGTCCTGTGATAAATGCTGGTCAAATTGTTTCGCTGAGAGCTGTTCCTCCAAAAAAAACTGTTTTTATCTCGCGTTTAGCGATTGAAACTACTGCTGAAGATGTCGATGCCTTTGTTAGATCTAAGTTGGGCCAAAAAGCAGAAATTTCGACATATAAGTTCGCTTTTTCTCAACCTAGATCTATCACATCCTTTAAAATTACCGTTTCTTATGATCTTTTTGATCGTGTTATTGATCGTAACTTTTGACCTGAAAATACATTCGAGAATATATATTTAGACAAAATTCTAACAATATTGGCCGCCTTCCTAAAACTGATTCAAACGTTCCAAAAAACTAAAAGATCTTACTGGTGAAAATATTTCATTAGTTTACCAAAACGTTCGTGGTCTGAGAACTAAACTGTCAACTTTATATATTGAAAGTTTCAACATAAGTCATCATATTATCGTATTTACTGAAACTTGGCTTAATCATACCTTTTTAAATACTGAAATATTTTGTAATAAATATAATATTTTTAGACGTGACCGTTGCAATAAGATGAATGGCGGTGGCGTTCTTATTGCTGTCTCAAGTATCTTATCATCTGAAGTTTTATTAATTGATTCTTCTTTAAACATCGAATTCGTTGCAGTTTTAATTAAATACAATCATAAAAAATATTTGTTACTTGCTCATACATCCCTCCATCGTCTCCGCAGTCTTTATATGTTAGACATGGAGAAGCTATTAAATCTGTTCTACGTTCTGCGAATCCGGATGACTCTGTTATTGTTCTTGGAGATTTCAATTTGCCTTCAATTTCGTGGAAGTTCTTACCTGAAGAAAAATACTTTGTTCCGACTAAATCAAATGATAAATGTGATGAGCTTTTTAATATTTTTTTGATTTACATCTTTTTCAATTAAATGGAATTCTTAATGATCATTCAAAATTATTGGATTTAATATTTGTTAATGAAGTTACTGAATGTTTTACGAAGCGATCAAACCCTATTTCTATTCCTGAAGATGGATATCACCCAACTATTGAAGTAAATATATCCATTCCATCTGGACTTGTAGACACACATAAAAAAGTGTTAAAGTTTTTTGTTTCGCTCAAATGAATTACACTATGTTTAATGAACTTATAAATAATACAAACTGGCATGATTTATTATCGTTATCTACTGGTACAACTCGTGCCATTGATCAAATGACTGAAGCTTTCTATAACAAGATGTATTCTTTTATTGAGTCATGTGTTCCTAAAAAATTTTTGAAAAACCTTTCTGGACCGCCTTGGAATACTAGGAAAATGGCTAGTGTCAAGAATAAAAAAAATAAATATTACAAAAAATATAAGAAAACTGGATCTCTTGTTGATCATGGAAACTACTCCATTTGTCGTGCCGAATATAATACTCTGAATAATTCATGTTATTTAAACTATTTGAACAAAATGAAAAATAATTTTAAAGTTCCTTGCTATGAATTAGCAAAATACGTTGGCTCGATACTAAAGCATTTGATATCTCCTACATACAATATAAAAAATTCTATGGAATTAAAAGATAGAATAAAAGACCTTATCCTGGATAAAGACGACATTATTGTATCATTTGATGTAGTATCACTATTTACCAACATATCGACACATCTAGCCATAAAAAATATTCTTCATAAGTGGGAAACACTAAAAGACGTTACCACAATATCAAAACAACAATTTTTAAAAATACTTCAGTTTTGCTTAGTCGATAACAACTATTTTACTTATGACAAAAAGTTTTTCCATCAAACATATGGTATGCCAATGGGTAACCCTTTATCCCCTACTATTGCAGATATAATACTAGACAATCTCTTGGACGAAGTTATATCTGAATTAAAAACAAAAAATGTAAAAATTAAGTTCATATCTAAATATGTCGATGATCTTTTCGCTGTAATCAATAAGAAGGACGAAGCAACGATAATGAATACATTGAACTCATATCATAATAAACTCAAATTTACAATAGAACGAGAACACAACAATGAAATTCCTTACTTGGATATAAAAATAATTAAGGACAATGAAAAGCTAATTACAAATTGGTACACGAAGGCGACAGCATCAGGACGAATGATAAATTACCACTCTACACAACCATGGAAAATAAAACTTAATACAGCAAACAATTTAATCGAAAAAGTAATACAAATTAGCGATCAACGATATATAAAGGTAACAATATCAATAAAATAAAGGAAATTTTATTAAAAAATAATTATCCAATATACATTATTAAAAATCTTTTCAATAATATGTTCAACAAAAAGCAGCAAAATAAGAAACAAAAACCAATAGAAACTAATTTTTACAGTGTACCATACATACCAAAATTAACGGAGAGCAAAAATCTCAATAGAATAATAAATGACAAGAGTGTAACAATAGCACACAGATCAAATGAAACACTTAGATCCCTTTTTACACACAAAAAAACAAAACCAGATGTATTAAAAATTGACAACGTAGTTTACGAGATAAAATGCGATGGTAATGAAAGGGAGGTGTGTAATAAAGTCTACATAGGAACAACAAAAAGAATGTTAGGAGTAAGAATTGCGGAACATCAAGCAGACATAAAAAAACACAAGGAATCGACAGCATTATCTCAACATGCAAAAGAGAGCGGACATAACGTCGATTTAAAAGGAGTTAAGATTTTAGATAAAGAGAGAAATGAAAACAAAAGATACACATTGGAAAGTTTAAGAATACAACAAAAAATACACAAAACATTAAACAACAAAGAAGACAAAGATAACACTAAGCTGCAATATTCAATTGCAATTACTTAAATCTTAGTTCTGTGATATTAGTCGTTAAGTTTAAAACTGTGATTTTTTTTTATATTTATTTTGATTATTTATTTTTATTAATTTATTTAATTTTATTAAAATTGTGTCGTGATGTCCAGTTTTTTATCTTTAAATTTATTAAATAATAATAACCTGACAATGTAAGTTTGGATTAATCATAAGTTAAACTATTGTGACTAATATAACATTATGTTGATATATTGTTTTATTTTTAATTTTTTGTCGCCAGAAATTAATAATAAAAAAATTTTTATACACTCCTGATGAAGTTGAAAAACCGTCAACGAAACGTAGAGTGGAGATGAAATAAATTTTGTTTTAATTTATTTTATTTAAAACTTATAAGCTGACCATCATAGCCCAAAAGAAGTAACATGAAATCCGAAGTCATTCTACAAATTTGTTAACTCTAAGAGAAAAACTAAGGGTTATCCTGCTGTTATGAAATTTCTACATAATGAATCCTGTGATGATACTATTGTATGCAATTTATTTGCTGACTTCTTCTCTACTACTTACTCCGATGCAGCTTTTGATGATTCTAATGTCTGCTCATATTCACTGACTGCTACTCAAAATATATCCATTCCTTCTCTTGCTATATCTGTGGTTTCTAATGAATTGAAAAAACTTAAATTTTCCTGCAACAGTGGTCCAGATAAAATTCCGTCCTGTATTTTAATAAAATGTGCTGAAGTTTTAGCTGTACCATTAACACTCATGTTTAATACCTCAATTGTCTGGAAGGATTCATTCATTATTCCGCTATTCAAATCTGGTAACAAGGCTGATATTACTAATTATCGTTGCTAAATTAAGTATTATACCTAAAATTTTTGAAAAAATTATAACGGATTATCTATGCCATCAAGTAAATACGTTCATTTCTCCCTTCCAACATGGTTTCCAAAAAAGATGTTCAACCTCTACAAATCTATTACAATTTACTACAATTGTCAACCATGGTTTTCTTGAACGCAAACAAACAGATGCAATTTATACTGACTTCAGCAAGGCTTTTGATAAAGTCAATCATAAGCTTCTTCTTAAGAAATTACATATGATGGGATTTTCAAATCTTTGCGCGAAGTGGATATATTCTTATTTAACCAATAGAACACAAAAAGTATGTTTTAAAAATGTTACTTCAAAGCCGATAGATGTAATGTCGGGAGTACCACAAGGCAGCCATCTTGGACCGCTTCTTTTTTCTTTGTTTATAAACGATCTTCCGAATGTTATTCGTTTTTCAAACATCTTGATGTATGCGGATGATGTCAAAATTTTCTTCTGTTATAATCAACACTCTGATCATGTTTTTCTCCAAAATGATTTGAATTCATTTTATTCTTGGTGTAATTTAAATTTAATGGAGCTAAACCTTAAAAAGTGTAAACATATGCGTTTCGTCAGAAAGAGGCCGATATCTGTCAACTATATGCTGGGTGATTATTGTCTCGATAAAGTAGATAACTTTATAGATCTTGGTGTTTTATTGAATCATAAACTGACCTTTGTTCCTCATATAACAATTACTGTCAACAAAGCCAGGGGTGTACTTGGTTTCATAAAACGTTGGGCTAAAGAGTTTAATGATCCCTATGTCACCAAAACTTTATATACGTCACTTGTGAGACCTATACTGGAATATGCTTCTATAATTTGGGACCCAATCTACCAAATTCATGCCGACAGTCTGGAATCTGTGCAGAAACAATTCCTTTTGTTTTGTCTTCGGAGTTTAAACTTCAATCCAAGTAATCTTCCATCCTATACCAGCAGACTTGCCCTTGTTAAGCTACCAACTTTAAAAGCCGGAGAACTATGCTAAATGTTTCATTTCTTCTTAATATAATTAATGGTGATGTTTGTTCCGGTTTTTTGATTAACAATATATCATTCAACATTCCTCAACGACCAACACGTTACTTCTCACCTTTATCTGTACAGTTCTATAGAGCTAATTATGCAAATGCAGACCCTCGCAGCAGAATGTGTATTCAATTTAATGAACTTTATAGATTTATTGATTTCTCATTAAATACTAATCTAATTAAAAGTAAAATAATATGCTTTCTAAATTCATGAATATCTATGTACTAAAATTAATTTTAAAATGTTTTTCTTTGTAAATAGTCTGTAAGGATTAATTCCATAGACCAATATACGAATAAAAAAAATAAAAAAAAAATAAAACTATTATCAAATAGAACTACATTTTCGTTAATGTTTTTATTTTCATTATATGCCATATTTTTACTTAACTCGGTGTTAAATGTCTCTTTGTTGTACTTAAAAATTTCAACTTCTTTATTTTCTATTGTGGTATGATCATTACTTTCACTCATAATTAAAATATTTATCATTTCGTGATCCGATATTTTATTTGTATTGCTGTTGTTTACTGATATATCATAGTTATTTGTTATTACAAAGACAATTATGGTACTTGAACTTTTTATGACTCTTGTATATTCACTGACCAATTGTCTGAGACCATTGTCATTTAGTATGTATTCCAATTGATTCTTATATTGCTAATTTTTGGACCAGTCTATATTGAAATCTCCCGTTATTAAAATATTGCAATTACAGTCACTGATTTATTCTTTTACCTCATCAAAATTTTTGAGAAACTCTGACTCTGCATAAGTAGGTGATTTGTATATTGCAGCAATTATCATTTGATTGTTTTGACATGTGGCTTTACATACTAAAATCCAATATTCAACGCTGTCTATCTTTTCTATAATTTTAGTTAATTTCCATATTTTTTTAAAATAAATAACGACTCCAACCGTTCTTTTTAGATGTAGAAAGCGACACAATATGATCATAGTCTTGTAATGTAATTTCATTTTCTTCGATGTCGTTTATTATATGGGTTTCCGAAAGTATAAATATGTCCGGGTTTTCTGTTGATGCAATGACTTCCACTTGATTATAATTATTTACTAATCCTTGCACATTTGTGTATGGAGCTCGTATATTCTTTGATTGTTAAACTGATAAACCAGTTCTTCGCATTTTTTAATTCAATTTATTTTGATAAACGGGACATTCTCTATTGTTTGTAAAATGATTTTCATATTAAGTTTATTATTCATTTTCACGCAATTTATACATTTCATTATTTGTTCAGTATTCTTGCATACTTCTGTTTTGTGTTGTCCATGACATCTTAAGCATATTTCTAGATTTTTGCATTCTTTTGCGATATGGTTATATCCTTTACAATTAAGGCACTGCATTACATCTGTTCCATCGAACTCTCTACACTTTTCCCAACCTATATTTACTTTTCTTGCTTCCATCATTTTTTATATGTTTCGTTATCCACTGCCATTTTCACATTATAGATTGTTTTGTTATTTCTCTTGATTTGGTATTTTTCAATTATTTTGAGTTCTGCATTAGAGATGATATTTGGGTTCTGCTTATTTAATTTCTCAATTATTTCCTTCTCTTCATGTTCAAAAGTCATATCTGTAATTTTAACTCTAAGTTCTATTGGTTTGGGCACCTTGATTTCATATTCTTCATTTAATTAATTTTCTATTGCATTTTTTACTTTTTCCCTTTCTTCACTATTTTCACTTTGGATTACAACCGTCCCATTTCTTCTATTTTCCACACCAGTAATTTTGAAATTAACCGGGTCAACTTTATCATTTAGTGCTTCCCTTGTTTTTTCTACCCCTTGTTTTTCCTTTGGTTTTACAATTAAAGGCACCTGTTTGTTCACATCTGGTATCACTGTTTTTTTTACAGACTGCATAAGACATTTTTGTTTGGTTTTTGTTGGTTTCTTTTAATGCTTTCTTTATTTCATTACACACATTTTTGTTCTTTTCCTCTAACGACTTGCACATTTCTTTGCTGTTGGTTTCAGTATTATTTACATTTTCACATAATTTTTTAACTTCTTCAACATTTCTTTCACACGATTTTTGAACAGCATCCATTTTCTTTAACCTTGCTTCATATCGCTTTTCTATCGCCTCCAACAATTGTTTTATTTCACTTTCGTTTTGTTTAAGTGATGATGAAAATTCATGTTTGTAGTCAACCAAGTTTTGTTTATTTCTATGCACATCTTCTTGTATATCTTTAGGACCATATCAACATTGTGTATGTAAAGCATACAATCCTCACAAACAAAACGCAAGAAATTACTTTCCTGCACAGTTTTTTGTGAATACTGGTCAATGCCAGAACACTTCATCGAATACGTTTTTTTTACACACCCCTTCACATTGTAATCCCGTTTCTCCACGAATTGATGATTTGCATATACTGCACTCAACCATGACCAAGTGCTTTTATTGTTTATAAATACAAATAAATGTTTGTATTTTATAATTACTTCACTTCCACTCAAATAAAATTAGTATTTTTTATGGTTTTTAATAGTCCTGTCTATTTTGAAACCAATTTTTATAAAAAATTTTATTATTTTTGTAGAGCTTTAGATTTTTACACTTCTTACATATGGCGTTGCCAGACCAAAAAATTAAATTTTTACATTATTCGTTTTCCATTTTACATTTTTAATTTTTCAATTTTCATTTTTCATTTTCCATCTTTCAATTTTCATTTTCCATTTGCCATTTTGCGTTTTCCATTTTCCATTTTTCATTTTTTAATTTTTCAATTTTCGTTTTCCATTTTTCAATTTTCATTTTTCATTTTTAATTTTTCAATTTCCATTTTCTATTAGTCATTTTTCATTCTTCAATTTTCATTTTCCATATTTCATTTTTCATTTTTCATTTTCCATTTTCCATTTTCCATTTTTCATTTTGCAATTTTCATTTTCCATTTTTCATTTTCCATTTTTCATATTTCAGTTTTCGTTTTCCATTTTCCACTTTCCGTTTTCCATTTTTCAATTTTCATTTTCCATTTTCAATTTTTCAATTTTCATTTTCCATTTTTCATTTTTCAATTTTCATTTTCCATTTTTCAATTTCATTTTCCATTTTCCATTTTTCATTTTCCATTTTTAAATTTTCATTTTCCATTTCCCATTTTTCATTTTTCCATTTCCATTTTCCATTTTGCGGTTTCCATTTTCCATTTTTCATTTTTTAATTTTCATTTTTCAATTTTCAATTTCCATTTTCCATTCTTCATTTTTCATTTTAAATTTTTCAATTTTCAATTTCCATTTTCCATTAGTCATTTTTCATTCTTCAATTATCATTTTCCATTTTTGATTTTCCATTTTTCATTTTGCAATTTTCATTTTCCATTTTCCATTTTTCATTTTCCATTAGTCATTTTTCATTAGTCATTAGTCATTTTTCATTCTTTAATTTTCATTTTTCATTTTCTATTTTCCATTTTCCATGTTTCATTTTTCATTGGAAAATTTCCATTTTTCGTTTTAATTTTTTCTTTCATATTGGCGATTTTTTTTATTACGACGTGATAACGATAAAAAATATGTGGCGATACTACTAACTGTTGCTTACTCAAAAACAACAACAATAATAGCTATAACATACAAAATAACAAGAACAAATAAGGGAAATCATATTTTTTTTAAATAAAATTGTGGTGCCATCTACTGCGGCATAGTCACACTAAAGAGCAAACTTTGTTTGTTATTACCAACCAATTGTATTTATCCTAAAACAAAAATATAACAGAATATATGTATATTATTTAGAGTATTTTGATATTTCCAACAGTAGCATGTATCAATTTGTAACATTTTGCGATGTTATAAAAATCGCAGAATATTGATATTGATATACAGTAGTTTCCGCTTAATTGATCCCCGCATAATTGATTTACCCGCTTAATTTATTCTAAAAAAGAGCAATGAAAAATATCAATATAATGTTCGTGGAAAAATTCCCGTTTAAATGAGTTCCGTTTAATTGCGGTACCCTTTTAATTGATTTAAAAATATCAACCATTTTCGGAAATCACATACAAAACTTGCCGGTTAATTGCTATTTGAAAATTTCCACAAATGATAATTAGTATAAATCCAAAATAAAAGTGTGTGGCAACTCCGGAAATCATATGCTTTTATTTATCCTTTACTTGATTAAAAAGTGTGTTAGATGTTTTTGTGAAAAATGAGTGGAAGAAAACACACCAATTTAAACATTAAGCAAAAATTAATTGTTATTGCTGAAGCTAAAAAACTTGGAAAGGATGAACTTTGCGCAAAATATAAGTGCTCTAAGGCCAACATAAATAGAATTTTAAAAAATAAAGACACAATTCTAGAAAAGTCAAAGACTTTTAAGTGGTCAACCAAAAGAGAGAGAGCTGGTGCGTGCGCAAATGTGGAGAAAGCCCTTCCATTTTTGTTCAAACAAATGCGTGAATCTGATGACCTGATTTCACGCAACATGATTTTGGAAAAAGCAAAGAGATTTGCTGTGGAAATGAAATTAGATTTCAATCCCAGTTCTGGTTGGCTTCATCGTTGGCAGAAAAGAGAAGGCATAACACGAAGAAAAGTTCAAGGAGAAGGTGCATCCGCTGAGATTGATGCCGCAAATGTTTTCTTTGATACGGTTTTGCCGAATTTGATTTCGAAATATGAGCCTACAGATATGTTTAACGCTGATGAAAGCGGTTTATTTTTCCGAGCTTTGCCTAATTCAACTTTAAGCAAAAAAGGGGACCAAACACGAGGCTTTAGAAGTTCAAAAGAACGATTAACATTGCTTTTTATTTGTAACATAACCGGTGATTATAAAAAAGTTACTGTCAAAGTCAAAAAATCCATGGTGTTTCAAAGCAAAATATTGCCTCTTGAGTATTACTCCCAAAACAAAGCGTGGATGACTCAAGATTTATGGCATAAAATTTTGCTTTCCCTTGATGCTGAAATGGAAAAACAAGGACGCAAAATAATATTGTTCGTTGATAATGCATCTTCTCATAAGACATCAGCAGTTCTAGCAAACATTAACTTGCAATATTTACCAGCTAATACAACATCAATAGCGCAACTCCTAGATCAGGGTATTATTCACTGTTTTAAATCTTACTACCGACAAAATATTGTACGCAAACAAATTTCTGCAATAGAAAGTGGAAGAACTATGGGAGATTTCGTGAAAAACTTAAACATTTTCCATGCCATGCATATCATCAAAAATTCTTGGTGGCTTGTGAAATCTGCTACTATTACCAACTGTTTCAAAAAGGTAATTTTGCATTCATTTAAAGCGTTACTACAAATATACAACAACTAAATATGTACCCTTTCAAAATCTTAAAATTTTAGGCAAAGTTCTTTTCCTCCACCCATGCCGATTTAGAACACGATTGTGGAACTCTGTATTGATGTTGAAAACCAAGGTGAATTTGAAAATTACGTCCGCTGCAACGATAACTTACAATGCTGTGGACAACTTACAGATCAGGAGATAATCAAAGATATCGACAATGTTTTGACTTCAGAGTCTTCCGAAGATGAAGAAAACGAGGAAATTGTTAACAATCCTCCTTCAAATAAAGAAGCATTGGCTTGTCTTAATATCCTTCGGGAATATTTCTTACCAAATAATAATTTTTCAAATGAACTTGATAATATGGAAAAAATATTATCGAACACTGTTACAAAACACAAATTCAGACGGTGATGACAGATTTTTTTAAACATATTTAGTTATGTATTTATGTACATAGTATAGTAGATGTAGCATGAACTCATAAATACATACATATTTGATCACATTTTTTATATTCTATTTATGATATTTTAGTTCCTTTTTAACCATTGTACATTGAACGTACCTGATTTCTTTTTGTTTCTTTTTATACATACATACGTGCATAATCATTTCAGTCTTTGTTTTATTGATCATGAAGCTACTTAATTAAACGCGTTTCTTTTAATTGCGTCCGTGAATCAATTAACAGAGAATCGGGTAAATGTTTTTCCCGCTTAATCGCTACAAAAACCATGCATTTTAGGAAAATCAATTAAGCGGAAATTACTGTATATATATTTTGCTGTTGTGGTGTTGTAGGCGAACGGCATAGAGAAGCAAGAGGGGTAAACAAAAGACAAGATTTCTGCTTTTGAAGACTTTTTTTAATATTTCTTTTTATACTCATTTCTTTTTTTCTTGTTACGTTTTATTCTCTTTCGTACTTTGAAGTGGCCACTTCAGTGAGATCAAGAATCGCTTCCGTTATTTTTTTTATATTTAATATTTATGCGAAATTTCTTTACTCTGAATAGGTTTTATCTTAAAACTTTTAAATATTGATACGTTCTGCTATATGAAAAGAAATTCTAAATATTCTACTCTTAATAATTTAAATATTAAATAGGTTTTTGAATATAGCTTTAAAAATTATGATAAATTATTAAGTAGAAAATATTAGGTTTTCGGTAGCAGCTTCAAAAGAGAATTAAGAAAAACAACGTCGTTAAAAATCGTCATGTGAATTGGGCCTAACATAGTAAAACCCAGTGATGCCAACTTCTGCAAGAAGAAAATCGTCAGTAGCAGAGTAATTTTGAATTGTATGTTAAAAAAATATATTTACATTTATTGACTCCAAACACTACTACCTGGGAATTAGTGTTTGGGCTTAAATACGTTTTTGTTAAAGCGAAAAATCAATGCGTATTTCTTTCATTTCATGGGTACATTACATACCATGAAGTTAAATTTTATCATATCAATTTAGGGATGCCAAACGAAAAAACAACAAATGTTCCGATAATTTTAAATAATATAATTTGTCATTTTTATTTCCGGAAAAACTTTAAATTTTCATTCAAAGCAATTGTGAACAAGTAAGAGTGTTAAATTCGGCTGTGCCGAATTTTTTGATACCCTCCACCTGAGTCTTATACTCTATATTACACCCAATGTTGGGTACGGCTACCACTTTTAAGCTTTTGCCGATACTGAAACATTAATTTCGAATACCAAAATTCAAATGATTCTTGGCTAAAAAGTACTATTATTAAAAATAAGCTAATTTTAAAATATTTTTATCTGAATTATTTTTTATTTTTATCTGCATTACATTTAATACAAAAAAAAAATACTTAATAATAACAGGTAAGAAACTAAATATTTAAACTTTTAATATATAATTTTCAGTTTTTAATATTTAATTTTTAATTCTTAATTTTAAATTTTTATTTTTTAATTTTTAATTTTTAATTTTTTATTTTTAATTTTTAATTTTTAATTTTTAATTTTTAATTTTTAATTTTTAATTTTTAATTTTTAATTTTTAATTTTTAATTTTAATTTTAATTTTAATTTTTAATTTTTAATTTTTAATTTTTAATTTTTAATTTTTAATTTTTAATTTTTAATTTTTAATTTTTAATTTTTAATTTTTAATTTTTAATTTTTAATTTTTAATTTTTAATTTTTAATTTTTAATTTTTAATTTTTAATTTTTAATTTTTAATTTTTAATTTTTAATTTTTAATTTTTAATTTTTAATTTTTAATTTTTAATTTTTAATTTTTAATTTATAATTTTTAATTTTTAATTTTTAATTTTTACTTTTTAATTTTTAATTTTTAATTTTTAATTTAAAATTTTTAATTTTTAATTTTTAATTTTAAATTTTAAATTTTAAATTTTTAATTTTTAATTTTTAATTTTTAATTTTTAATTTTTAATTTTCAATTTTTAATTTTTAATTTTTAATTTTTAATTTTTAATTTTTATTTTTAATTTTTAATTTTTAATTTTTAATTTTTATTTTTAATTTTTAATTTTTAATTTTTAATTTTTGATTTTTAATTTTTCATTTTTCATTTTTCAATTTTCATTTTCCATTTTTAATTTTTCAATTTTCAATTTTGAATTCTCATTTTCCATTTTTAATTTTTCAGTTTTCGTTTTCCATTTTTCGTTTTCCAATTTTCATTTTCCGTTTTTCATTTTTCAATTTTCATTTTTCAATTTTCATTTTCCATTTTTAATTTTTCAGTTTTCGTTTACCATTTTTCATTTTCCGTTTTTCGTTTTTCAATTTGCATTGTCCATTTTCCATTTTTCAATTTTCATTTTTCATTTTTCAATTTTCATTTTCCATTTTCCATTTTTTATATTTCATTTTCCTTTTTTAATTTTTAATTCTTAACTTTTCATTTTTCAATTTTCATTTTCCATTTGCCATATTTAAATTTTCATTTACCATTTTTCATTTTTATATTTTCATTTTCCATTTTCTATTTTTCAATTCTCATTTTCCATTTTTCAATTATCATTTTCGATTTTCCATTTTTCAATTTTCATTTTCCATTTAACATTTTTCATTTTCCATTTTTAATTTTTCAATTTTCGTTTTCCATTTTTCATTTTCCATTTTTCATTTTTCAATTTTCATTTTCCATTTTTCAATTTTCATTTTCCATTTTTAATTTTTCAGTTTTCGTTTACCATTTTTCATTTTCCGTTTTTCATTTTTCAATTTTCATTGTCCATTTTCATTTTTCATTTTTCAATTTTCATTTTCAATTTTCCATTTTTTATATTTCATTTTCCTTTTTTAATTTTTAATTCTTAACTTTTCATTTTTCAATTTTCATGTTTCAATTTTCATGTTTCAATTTTCATTTTCCATTTGCCATTTTTAAATTTTTATTTTCCATTTTTCATTTTTATATTTTCATTTTCCATTTCCTATTTTTCAATTCTCATTTTCCATTTTTCATTTTCGATTTTCTATTTTTCAATTTTCATTTTCCATTTAACATTTTTCATATTTCAATTTTCATTTTCCATTTTCAATTCTTCATTTTTCAATTTCCATTTTCTTTTTTCATTTTTAATTTTTCAATTTTCATTTTTCGTTCTCCATTTTTCAATTTTCATTTTCCATTTTTCAATTTCCATTTTTCATTTTCCATTTTTAATATTTCAATTTTCCATTTTCATTTTCCATTTTTCATTTTCCATTTTTCAATTTTCATTTTCCATTTCCCATTTTTCCATTTTCCATTTTGCGTTTTCCATTCTCCATTTTTAATATTCATTTTTCAATTTTCATTTTCCATTTTTCATTTTCATTTTCCATTTTTCATTTTTAATTTTTCAATTTTCAATTTCCATTTTCCATTAGTCATTTTTCATTCTTCAATTTTCATTTTCCATTTTTCAATTTTCATTTTCCATTTTTCATTTTCCATTTCCATTTTCCATTTTGCAATTTTCATTTTCCATTTTTCATTTTTCAATTTTCCATTTTTCAAGTTTCATTTTCCATTTTTCATTTTTCAATTTTCATTTTCCATTTTTCAATTTCATTTTCCATTTTGCATTTTCCATTTTACATTTTTCAATTTCCTTTTTTTATTTTTCATTTTCCATTTTCCATTCTCCATTTTTCATTTTCTATTTTACATTTTTCATTTTCCATTTTCCATTTTTCATTTTTCATTCTCCATTTTCATTTTCCATTGGAAAATTTCCATTTTTCGTTTTAATTTTTTCTTTCATATTGGCGATTTTTTTTATTATAACGTGATAACGATAAAAAATATGTGGCAATACCACTAACATGAGCTATGTTATGTGTTCTTGGTACTGTTAATCTATATGCATATTATTTTTGTGGCATTTTATTATGATGTTGTACAATTATTATGTTCAACCACTAAACTGTTACAACAAACACACTGGGTTTTATGTTTTTTTTTTTTAGAGATATCTACATATTTTTGCTCGTATCTAATCACAATGATGCCCGATGTAGCCCGTTTTCAATACCAACCTGCTGGGAATTATGGCAAATGATATTTTTGTAACCTTATCCAGTTAGATGGCTTTTTTTGTGAATGAGCGTGATTTCAACAGACAGACGGACAGACGGGCATCGCTATATCGACTCGAGCTGTGATAAGGATCAAGAATATATATACTTTATGGGGTCGGATATTAGTTTTTCGATGCGTTACAAACGGAATGAAAAACATATATATATCCTCTGCCACTGACGTGTGAAGGGTATAAAAAGAGTTCTTAAATAAAATAAACGCAAGACAAAAATATTTTTAAAAAACAGTAACAACAAAACAGTCTGTAAAAATAAAAACAAATCAAATGCCTTACACTCAGTCCGTCAAAAATCTTCTGTGAGAAGCAGTAAAAGAAAAATTCAAATAACAAAAATAAAGCCGTGAACAAAAACAATTCTCTAGATATGAGTTCAGATGTAACAGTAGAAATATACTCGAGTTTCGGTTTTATATGATAGTTTTTATTAAAAAAAAAGTTTCCTCTTTAGTTATAATTTGTGTTCTGTTCTTTTATGATTCTTAAGTTCAACTACTTCTATCATTTAGTCATCACCGTTTATATATATATATGTTGGGCAACGAAGAAACTGTTGATATGAATAAAAAAAAATGCATCGATATTGTTTATGTTACAGTTTCTTTGTTGCCACTTAGGAATTAAAATATGATTCCAAGAATTCATAGATATTGTTTACAAAGAATTTCTATATGGGTCGTTAAATTCAATTCGATATTGTTTATGCTACAGTTTCTTAAAAACAATGTATTTTATGTAGGTTATGAAAAATAATTAATTATTGGTGGTGACGAAATATATACTGTTAATGCTATTATAAGTGGCCAGAAAAATATGTGATGTTTGTAGTGTGTGTACATATGTATGTCTTATTTATATTTTGTACAAATGTTTAATATAAATGTTTAATAAATGTATGTTATGATTATATGTTATATATAGTATAAATGTTTAATAAATGTATGTTATGATTATATGTTATATATAGTATAAATGTTTAATAAATGTATGTTATGATTATATGTTATATATAGTATAAATGTTTAATAAATGTATGTTATGATTATATGTTATATATAGTATAAATGTTTAATAAATGTATGTTATGATGCCAACACGGCTCATGCCGTAACTCCTCCCCCCTTGGAATAGAGCGACGGCCAAAACGATTGTGCAGGAGCGCTGGGAGGGCTGGATGTTATGTATTGTACAATTCTTTTCTTTGGCAGGATGCAGGTGAGTGCTGCAGTAGCGATTATGCATAGCGAGATAATACCGTAGCCAAGGTTTTGTTTCTTTATTGTTTGATGGGTAAATAGTTCCAACTTTTCTAGAGTTATGTTGTTCCGCGTGAAATTGGTTGTTAATGTTGCAGATGGTGGTGGTAACAAATAAACCTCGTCCCAAAATTTGTCCTCGTTGTCAATGAATATGGTGCCATTGATGTTGATACTACATTTATTGTAGTGTATCACACCTGTTCTTTGGATTGAAAAAGAGTCATTTCTGCAAGTAAATGTAGTATTAATAATGTTTATGAAGACAATGATATTCGGTTCTGGTTGGAAGAAAGTTTCAACATATCCAACATCGTCAAATGGGCAATGTGCGGTATTGTTATGCATCAAGTTACCAATACAAGTAGATGTTATGGTCTCTTCATGATATATAGATTCAAGACAATAAAATATACCTTCTATTCCTGGGCAAATTTGATCGTAGTATTGTATCAATTTCTCATTATACGCTATATAGAGCTTAGTTGATATCTGTAGAGTATTATTTACCGGTAGTGGAACGATGCGATACAAATAAAAGGGGACAAACGAAAAAGTAGGGATACGAACATTAAGGATTATGTTAGTATCATTATAATAAGCCTGAAGACCTAATAATTCATAAACGTGATCTTCAGAGTTTACTGGTATTGACTGATTGTCAAAATAATTAAAGATTTGTTTTAATTTAAAGGGATTTAGTATTTGTTTCGATATAATGTTCATTTTAGCCAACGTAATGGATTCAATTATATCTGAAACGTGAGCTGAAAGTATATCGATATTATAATTTATTCGATTCAGTTGCTGAATATCCGTTATTATATCGTTATTACGCCTAATACTATTCAGATTATCAGAAAGGTATTCCGTGATGCTATTCTGCTCTTTATTAATATGGGTTGTTAAGTTGTCAAATCTTTGCATCATTTCAAAGTTTAAAGCACTAACTGTGGAGCCAACATTATTATGACCCATGTTGAGTTGATTGATTTGTTCATTGATTTTCTCCGCATCGTTTGCATCCATGTTGCCAGTTATGAACTTGATTATTGAACCAAATCCATTTATTAATCCACGTTTATGTCTCTTTAGAGGGACCAAGGAATATACTTTTCTCTTTAACTCTGCAAGTTTTAATTTTGTTACCTCCAATGTGTCCATCGTAGTTCCATGGTATTGAAATAAATCCAATGTGTTAAGAGATTTTCTTGACATTTTCTTCATAACTTGTAGTATTTATAACGTGAATAAGGTTATTATAACCTGTTATAATTTTTGCAGCTCCCAGTCGCAATGGCAAGATTCCTGAGTTGTTTGATAGGTCTTGGATTTCTAGGCCGGTTGTTGAAAGCAGCATCCTAAAAAGATAGTAGTCATTTTATTATTGAATCGGACAAAATGTATTCAGTTTACATTTTCCATTTTTCAATTTTCATTTTCCATTTTTCATTTTTAATTTTTCAATTTCCATTTTCCATTAGTCATTTTTCATTCTTCAATTTTCATTTTCCATATTTCATTTTCCATTTTCCAATTTCCATTTTCCATTTTTCATTTTGCAATTTTCATTTTCCATTTTTCATATTTCAGTTTTCGTTTTCCATTTTCCACTTTCCGTTTTCCATTTTTCAATTTTCATTTTCCATTTTTCATTTTTCAATTTTCATTTTCCATTTTTCAATTTCATTTTCCATTTTCCATTTTTCATTTTCCATTTTTAATTTTTCAGTTTTCGTTTACCATTTTTCATTTTCCGTTTTTCGTTTTTCAATTTGCATTGTCCATTTTCCATTTTTCAATTTTCATTTTTCATTTTTCAATTTTCATTTTCCATTTTCCATTTTTTATATTTCATTTTCCTTTTTTAATTTTTAATTCTTAACTTTTAATTTTTTAATTTTCATTTTCCATTTGCCATTTTTAAATTTTCATTTACCATTTTTCATTTTTATATTTTCATTTTCCATTTTCTATTTTTCAATTCTCATTTTCCATTTTCCATTTTTCAATTATCATTTTCGATTTTCCATTTTTCAATTTTCATTTTCCATTTAACATTTTTCATTTTCCATTTTTAATTTTTCAATTTTCGTTTTCCATTTTTCATTTTCCATTTTTCATTTTTCAATTTTCATTTTCCATTTTTCAATTTTCATTTTCCATTTTTAATTTTTCAGTTTTCGTTTACCATTTTTCATTTTCCGTTTTTCATTTTCAATTTTCCATTTTTTATATTTCATTTTCCTTTTTTAATTTTTAATTCTTAACTTTTCATTTTTCAATTTTCATGTTTCAATTTTCATTTTCCATTTGCCATTTTTAAATTTTTATTTTCCATTTTTCATTATTATATTTTCATTTTCCATTTCCTATTTTTCAATTCTCATTTTCCATTTTTCATTTTCGATTTTCTATTTTTCAATTTTCATTTTCCATTTAACATTTTTCATATTTCAATTTTCATTTTCCATTTTCAATTCCTCATTTTTCAATTTCCATTTTCTTTTTTCATTTTTCATTTTTCAATTTTCATTTTTCGTTCTCCATTTTTCAATTTTCATTTTCCATTTTGCATTTTCCATTTTTCAATTTCCATTTTTCATTTTCCATTTTTAATATTTCAATTTTCCATTTTCATTTTCCATTTTTCATTTTCCATTTTTCAATTTTCATTTTCCATTTCCCATTTTTCCATTTCCATTTTCCATTTTGCGTTTTCCATTCTCCATTTTTAATATTCATTTTTCAATTTTCATTTTCCATTTTTCATTTTCATTTTCCATTTTTCATTTTTAATTTTTCAATTTTCAATTTCCATTTTCCATTAGTCATTTTTCATTCTTCAATTTTCATTTTCCATTTTTCATTTTTCAATTTTCATTTTCCATTTTTCATTTTCCATTTCCATTTTCCATTTTGCAATTTTCATTTTCCATTTTTCATTTTCCATTTTTCATATTTCAGTTTTCGTTTTCCATTTTCCACTTTCCATTTTTCAATTTTCCATTTTTCAAGTTTCATTTTCCATTTTTCATTTTTCAATTTTCATTTTCCATTTTTCAATTTCATTTTCCATTTTGCATTTTCCATTTTACATTTTTCAATTTCCTTTTTTCATTTTTCATTTTCCATTTTCCATTCTCCATTTTTCATTTTCTATTTTACATTTTTCATTTTCCATTTTTCATTTTTCATTCTCCATTTTCATTTTCCATTGGAAAATTTCCATTTTTCGTTTTAATTTTTTCTTTCATATTGGCGATTTTTTTTATTATAACGTGATAACGATAAACAATATGTGGCAATACCACTAACATGAGCTATGTTATGTGTTCTTGGTACTGTTAATCTATATGCATATTATTTTTGTGGCATTTTATTATGATGTTGTACAATTATTATGTTCAACCACTAAACTGTTACAACAAACACACTGGGTTTTATGTTTTTTTTTTTTAGAGATATCTACATATTTTTGCTCGTATCTAATCACAATGATGCCCGATGTAGCCCGTTTTCAATACCAACCTGCTGGGAATTATGGCAAATGATATTTTTGTAACCTTATCCAGTTAGATGGCTTTTTTTTGTGAATGAGCGTGATTTCAACAGACAGACGGACAGACGGACATCGCTATATCGACTCGAGCTGTGATAAGGATCAAGAATATATATACTTTATGGGGTCGGATATTAGTTTTTCGATGCGTTACAAACGGAATGAAAAACATATATATATCCTCTGCCACTGACGTGTGAAGGGTATAAAAAGAGTTCTTAAATAAAATAAACGCAAGACAAAAATATTTTTAAAAAACAGTAACAACAAAACAGTCTGTAAAAATAAAAACAAATCAAATGCCTTACACTGAGTCCGTCAAAAATCTTCTGTGAGAAGCAGTAAAAGAAAAATTCAAATAACAACAATAAAGCCGTGAACAAAAACAATTCTCTAGATATGAGTTCAGATGTAACAGTAGAAATATACTCGAGTTTCGGTTTTATATGATAGTTTTTATTAAAAAAAAAGTTTCCTCTTTAGTTATAATTTGTGTTCTGTTCTTTTATGATTCTTAAGTTCAACTACTTCTATCATTTAGTCATCACCGTTTATATATATATGTTGGGCAACGAAGAAACTGTTGATATGAATAAAAAAAATGCATCGATATTGTTTATGTTACAGTTTCTTTGTTGCCACTTAGGAATTAAAATATGATTCCAAGAATTCATAGATATTGTTTACAAAGAATTTCTATATGGGTCGTTAAATTCAATTCGATATTGCTTATGCTGCAGTTTCTTAAAAACAATGTATTTTATGTAGGTTATGAAAAATAATTAATTATTGGTGGTGACGAAATATATACTGTTAATGCTATTATAAGTGGCCAGAAAAATATGTGATGTTTGTAGTGTGTGTACATATGTATGTCTTATTTATATTTTGTACAAATGTTTAATAAATGTATGTTATGATTATATGTTATATATAGTATAAATGTTTAATAAATTATGTTATGATTATATGTTATATATAGTATAAATGTTTAATAAATGTATGTTATGATGCCAACACGGCTCATGCCGTAACTCCTCCCCCCTTGGAATAGAGCGACGGCCAAAACGATTGTGCAGGAGCGCTGGGAGGGCTGGATGTTATGTATTGTACAATTCTTTTCTTTGGCAGGATGCAGGTGAGTGCTGCAGTAGCGATTATGCATAGCGAGATAATACCGTAGCCAAGGTTTTGTTTCTTTATTGTTTGATGGGTAAATAGTTCCAACTTTTCTAGAGTTATGTTGTTCCGCGTGAAATTGGTTGTTAATGTTGCAGATGGTGGTGGTAACAAATAAACCTCGTCCCAAAATTTGTCCTCGTTGTCAATGAATATGGTGCCATTGATGTTGATACTACATTTATTGTAGTGTATCACACCTGTTCTTTGGATTGAAAAAGAGTCATTTCTGCAAGTAAATGTAGTATTAATAATGTTTATGAAGACAATGATATTCGGTTCTGGTTGGAAGAAAGTTTCAACATATCCAACATCGTCAAATGGGCAATGTGCGGTATTGTTATGCATCAAGTTACCAATACAAGTAGATGTTATGGTCTCTTCATGATATATAGATTCAAGACAATAAAATATACCTTCTATTCCTGGGCAAATTTGATCGTAGTATTGTATCAATTTCTCATTATACGCTATATAGAGCTTAGTTGATATCTGTAGAGTATTATTTACCGGTAGTGGAACGATGCGATACAAATAAAAGGGGTCAAACGAAAAAGTAGGGATACGAACATTAAGGATTATGTTAGTATCATTATAATAAGCCTGAAGACCTAATAATTCATAAACGTGATCTTCAGAGTTTACCGGTATTGACTGATTGTCAAAATAATTAAAGATTTGTTTTAATTCAAAGGGATTTAGTATTTGTTTCGATATAATGTTCATTTTAGCCAACGTAATGGATTCAATTATATCTGAAACGTGAGCTGAAAGTATATCGATATTATAATTTATTCGATTCAGTTGCTGAATATCCGTTATTATATCGTTATTACGCCTAATACTATTCAGATTATCAGAAAGGTATTCCGTGATGCTATTCTGCTCTTTATTAATATGGGTTGTTAAGTTGTCAAATCTTTGCATCATTTCAAAGTTTAAAGCACTAACTGTGGAGCCAACATTATTATGACCCATGTTGAGTTGATTGATTTGTTCATTGATTTTCTCCGCATCGTTTGCATCCATGTTGCCAGTTATGAACTTGATTATTGAACCAAATCCATTTATTAATCCACGTTTATGTCTCTTTAGAGGGACCAAGGAATATACTTTTCTCTTTAACTCTGCAAGTTTTAATTTTGTTACCTCCAATGTGTCCATCGTAGTTCCATGGTATTGAAATAAATCCAATGTGTTAAGAGATTTTCTTGACATTTTCTTCATAACTTGTAGTATTTATAACGTGAATAAGGTTATTATAACCTGTTATAATTTTTGCAGCTCCCAGTCGCAATGGCAAGATTCCTGAGTTGTTTGATAGGTCTTGGATTTCTAGGCCGGTTGTTGAAAGCAGCATCCTAAAAAGATAGTAGTCATTTTATTATTCAATCGGACAAAATGTATTCAGTTTACATTTTCCATTTTTCAATTTTCATTTTCCATTTTTCATTTTTAATTTTTCAATTTCCATTTTCCATTAGTCATTTTTCATTCTTCAATTTTCATTTTCCATATTTCATTTTCCATTTTCCATTTTTCATTTTGCAATTTTCATTTTCCATTTTTCATTTTCCATTTTTCATATTTCAGTTTTCGTTTTCCATTTTCCACTTTCCGTTTTCCATTTTTCAATTTTCATTTTCCATTTTAAATTTTTCAATTTTCATTTTCCATTTTTCATTTTTCAATTTTCATTTTCCATTTTTCAATTTCATTTTCCATTTTTCATTTTCCATTTTTAATTTTTCAGTTTTCGTTTACCATTTTTCATTTTCCGTTTTTCGTTTTTCAATTTTCATTGTCCATTTTCCATTTTTCAATTTTCATTTTTCATTTTTCAATTTTCATTTTCCATTTTCCATTTTTTATATTTCATTTTCCTTTTTTAATTTTTAATTCTTAACTTTTCATTTTTCAATTTTCATTTTCCATTTGCCATTTTTAAATTTTCATTTACCATTTTTCATTTTTATATTTTCATTTTCCATTTTCTATTTTTCAATTCTCATTTTCCATTTTCCATTTTTCAATTATCATTTTCGATTTTCCATTTTTCAATTTTCATTTTCCATTTAACATTTTTCAATTTTCATTTTCCATTTTTCAATTTCATTTTCCATTTTTCATTTTCCATTTTTCATATTTCAGTTTTCGTTTTCCATTTTCCACTTTCCGTTTTCCATTTTTCAATTTTCATTTTCCATTTTCAATTTTTCAATTTTCATTTTCCATTTTTCATTTTTCATTTTTCAATTTTCATTTTCCATTTTTCAATTTCATTTTCCATTTTTCATTTTCCATTTTTCATATTTCAGTTTTCGTTTTCCATTTTCCACTTTCCGTTTTCCATTTTTCAATTTTCATTTTCCATTTTCAATTTTTCAATTTTCATTTTCCATTTTTCATTTTTCAATTTTCATTTTCCATTTTTCAATTTCATTTTCCATTTTTCATTTTCCATTTTTAATTTTTCAGTTTTCGTTTACCATTTTTCATTTTCCGTTTTTCATTTTTCAATTTTCATTGTCCATTTTCATTTTTCATTTTTCAATTTTCATTTTCAATTTTCCATTTTTTATATTTCATTTTCCTTATTTAATTTTTAATTCTTAACTTTTCATTTTTCAATTTTCATGTTTCAATTTTCATTTTCCATTTGCCATTTTTAAATTTTTATTTTCCATTTTTCATTTTTATATTTTCATTTTCCATTTCCTATTTTTCAATTCTCATTTTCCATTTTTCATTTTCGATTTTCTATTTTTCAATTTTCATTTTCCATTTAACATTTTTCATATTTCAATTTTCATTTTCCATTTTCAATTCTTCATTTTTCAATTTCCATTTTCTTTTTTCATTTTTAATTTTTCAATTTTCATTTTTCGTTCTCCATTTTTCAATTTTCATTTTCCATTTTCCATTTTGCATTTTCCATTTTCCATTTTTCAATTTCCATTTTTCATTTTCCATTTTTCAATTTTCATTTTCCATTTTGCGTTTTCCATTCTCCATTTTTAATATTCATTTTTCAATTTTCATTTTCCATTTTTCATTTTTCATTTTCATTTTCCATTTTTCATTTTTAATTTTTCAATTTTCAATTTCCATTTTCCATTAGTCATTTTTCATTCTTCAATTTTCATTTTCCATTTTTCATTTTTCAATTTTCATTTTCCATTTTTCATTTTCCATTTTCCATTTTGCAATTTTCATTTTCCATTTTTCATTTTCCATTTTTCATATTTCAGTTTTCGTTTTCCACTTTCCATTTTTCAATTTTCCATTTTTCAAGTTTCATTTTCCATTTTTCATTTTTCAATTTTCATTTTCCATTTTTCAATTTCATTTTCCATTTTGCATTTTCCATTTTACATTTTTCAATTTCCTTTTTTCATTTTTCATTTTCCATTTTCCATTCTCCATTTTTCATTTTCTATTTTACATTTTTCATTTTCCATTTTTCATTTTTCATTCTCCATTTTCATTTTCCATTGGAAAATTTCCATTTTTCGTTTTAATTTTTTCTTTCATATTGGCGATTTTTTTTATTATAACGTGATAACGATAAAAAATATGTGGCAATACCACTAACATGAGCTATGTTATGTGTTCTTGGTACTGTTAATCTATATGCATATTATTTTTGTGGCATTTTATTATGATGTTGTACAATTATTATGTTCAACCACTAAACTGTTACAACAAACACACTGGGTTTTATGTTTTTTTTTTTTAGAGATATCTACATATTTTTGCTCGTATCTAATCACAATGATGCCCGATGTAGCCCGTTTTCAATACCAACCTGCTGGGAATTATGGCAAATGATATTTTTGTAACCTTATCCAGTTAGATGGCTTTTTTTGTGAATGAGCGTGATTTCAACAGACAGACGGACAGACGGACATCGCTATATCGACTCGAGCTGTGATAAGGATCAAGAATATATATACTTTATGGGGTCGGATATTAGTTTTTCGATGCGTTACAAACGGAATGAAAAACATATATATATCCTCTGCCACTGACGTGTGAAGGGTATAAAAAGAGTTCTTAAATAAAATAAACGCAAGACAAAAATATTTTTAAAAAACAGTAACAACAAAACAGTCTGTAAAAATAAAAACAAATCAAATGCCTTACACTCAGTCCGTCAAAAATCTTCTGTGAGAAGCAGTAAAAGAAAAATTCAAATAACAAAAATAAAGCCGTGAACAAAAACAATTCTCTAGATATGAGTTCAGATGTAACAGTAGAAATATACTCGAGTTTCGGTTTTATATGATAGTTTTTATTAAAAAAAAAGTTTCCTCTTTAGTTATAATTTGTGTTCTGTTCTTTTATGATTCTTAAGTTCAACTACTTCTATCATTTAGTCATCACCGTTTATATATATATATGTTGGGCAACGAAGAAACTGTTGATATGAATAAAAAAAAATGCATCGATATTGTTTATGTTACAGTTTCTTTGTTGCCACTTAGGAATTAAAATATGATTCCAAGAATTCATAGATATTGTTTACAAAGAATTTCTATATGGGTCGTTAAATTCAATTCGATATTGTTTATGCTACAGTTTCTTAAAAACAATGTATTTTATGTAGGTTATGAAAAATAATTAATTATTGGTGGTGACGAAATATATACTGTTAATGCTATTATAAGTGGCCAGAAAAATATGTGATGTTTGTAGTGTGTGTACATATGTATGTCTTATTTATATTTTGTACAAATGTTTAATATAAATGTTTAATAAATGTATGTTATGATTATATGTTATATATAGTATAAATGTTTAATAAATGTATGTTATGATTATATGTTATATATAGTATAAATGTTTAATAAATGTATGTTATGATTATATGTTATATATAGTATAAATGTTTAATAAATGTATGTTATGATTATATGTTATATATAGTATAAATGTTTAATAAATGTATGTTATGATGCCAACACGGCTCATGCCGTAACTCCTCCCCCCTTGGAATAGAGCGACGGCCAAAACGATTGTGCAGGAGCGCTGGGAGGGCTGGATGTTATGTATTGTACAATTCTTTTCTTTGGCAGGATGCAGGTGAGTGCTGCAGTAGCGATTATGCATAGCGAGATAATACCGTAGCCAAGGTTTTGTTTCTTTATTGTTTGATGGGTAAATAGTTCCAACTTTTCTAGAGTTATGTTGTTCCGCGTGAAATTGGTTGTTAATGTTGCAGATGGTGGTGGTAACAAATAAACCTCGTCCCAAAATTTGTCCTCGTTGTCAATGAATATGGTGCCATTGATGTTGATACTACATTTATTGTAGTGTATCACACCTGTTCTTTGGATTGAAAAAGAGTCATTTCTGCAAGTAAATGTAGTATTAATAATGTTTATGAAGACAATGATATTCGGTTCTGGTTGGAAGAAAGTTTCAACATATCCAACATCGTCAAATGGGCAATGTGCGGTATTGTTATGCATCAAGTTACCAATACAAGTAGATGTTATGGTCTCTTCATGATATATAGATTCAAGACAATAAAATATACCTTCTATTCCTGGGCAAATTTGATCGTAGTATTGTATCAATTTCTCATTATACGCTATATAGGGCTTAGTTGATATCTGTAGAGTATTATTTACCGGTAGTGGAACGATGCGATACAAATAAAAGGGGTCAAACGAAAAAGTAGGGATACGAACATTAAGGATTATGTTAGTATCATTATAATAAGCCTGAAGACCTAATAATTCATAAACGTGATCTTCAGAGTTTACCGGTATTGACTGATTGTCAAAATAATTAAAGATTTGTTTTAATTCAAAGGGATTTAGTATTTGTTTCGATATAATGTTCATTTTAGCCAACGTAATGGATTCAATTATATCTGAAACGTGAGCTGAAAGTATATCGATATTATAATTTATTCGATTCAGTTGCTGAATATCCGTTATTATATCGTTATTACGCCTAATACTATTCAGATTATCAGAAAGGTATTCCGCGATGCTATTCTGCTCTTTATTAATATGGGTTGTTAAGTTGTCAAATCTTTGCATCATTTCAAAGTTTAAAGCACTAACTGTGGAGCCAACATTATTATGACCCATGTTGAGTTGATTGATTTGTTCATTGATTTTCTCCGCATCGTTTGCATCCATGTTGCCAGTTATGAACTTGATTATTGAACCAAATCCATTTATTAATCCACGTTTATGTCTCTTTAGAGGGACCAAGGAATATACTTTTTTCTTTAACTCTGCAAGTTTTAATTTTGTTACCTCCAATGTGTCCATCGTAGTTCCATGGTATTGAAATAAATCCAATGTGTTAAGAGATTTTCTTGACATTTTCTTCATAACTTGTAGTATTTATAACGTGAATAAGGTTATTATAACCTGTTATAATTTTTGCAGCTCCCAGTCGCAATGGCAAGATTCCTGAGTTGTTTGATAGGTCTTGGATTTCTAGGCCGGTTGTTGAAAGCAGCAACCTAAAAAGATAGTAGTCATTTTATTATTCAATCGGACAAAATGTATTCAGTTTACATTTTCCATTTTTCAATTTTCATTTTCCATTTTTCATTTTTAATTTTTCAATTTCCATTTTCCATTAGTCATTTTTCATTCTTCAATTTTCATTTTCCATATTTCATTTTCCATTTTCCATTTTTCATTTTGCAATTTTCATTTTCCATTTTTCATTTTCCATTTTTCATATTTCAGTTTTCGTTTTCCATTTTCCACTTTCCGTTTTCCATTTTTCAATTTTCATTTTCCATTTTCAATTTTTCAATTTTCATTTTCCATTTTTCATTTTTCAATTTTCATTTTCCATTTTTCAATTTCATTTTCCATTTTCCATTTTTCATTTTCCATTTTTCAATTTTCATTTTCCATTTCCCATTTTTAATTTTTCCATTTCCATTTTCCATTTTGCGTTTTCCATTTTCCATTTTTCATTTTTTAATTTTCATTTTTCAATTTTCAATTTCCATTTTCCATTCTTCATTTTTCATTTTAAATTTTTCAATTTTCAATTTCCATTTTCCATTAGTCATTTTTCATTCTTCAATTATCATTTTCCATTTTTGATTTTCCATTTTTCATTTTGCAATTTTCATTTTCCATTTTCCATTTTTCATTTTCCATTAGTCATTTTTCATTAGTCATTACTCATTTTTCATTCTTTAATTTTCATTTTTCATTTTCTATTTTCCATTTTCCATATTTCATTTTTCTTTGGAAAATTTCCATTTTTCGTTTTCATTTTTTCTTTCATATTGGCGATTTTTTTTATTATAACGTGATAACGATAAAAAAATATGTGGCGATACTACTAACTGTTGCTTACTCAAAAACAACAACAATAATAGCTATAACATACAAAATAACAAGAACAAATAAGGGAAATCATATTTTTTTTAAATAAAATTGTGGTGCCATCTACTGCGGCATAGTCACACTAAAGAGCAAACTTTGTTTGTTATTACCAACCAATTGTATTTATCCTAAAACAAAAATATAACAGAATATATGTATATTATTTAGAGTATTTTGATATTTCCAACAGTAGCATGTATCAATTTGTAACATTTTGCGATGTTATAAAAATCGCAGAATATTGATATTAGTTTCCGCTTAATTGATCCCCGCATAATTGATTTACCCGCTTAATTTATTCTAAAAAAGAGCAATGAAAAATATCAATATAATGTTCGTGGAAAAATTCCCGTTTAAATGAGTTCCGTTTAATTGCGGTACCCTTTTAATTGATTTAAAAATATCAACCATTTTCGGAAATCACATACAAAACTTGCCGGTTAATTGCTATTTGAAAATTTCCACAATTGATAATTAGTATAAATCCAAAATAAAAGTGTGTGGCAACTCCGGAAATCATATGCTTTTATTTATCCTTTACTTGATTAAAAAGTGTGTTAGAAGTTTTTGTGAAAAATGCGTGGAAGAAAACACACCAATTTAAACATTAAGCAAAAATTAATTGTTATTGCTGAAGCTAAAAAACTTGGAAAGGATGAACTTTGCGCAAAATATAAGTGCTCTAAGGCCACCATAAATAGAATTTTAAAAAATAAAGACACAATTCTAGAAAAGTCAAAGACTTTTAAGTGGTCAACCAAAAGAGAGAGAGCCGGTGCGTGCGCAAATGTGGAGAAAGCCCTTTCATTTTGGTTCAAACAAATGCGTGAATCTGATGACCTGATTTCACGCAACATGATTTTGGAAAAAGCAAAGAGATTTGCTGTGGAAATGAAATTAGATTTCAATCCCAGTTCTGGTTGGCTTCATCGTTGGCAGAAAAGAGAAGGCATAACACTAAGAAAAGTTCAAGGAGAAGGTGCATCATGTTTAACGCTGATGAAAGCGGTTTATTTTTCCGAGCTTTGCCTAATTCAACTTTAAGCAAAAAAGGGGACCAAACACGAGGCTTTAGAAGTTTAAAAGAACGATTAACATTGCTTTTTATTTGTAACGTAACCGGTGATTATAAAAAAGTTACTGTCAAAGTCAAAAAATCCATGGTGTTTCAAAGCAAAATATTGCCTCTTGAGTATTACTCCCAAAACAAAGCGTGGATGACTCAAGATTTATGGCATAAAATTTTGCTTTCCCTTGATGCTGAAATGGAAAAACAAGGACGCAAAATAATATTGTTCGTTGATAATGCATCTTCTCATAAGACATCAGCAGTTCTAGCAAACATTAACTTGCAATATTTACCAGCTAATACAACATCAATAGCGCAACCCCTAGATCAGGGTATTATTCCCTGTTTTAAATCTTACTACCGACAAAATATTGTACGCAAACAAATTTCTGCAATAGAAAGTGGAAGAACTATGGGAGATTTCGTGAAAAACTTAAACATTTTCCATACCATGCATATCATCAAAAATTCTTGGTGGCTTGTGAAATCTGCTACTATTACCAACTGTTTCAAAAAGGTAATTTTGCATTCATTTAAAGCGTTACTACAAATATACAACAACTAAATATGTACCCTTTCAAAATCTTAAAATTTTAGGCAAAGTTCTTTTCCTCCACCCATGCCGATTTAGAACACGATATTGTGGAACTCTGTATTGATGTTGAAAACCAAGGTGAATTTGAAAATTACGTCCGCTGCAACGATAACTTACAATGCTGTGGACAACTTACAGATCAGGAGATAATCAAAGATATCGACAATGTTTTGACTTCAGAGTCTTCCGAAGATGAAGAAAACGAGGAAATTGTTAACAATCCTCCTTCAAATAAAGAAGCATTGGCTTGTCTTAATATCCTTCGGGAATATTTCTTACCAAATAATAATTTTTCAAATGAACTTGATAATATGGAAAAAATATTATCGAACACTGTTACAAAACACAAATTCAGACGGTGATGACAGATTTTTTTAATCATATTTAGTTATGTATTTATGTACATAGTATAGTAGATGTAGCATGAACTCATACATACATACATATTTGATCACATTTTTTATATTCTATTTATGATATTTTAGTTCCTTTTTAACCATTGTACATTGAACGTACCTGATTTCTTTTTGTTTCTTTTTATACATACATGCGTGCATAATCATTTCAGTCTTTGTTTTATAGATCATGAAGCTACTTAATTAAACGCGTTTCTTTTAATTGCGTCCGTGAATCAATTAACAGAGAATCGGGTAAATGTTTCTCCCGCTTAATCGCTACAAAAACCATGCATTTTAGGAAAATCAATTAAGCGGAAATTACTGTATATATATTTTGCTGTTGTGGTGTTGTAGGCGAACGGCATAGAGAAGCAAGAGGGGTAAACAAAAGACAAGATTTCTGCTTTTGAAGACTTTTTTTAATATTTCTTTTTATACTCATTTCTTTTTTTCTTGTTACGTTTTATTCTCTTTCGTACTTTGAAGTGGCCACTTCAGTGAGATCAAGAATCGCTTCCGTTATTTTTTTTATATTTAATATTTATGCGAAATTTCTTTACTCTGAATAGGTTTTATCTTAAAACTTTTAAATATTGATACGTTCTGCTATATGAAAAGAAATTCTAAATATTCTACTCTTAATAATTTAAATATTAAATAGGTTTTTGAATATAGATTTAAAAATTATGATAAATTATTAAGTAGAAAATATTAGGTTCTCGGTAGCAGCTTCAAAAGAGAATTAAGAAAAACAACGTCGTTAAAAATCGTCATGTGAATTGGGCCTAACATAGTAAAACCCAGTGATGCCAACTTCTGCAAGAAGAAAATCGTCAGTAGCAGAGTAATTTTGAATTGTATGTTAAAAAAATATATTTACATTTATTGACTCCAAACACTACTACCTGGGAATTAGTGTTTGGGCTTAAATACGTTTTTGTTAAAGCGAAAAATCAATGCGTATTTCTTTCATTTCATGGGTACATTACATACCATGAAGTTAAATTTTATCATATCAATTTAGGGATGCCAAACGAAAAAACAACAAATGTTCCGATAATTTTAAATAATATAATTTGTCATTTTTATTTCCGGAAAAACTTTAAATTTTCATTCAAAGCAATTGTGAACAAGTAAGAGTGTTAAATTCGGCTGTGCCGAATTTTTTGATACCCTCCACCTGAGTCTTATACTCTATCTTACACCCAATGTTGGGTACGGCTACCACTTTTAAGCTTTTGCCGATACTGAAACATTAATTTCGAATACAAAAATTCAAATGATTCTTGGCTAAAAAGTACTATTATTAAAAATAAGCTAATTTTAAAATATTTTTATCTGAATTATTTTTTATTTTTATCTGCATTACATTTAATACAAAAAAAAAATACTTAATAATAACAGGTAAGAAACTAAATATTTAAACTTTTAATATATAATTTTCAGTTTTTAATATTTAATTTTTAATTCTTAATTTTAAATTTTTATTTTTTAATTTTTAATTTTTAATTTTTTATTTTTAATTTTTAATTTTTAATTTTTAATTTTTAATTTTTAATTTTAATTTTAATTTTTAATTTTTAATTTTTAATTTTTAATTTTTAATTTTTAATTTTTAATTTTTAATTTTTAATTTTTAATTTTTAATTTTTAATTTTTAATTTTTAATTTTTAATTTTTAATTTTTAATTTTTAATTTTTAATTTTTAATTTTTAATTTTTAATTTTTAATTTTTAATTTTTAATTTTTAATTTTTAATTTTTAATTTTTAATTTTTAATTTTTAATTTTTAATTTTTAATTTTTAATTTTTAATTTTTAATTTTTAATTTTTAATTTTTAATTTTTAATTTATAATTTTTAATTTTTAATTTTTACTTTTTAATTTTTAATTTTTAATTTTAAATTTTTAATTTTTAATTTTAAATTTTAAATTTTAAATTTTAAATTTTTAATTTTTAATTTTTAATTTTTAATTTTTAATTTTTAATTTTCAATTTTTAATTTTTAATTTTTAATTTTTAATTTTTAATTTTTATTTTTAATTTTTAATTTTTAATTTTTAATTTTTAATTTTTAATTTTTAATTTTTCAATTTTCAATTTTGAATTCTCATTTTCCATTTTTAATTTTTCAGTTTTCGTTTTCCATTTTTCGTTTTCCAATTTTCATTTTCCGTTTTTCATTTTTCAATTTTCATTTTTCAATTTTCATTTTCCATTTTTAATTTTTCAGTTTTCGTTTACCATTTTTCATTTTCCGTTTTTCGTTTTTCAATTTTCATTGTCCATTTTCCATTTTTCATTTTTCAATTTTCATTTTTCATATTTCAATTTTCATTTTCCATTTTCCATTTTTTATATTTCATTTTCCTTTTTTAATTTTTAATTCTTAACTTTTCATTTTTCAATTTTCATTTTCCATTTGCCATTTTTAAATTTTCATTTACCATTTTTCATTTTTATATTTTCATTTTCCATTTTCTATTTTCCAATTCTCATTTTCCATTTTCCATTTTTCAATTATCATTTTCGATTTTCCATTTTTCAATTTTCATTTTCCATTTAACATTTTTCATTTTCCATTTTTAATTTTTCAATTTTCGTTTTCCATTTTTCATTTTCCGTTTTTCATTTTTCAATTTTCATTTTCCATTTTTCAATTTTCATTTTCCATTTTTAATTTTTCAGTTTTCGTTTACCATTTTTCATTTTCCGTTTTTCATTTTTCAATTTTCATTGTCCATTTTCATTTTTCATTTTTCAATTTTCATTTTCAATTTTCCATTTTTTATATTTCATTTTCCTTTTAAATTTTTAATTCTTAACTTTTCATTTTTCAATTTTCATGTTTCAATTTTCATTTTCCATTTGCCATTTTTAAATTTTTATTTTCCATTTTTCATTTTTATATTTTCATTTTCCATTTCCTATTTTTCAATTCTCATTTTCCATTTTTCATTTTCGATTTTCTATTTTTCAATTTTCATTTTCCATTTAACATTTTTCATATTTCAATTTTCATTTTCCATTTTCAATTCTTCATTTTTCAATTTCCATTTTCTTTTTTCATTTTTCAATTTTCATTTTTCGTTCTCCATTTTTCAATTTTCATTTTCCATTTTCCATTTTGCATTTTCCATTTTTCAATTTCCATTTTTCATTTTCCATTTTTAATATTTCAATTTTCCATTTTCATTTTCCATTTTTCATTTTCCATTTTTCAATTTTCATTTTCCATTTCCCATTTTTCCATTTCCATTTTCCATTTTGCGTTTTCCATTCTCCATTTTTAATATTCATTTTTCAATTTTCATTTTCCATTTTTCATTTTCATTTTCCATTTTTCATTTTTAATTTTTCAATTTTCAATTTCCATTTTCCATTAGTCATTTTTCATTCTTCAATTTTCATTTTCCATTTTTCATTTTTCAATTTTCATTTTCCATTTTTCATTTTCCATTTCCATTTTCCATTTTGCAATTTTCATTTTCCATTTTTCATTTTCCATTTTTCATATTTCAGTTTTCGTTTTCCATTTTCCACTTTCCATTTTTCAATTTTCCATTTTTCAAGTTTCATTTTCCATTTTTCATTTTTCAATTTTCATTTTCCATTTTTCAATTTCATTTTCCATTTTGCATTTTCCATTTTACATTTTTCAATTTCCTTTTTTATTTTTCATTTTCCATTTTCCATTCTCCATTTTTCATTTTCTATTTTACATTTTTCATTTTCCATTTTTCATTTTTCATTCTCCATTTTCATTTTCCATTGGAAAATTTCCATTTTTCGTTTTAATTTTTTCTTTCATATTGGCGATTTTTTTATTATAACGTGATAACGATAAAAAATATGTGGCAATACCACTAACATGAGCTATGTTATGTGTTCTTGGTACTGTTAATCTATATGCATATTATTTTTGTGGCATTTTATTATGATGTTGTACAATTATTATGTTCAACCACTAAACTGTTACAACAAACACACTGGGTTTTATGTTTTTTTTTTTTAGAGATATCTACATATTTTTGCTCGTATCTAATCACAATGATGCCCGATGTAGCCCGTTTTCAATACCAACCTGCTGGGAATTATGGCAAATGATATTTTTGTAACCTTATCCAGTTAGATGGCTTTTTTTGTGAATGAGCGTGATTTCAACAGACAGACGGACAGACGGGCATCGCTATATCGACTCGAGCTGTGATAAGGATCAAGAATATATATACTTTATGGGGTCGGATATTAGTTTTTCGATGCGTTACAAACGGAATGAAAAACATATATATATCCTCTGCCACTGACGTGTGAAGGGTATAAAAAGAGTTCTTAAATAAAATAAACGCAAGACAAAAATATTTTTAAAAAACAGTAACAACAAAACAGTCTGTAAAAATAAAAACAAATCAAATGCCTTACACTCAGTCCGTCAAAAATCTTCTGTGAGAAGCAGTAAAAGAAAAATTCAAATAACAAAAATAAAGCCGTGAACAAAAACAATTCTCTAGATATGAGTTCAGATGTAACAGTAGAAATATACTCGAGTTTCGGTTTTATATGATAGTTTTTATTAAAAAAAAAGTTTCCTCTTTAGTTATAATTTGTGTTCTGTTCTTTTATGATTCTTAAGTTCAACTACTTCTATCATTTAGTCATCACCGTTTATATATATATATGTTGGGCAACGAAGAAACTGTTGATATGAATAAAAAAAAATGCATCGATATTGTTTATGTTACAGTTTCTTTGTTGCCACTTAGGAATTAAAATATGATTCCAAGAATTCATAGATATTGTTTACAAAGAATTTCTATATGGGTCGTTAAATTCAATTCGATATTGTTTATGCTACAGTTTCTTAAAAACAATGTATTTTATGTAGGTTATGAAAAATAATTAATTATTGGTGGTGACGAAATATATACTGTTAATGCTATTATAAGTGGCCAGAAAAATATGTGATGTTTGTAGTGTGTGTACATATGTATGTCTTATTTATATTTTGTACAAATGTTTAATATAAATGTTTAATAAATGTATGTTATGATTATATGTTATATATAGTATAAATGTTTAATAAATGTATGTTATGATTATATGTTATATATAGTATAAATGTTTAATAAATGTATGTTATGATTATATGTTATATATAGTATAAATGTTTAATAAATGTATGTTATGATTATATGTTATATATAGTATAAATGTTTAATAAATGTATGTTATGATGCCAACACGGCTCATGCCGTAACTCCTCCCCCCTTGGAATAGAGCGACGGCCAAAACGATTGTGCAGGAGCGCTGGGAGGGCTGGATGTTATGTATTGTACAATTCTTTTCTTTGGCAGGATGCAGGTGAGTGCTGCAGTAGCGATTATGCATAGCGAGATAATACCGTAGCCAAGGTTTTGTTTCTTTATTGTTTGATGGGTAAATAGTTCCAACTTTTCTAGAGTTATGTTGTTCCGCGTGAAATTGGTTGTTAATGTTGCAGATGGTGGTGGTAACAAATAAACTTCGTCCCAAAATTTGTCCTCGTTGTCAATGAATATGGTGCCATTGATGTTGATACTACATTTATTGTAGTGTAGCACACCTGTTCTTTGGATTGAAAAAGAGTCATTTCTGCAAGTAAATGTAGTATTAATAATGTTTATGAAGACAATGATATTCGGTTCTGGTTGGAAGAAAGTTTCAACATATCCAACATCGTCAAATGGGCAATGTGCGGTATTGTTATGCATCAAGTTACCAATACAAGTAGATGTTATGGTCTCTTCATGATATATAGATTCAAGACAATAAAATATACCTTCTATTCCTGGGCAAATTTGATCGTAGTATTGTATCAATTTCTCATTATACGCTATATAGGGCTTAGTTGATATCTGTAGAGTATTATTTACCGGTAGTGGAACGATGCGATACAAATAAAAGGGGTCAAACGAAAAAGTAGGGATACGAACATTAAGGATTATGTTAGTATCATTATAATAAGCCTGAAGACCTAATAATTCATAAACGTGATCTTCAGAGTTTACCGGTATTGACTGATTGTCAAAATAATTAAAGATTTGTTTTAATTCAAAGGGATTTAGTATTTGTTTCGATATAATGTTCATTTTAGCCAACGTAATGGATTCAATTATATCTGAAACGTGAGCTGAAAGTATATCGATATTATAATTTATTCGATTCAGTTGCTGAATATCCGTTATTATATCGTTATTACGCCTAATACTATTCAGATTATCAGAAAGGTATTCCGTGATGCTATTCTGCTCTTTATTAATATGGGTTGTTAAGTTGTCAAATCTTTGCATCATTTCAAAGTTTAAAGCACTAACTGTGGAGCCAACATTATTATGACCCATGTTGAGTTGATTGATTTGTTCATTGATTTTCTCCGCATCGTTTGCATCCATGTTGCCAGTTATGAACTTGATTATTGAACCAAATCCATTTATTAATCCACGTTTATGTCTCTTTAGAGGGACCAAGGAATATACTTTTCTCTTTAACTCTGCAAGTTTTAATTTTGTTACCTCCAATGTGTCCATCGTAGTTCCATGGTATTGAAATAAATCCAATGTGTTAGAGATTTTCTTGACATTTTCTTCATAACTTGTAGTATTTATAACGTGAATAAGGTTATTATAACCTGTTATAATTTTTGCAGCTCCCAGTCGCAATGGCAAGATTCCTGAGTTGTTTGATAGGTCTTGGATTTCTAGGCCGGTTGTTGAAAGCAGCATCCTAAAAAGATAGTAGTCATTTTATTATTCAATCGGACAAAATGTATTCAGTTTATGTGTGTTTCAATTTGTTCTTTATTTTAGATTTGTGTAATTTCTGGTTGTTTGTAGTTGTAACAGTGACTCGGTTGTCTTGTTGTATTTTCCGTTTTGAGAATCTAGGGGTTAGTTTATTCCTTCGGCATTCTTTTCGGAATACAATGTTGTCAGTCTCCCAGGTTTGTGGTTCATTTCGGGTTAGATTAAGTTTTTCAATTCTCTTTGAAGTATCCTGTTCCATTTTTTGTTTCATTAATGGATACAGAATCTCCTGAAATTCATTCAATTTTTTTAGATATTCATGTTGATTGTTAAAAGTCAGATTGTTATTAAATGTATATGTTTTCCCATAGAATAGTTCGTATGGTGTTAGTCCAGTAGACGAATGAATGGCATTATTATATGTGATGATGGTTTCTGTTAGAATTTCATCATGGTCAAGCTCCAATCTATTTTCCTTTCTTTTAGATATAATCATGCGATATATTTCCGTTAGGGTGGAGTGCAGTCTTTCCACTGGTGAATTGCTGCTCGACTGTTGGAAAGAAGTGATATGAAGTGATATTTCAAATTGTGTACAAAAATCTTTGAAGATATTACTGGTGAATTCGGTGCCCTGGTCACATACAATTTTCTTGGGTATGCCAAATAGACTCATAAAATGTTTAAGTTGTTTTAGAACTGCAACGCTTGTTCTCGCCGGAAGTGTATATGCTGCACCAAATTTTGAAAATTTGTCAATTAATGTTAGAATTTGTCTCCCGTTAATTGTATAAATATCGATATGGAGTATATCCAATGGTTTATCCGGTGTCTCGGGTTTTTGATATTTTATTTTTGGTGGATTCCTATTATATTTCAATGTCTGACATTTTTCACAGTTATTAATGGTACGCGTTATCTTATCTTTCATGAATGGAAAATAATATTCTCTTTTAAGGTGATGAAGTGTTTCATTTATACCCCGATGATTCATTCTTTCGTGATAGTTATTTATAATATTATCCTGTTCATCGCTTTGTCTAACATCTATTAGGATTTCCATGGAACGTAGCAGTCTATAACTTCTATTATTTGAAAAGTACTTAGAATATACTGATTGAACTAATCGAAATATATCGTTATTTGTAAAAATAACTGTAAGTTTATTATGTGGGATGAATTCATTAAATATTTCCAGCATTACCTGTTCATCAAATGTAGGTCTGCGTATGACTCTCCTTTGTTTATTTTTAAATATCGTTTCTACTGTCATTGGGGATCCAGTATCAGATTTTTCAATTACAATCTGAATATTAAATTCGTTGAGAGGTTTTTCTGAGATATATATTCCATCATCCAAGTTTTCGTCCGTTGAATGGATCGTTGAACCATGTGTACCTTGAACAGATGCGTTGTCGTTGAGGTTTATATCCAGAATTTGGTGGTTCATCGGGTTGTCGATTATAACTCTGCTAAGGGCGTCTGCATTTGTATTAGATTTGCCCTTTTTGTAGATTATTTGGTAATCGTATTCCTCTAATTTCAATCTCCATCGTACTAGTTTGGAGTTCGGTTCTTTCAACCCCATCAGCCATGTGAGGGGTTTGTGATCGGTAATGATCTTGAATTTTCGCCCAAATAAGTATGACCTGAAATATTTGGTGGCCCAGACAATAGCAAGCAATTCCTTCTCTATTGTCGAGTAATTCAATTCAGAATTAGACAGGGTTCGGCTTGCATAGCAAATAGGTCTATCATTATTTATGCTACCTTGAGATAGAATAGCACCGAGAGCCACATTACTGGCATCTGTAGTAAGTATAAACGGCTTTGAAAAGTCTGGGTACTGTAAAATAGGATCATTGATTAATATGTTCTTACACAATTCAAAAGTGTTCAAATATTGGTCCGTAATTTCGACAATACTACCCTTTTTTAATCGTTCCGTCATTGGTTTGACAAGTTTCGCAAAATCTTTTATAAATTTACGATAGTAACATAAGAGGCCAAGGAAAGACCTTATTTCCTTCTGGGTTTTAGGTAGAGGAAAGTTCTTAATAGCGTCGATTTTATCGGGGTTCGGTTTTATTCCTGATGTTGTTACCACATGACCCAAAAAACATATCTCCTTTTTTAGAAAATCAGACTTATCGATCTGGACCTTTAAATTAGAAATTCTCAATCTATCAAAGACCTCCCTGATATTTTGAATATGCTCTTGTAGAGACGATGAAAATATGATTATATCTTCAAGATATACAAGACAGATCTTACCATTTAGGTCTCTGAGTACGTTGTCCATGACCCTTTGAAACGTTGAAGGTGCATTTTTCAATCCGAACGGCATTCGGACATATTCGTAGTGGCCGCCTTCTACAGTGAATGCAGTTTTCTGAATATCATTTGGATTCATTTCTATCTGATTGAATCCTGACGCTAGATCGATGGTTGAAAAGTACATGCACCTACCTAATTTATCAAGTATTTCGGAAATGTTAGGTATTGGGTATCTATCAGAAATTGTTTTTTCATTCAGCTTGCGATAGTCAATAACGAGTCGCCATTTCCTTTTGCCGTTTATATCCAATTTCTTTGGTACTATCCAAACCGGTGAACTCCACGGTGAATAGCTTGGTTTAATTATGCCTTGTTTTAACATTTCTGCAATTTGTTTATTTACCTCCCCTTTATGAACGTATGGATACCTATATGATTTCGCGTGAATTGGTATCTCATCTGTTGTATTTATACTGTGCTTTATGTCATTAGTAAATGACAAATTTTCATTTCCCCGGAAAAAAATATCTTGGTATTCTTCACAAGCCATAATTATCTGATGTTTTTCTTCTTCGTTTAGATGATTAACACGAAGTTGTTCTGCAATGTGGTTAATGGTTGGACAATCGATACTCTCAACATTCCAGTTATTTATTTCAACCAGGTCTGTAGAGTGGTACGGTTCCACTTTTAAAGGTTGGTCGATAAATAGCGTCTGGTCTTCATCTGAATTGTTGACAACTTCAATGTACCCAAACCAGTTGTGTGTTGTATATATACCTTCGGAAGTAGTTAAATATGGTGAAATGATGGTCTCATTCAGATAAATGTCCCCATTCCGGACATCCACTGGTAATCTGGTGATTATTTTTGAATTTGCCGGAATAGTATGTTTTCCTGAAGTAAAGTTTGGCTTCATATGTAAGTCCAGGATTGAGTTTGTAGTAATTAATTTGTGTTCGACAAGATCAATTTTTGTTTGCAGTTTCTCCAAAGAGTCAAGGCCTAATAGGCCATCGAAATAGCTGTGAAATTTAAATATTAAAAATGTTAAATAACCGTCACACATATATTCTTCAAAAATAGGTAAAGTAGTTTTTTTAGTTAAAATATACTTATTCAAAACGGTTGTCAATGGGATAGGTTGACATTTTTCCTGGTCTTCTATTTTGACAAACTCAGGTTTAATGAATGATGATGAGGCCCCTGTGTCAATGAGGAATCTCAAAGGTCTTCCAAATGGTGATGCGATGTATATAAATGGGAGGATCGAGCCATGTTTGTTTGCTTCTACATACCCTGTTGATTCAAGGAGGCAGGCTTGCGAAAATTTCCTGTGTCGTCAATATTGCAATCACATGCGTGGTTTCGAGATTCTGTCCCAGTTGGGATATTACTAGAACCGTCGGAGTTGTGAATCTCGCAGCAATTCAAATATTGGTTCCTTGGTTTGATGAAATTAGAAGTCGATGAGGTGTTCGGCTTTTGTGACAAATTTGTGAATCTGGTACTTGTTGATGCCGAGTTTTCAAAGGGCGGTTTATAGCTATACCGCGATTGTTGCGTTCCTTGGTATCTCCCAGATGAATTATGATTATAGAATTTATTACTTTCCCAGTTTCTTTTGCGGCCCTCAGAAGAATATTGATGGTTGTTTCGATAGTTGTTATAATAACCGTATGTCTTGCTATTTCCATATGGTTTTTCGCGATCTTCTCTTAGCTGTTTAAAAAGATTAAGCTCCTTGGTGCAGTATAACAGAGCCGTTGGTAAAGAATCAGGTCTCATGGCCCTTGAGCCCAGTGGTTCTTTTAATCGAGGCAGGAACACGCTTAAGCACATGTCTGCAAAAACTTCCCGTTTTGCTACAAGGACAATGGGGTTCTGCTCGTGCATTTGTGCATTATTGTTCAAAGCTGATTGAATCTCCATGATTGAGTTGTAGAACTCCTCTAAGGTCCCATTACCCATTTTCAGACTATAGAGATCTCTGATTATTGATGTTTCAGTGCGTTTATCTGCATAGTGATCCATAAGGCCAGCTTTTATATGGTACCAGTTAAGGGTCGTTCCAAACATGTTGAGGACATCGTTAGCCTTGCCCACTATTTTATTACGAATTGCTCTTAGTAAAACTTGACCATAAGGTGTACCGTCCGTACCCCTTATGTGTAGGAGGATTTCTTCGACATTATTTATAAAATTATTTAAATTACGTGGATCTCCTTCGAATTTCGGAAGATCCTTGATTACATCAGGTATTCTCAATGATTCGAATATTTCGCCACTTGAAGGCTGAACCCGTTGCTCTTCGCGTGACATGTCTCTTGATTCCGATATAGATTCAAGGCTTCTGAATCGTTTAATGGTGGACCTTAATGTCCTCTGCATAAGATAGCTCGTATATTTCTGAATTCGTACAAACTAACTGTATCTGTACACTTTCAACTCTCTTCAAAAATGTTTGCTAACTACCACTTGTACAGATTTCCACTATGAGGATCACAACCACTCCACTAAAGCAAAACAACTCGCAACAGTTACTGTATAAATGAAAAAATTTGACACAATACTCACATGCACATAAATATAGGTATTTCCATTGTTGAAACCTTAATCATTGGCCAGTGTTTTTGTAGACTCCAATTGCTCCAAATAATTTTAATGATGTATAAAATTGCTATATTTTTCCGTTAGTAATTTAGTGATATGCCATCACAATGATCAATATGTATGTTTCGTAATTCACTGATATTCCATCAAGAATTGTGTATACATATATTTTATTTTATTATTATTTTTATTTTATTTAGTGATATGCCATCACAATAATCAATATGTATGTTTCGTAATTCACTGATATTCCATCAAGAATTGTATATACATATATTTTATTATTATTTTTATTTTATTTAGTGATATGTCATCACAATAATCAATATGTATGTTTCGTAATTCACTGATATTCCATCAAGAATTGTGTATACATATATTTTATTTTATTATTATTTTTATTATATTTTTTTTTTTTTTTTGTGATATGCCATCACAAGGATACAAGGATGTAGTAGGTTAACTTATTAAAATAAGTCGCCTTTCGACTGCGCCAGTTTCGGTTTTATATGATAGTTTTTATTAAAAAAAAAGTTTCCTCTTTAGTTATAATTTGTGTTCTGTTCTTTTATGATTCTTAAGTTCAACTACTTCTATCATTTAGTCATCACCGTTTATATATATATGTTGGGCAACGAAGAAACTGTTGATATGAATAAAAAAAAAAAATGCATCGATATTGTTTATGTTACAGTTTCTTTGTTGCCACTTAGGAATTAAAATATGATTCCAAGAATTCATAGATATTGTTTACAAAGAATTTCTATATGGGTCGTTAAATTCAATTCGATATTGTTTATGCTACAGTTTCTTAAAAACAATGTATTTTATGTAGGTTATGAAAAATAATTAATTATTGGTGGTGACGAAATATATACTGTTAATGCTATTATAAGTGGCCAGAAAAATATGTGATGTTTGTAGTGTGTGTACATATGTATGTCTTATTTATATTTTGTACAAATGTTTAATATAAATGTTTAATAAATGTATGTTATGATTATATGTTATATATAGTATAAATGTTTAATAAATGTATGTTATGATTATATGTTATATATAGTATAAATGTTTAATAAATGTATGTTATGATTATATGTTATATATAGTATAAATGTTTAATAAATGTATGTTATGATTATATGTTATATATAGTATAAATGTTTAATAAATGTATGTTATGATGCCAACACGGCTCATGCCGTAACTCTCGCATGAAGAGAGTAACACAAATGATATTAACCCAACAACAACTTCCAAAGTAATAAGTCCCGCGCAAAACCGTTTATGAGATGGTCATCAGAACTCTCTTATCCGTAATGCTACTAAGAGCTTGCGATTACCAAATACAGAATCCCCATTTAAAACTTTAAATATAATAGACGAACGCTTTGAAAAGCTCATTGAAGAAATTGATATAATGATAAACAATAAATTTACTGAGTACAAAATAGAGCTTTTAAATGTATTCGACAAAAGTTTTAACATTATTAAAAAAGAACTACATGATGTTACCGAAAGAGTTCAATAGCTAGAAACAGTCGCGGTTAAAACTAAAAGCACAAAAGATTAAATAAACTCGTTAAAAGACAAAATAAAGCTGCTAGAAAATAAAAATGTAACTTGTGAATTGCCTATAAATGAAATTCCGTATGACGAAAACGAGAACTTATTCTTAATTTTCGAAAAATATGCAATTCCATTAATATTTCTGACCCCGCTATAAAAACTATAAAGGGTCCGCCAAATAACTTTTTTTTTTTTTTGAAAATGCTATAAAAAAAAACTACTGAATATTATCTCAAATTTCTTTTTTTATTTGAAAGTACAATCCTTCCGGTTAATAATGGAAAATAATTTCATTCAAATGGCTGCCTCGGCTGGCCATGCAGTAGCGTATACGTTCGGTCCAATTTTTAAGCACATTATCGATTGTGTGCAACTGTATTTCACCAATGGCTTCACGAATATTGTCCTTTAAAGCGTCAATTGTCTCTGGCTTGTTGGCGTAACACTTATCTTTGAGGGCACCCCACAAATAATAGTCCAACGGTGTCAAATCGCAGCTCCGAGGTGGCCAAACGACATCAGCTCTGCGGCTGATAATGCGATCTTTAAAAACAGGGCGCAAAACATCGAGTGTAGCTTCGGCTGTGTGACACGTAGTGCCGTCCTGTTGGAACCAAATGTTGCCAATATCCTCCTCTTCAGTTTTTGTGAACAAAAATTCGTTCAACATGGCCCGATACCGATCGCCATTGACTGTAACGGCCACTCCATGCTCATTATGCCTCTGGACCAAAATCCGCACCAAACAGTTACTCGTTTTGGGTGTATCGGGTTTTCAATGTATGCGTGCGGGTTTTCTGTGCCCCAAATGCGACAATTTTGCTTGTTTACATACCCGCCAAGATCAAAATGAGCTTCATCTGAAAAGATGATTTTTTTTTTGGCAAAATCGGCATCTTCTGTAAGTCGATCGCAGGCCCACTTAGCGAAGCGAAAACGCATTGGATGGTCAGTTGGCTTCAACTCCTGAACCAATTGGACTTTGTATGGCGTCATACCAAGGTCTTTATGCAAAATTCGTCTCAATGATGCCTCCGAAATGTTCAATTCTTGAGAACGACGGTGAATTGATGTTGATGGCGCTTCACGCACACTTTCTGCCACAGCAGCAATATTCTCAGGTGTAAGCACTGTTTTTGGCTTTTCACGCTTTGGTTTATCGATGAGGATGCCAGTTTCTTTCACTTTTTTTTTCACAATATAACGAACATACGGAGCTGACGGTGCTTCTCTTCTTCCAAAATTCGTACGCAATTTTCGCACACATTCTGCAACATTACCATGATTTTCAAAGTAATGACGCAATATTTCCCGGCGTTGTTCAAGCGTATACACAACCATATTCGTTCAGCGGAAGGATAAAAGTAATTATCTTTCAAATCAGACATGAGCTAAGTGTTACCATTCACGAAATAAGCACTAGTTGAAAAAAAAACGTCAGATGGCAGACCCTTTATATCGTTTACAAAACGTAAACAACAAAAACAGAAATTACTGGAAAGACGCGGTAATAATCGTTAAGATGTGGTCCCCGTATGATAAAAGTTATTTTTTAAAATCATTCGCGAACCATCGGAAAATTAATAAAGGTTTCAATATCTTCAAACAACAAATTTTATGTAAATGAAAACCTTACACAACATAATTTTAATATTCTACGCGCTGCTACTAAACTGAAAAAAACACATCGTATCCACAGTGCATTTAGTATGCGCGGTTTGATTTACGTCAAAATGACTGCCGATTCCAACATATACGAATAGATAACATAGAATTGCTGGATGACTTATTTCGTGGCCATGAACCTATGCCTGTTAATGATGAATCTTTATAACACTAACATATATTTCATATTTTTCAATTTTATTTGCTTTTATATCAAAAATTTATTACATTTTATAATATTTTATTTATCCAATTTTATATTTTTAATGTTTTTTAGTGGACCGTTTTATTATGCGTGCATTTCTTATTTAAATCATTTTTGTTATGACACTTCATTTGGATAGTAGAAATTTAGGTTCCAAAGACAATACTTGTAAATGCTTCGTATTTTGTGCAAGCAGAGATCTGGATTGAATATATGCCACAGAAACGCCCGGAGTCTAAATAATAAGATGGATGAGTTCCGCTTCATTTTTGAAAATTCAAATGTTGATGTTGTTTGTGTATCAGAAACTTGGTTTGACAAACTTGTTCCTGATACTACTTTTAATTTGGATTCCTTTAACATTTCCCGTTGTGATAGAGAAACCTATGCAGGTGGAGTGGCCATTTATGTAAAGAAGGAAATTCTTTGTAAATTTTGTTGCAACTCAAAGAAGGAAGAAAAAATTTAACATATTTTTGTTGAAATCACATTTAATGGCAAAAGTTTTAATAGGATGTGTGTAGTAAGAGAACTGATACTAAAGTTTTTATGAGGACTCTTGAAAATCTTACACTAAAACATGATGAAATTGTAATATGTGGTGGTTTCAATTCGAATATTAGTTGAAAGCCCTTTAGTAAATGATATGCAATCTTTTGGCCTTTATCCTACTCACACAACACTACCCACTCACTATCCACACACTAGAAATTCATTATTGGATATTATTTTTGTTAGTAATAGAAATAAAGTCCTTCTATACGACCAACTTACTGCCTCTTTCTTTTTAAAACATGATCTATTATTTCTCACGTAAGATTTTAAACAAAAACTATCAAGTAATGTTATTACTTTTTATGATTTTAAGCACATGGATCTAAACATTTTGTCACAAGAGCTTTCAAATATTGACTGGGATTCGATTTACTATATGCCCTTAGTCGAAAGCCAGCTTAACTTTTTAGAACAAAATCTTGGGGAAATCTGTACCTGTAAAAACAATAATGGTTAACTATAAAAAAAACCATGGTTCAGTACTGATATAAAAGCTGCGATTGGTCAGAGGGATTTGATTTTCAACCGCTGGAGACGTTTTAAAACTGATCAGTTACACGAAGAATATTGTAATGCAACAAGAGAGGTAAACAGGAAGATAAAAAGTGCGAAATCTACATGTTTTTGAGTCACCTGTTGGATCCAAGAAAACTTGGAAAGGCATAAGAGAAATTGGTATTGGAAAGACTAAGAGAGTCGATTTGTCTGACATGGATTTGGAAAATCTTAATGAACAATTTAGTGTTCCTTTAAACGTAAATTTCTATTATCAGGCTAATGTGATGAATGGAAATTAACTGTTCTTATTGACGTATCTGAAGAATTGCGTGAAAATTTGGATAGAGGTGACATTTCGTTTCTAGTTCTCCTAGATCACTAAGGTATTTGATACAGTTAACTATAATGTTCTTACTATGAAACTGAGAAAAATGTTTAATTTTTCACTGCCATCAACACGTTTAATATCTTCATACTTATCGGATCGTTATCACTCCGTATTTGTTAATAATATGAGATCGCGTCCGTTATCTGTAGCAAAATGTGTACCACAAGGCTCTATTCTTGGTCCCCTCCTCTTTACCACCTATGTAAATGATTTAACTACACAAATATCATACTGAAACGTACATATCTATGCTGATGACGTTCAAGTCTATATTAGTAGGGGTGCAAACCAAATTGATGATTGTGTGTTTAAACTTAATGAAGATCTTAACCAAATTCACATATGGGCAATTGCAAATGGTCTTTGTCAAAATCCCTCTAAGTCAAAATGCTTAATTATTACCAAGAAATCTATGAAACTTCTTTCGGAACTAGCAATTATTCTCAACAATGAAAGAATTGAAATCGTAAAAACAGCTAAAAATCTTGGTGTAATATTTAATAATACTCTTACCTTACTCTTACTCTTACTCAGACCATATAAATGCTACTGCCTTATCGAAAACACAATATTTCACGCCACTTAAAATTCGCTTACTACCAGCAAAAACGTATTTAATGACCACTCTTTTATATGGATGTGAAATTTTTGCAAACATTATAAGCTATAATAAGCTAAATGTTGCCTACAATGCTGTTGTAAAATATGTTTATGGTATGGGTAAATATGACCGTGTGCCATCAGTTGCGAAAAACTTGTAGGGCGTTAGGTTTGCTGACTTGTTTCAAATACGAACTTTAATTCTGGTCCACAAAATTGTATATACTCATTAAGGTGGCCCTTAAAAAAAAAGTGTTAAAAGTAAGGGTCTTACCCCCCAGAAATATGTGAATGGCCAAAAAACTGGGAAATACGAAGTTTTGAGCCAATCGAAAGATGTTTAGAGGTCGCTCAAAGCGATTGAAAATTGAAAATGTGTTTATATGGTGAAAAAATGAATTTTTTTCAGTTTTTGGTAAATTTTATGAATATTAGAAACATTTTTGTTCTACATGAAAAATTATTCGATATAAAGAGACAATTATCTATTCAAAAAGGTATAAAAGTTTTAATTCGGTTTAGAACCAGCCCAGTAATAAATAATACCCCAGACCACTAAAGTGTAAATTATTACTTCCCCGAGAAATTCGAGGACACATCATAAATATTTTTTAAATTAATTACTACGATATAATTTTTTTACTTAAAACACTCAAGGTTATGAGATATGGAATAAGATTTTTTTATTAGATGTCGTAAACCTGTCCTAAGATGGTGTCACATGCGAACAAAATTTTTGGGATGTTTTTGAAATCTCCAATTTCGAACTTCAAAAATTTTTCTTCAACAAAATCGAGAAAATTGGGGAAAAAAGTTCATAGAATTGTTAAATATATCTTATGTTATTAAAATAAAAAAAAAATAAAAATATCCCCCGACACACTTGAGTATGGCAACCATTTGATTTTTTCGGATTTCGAAAAAACTGTGTTTTTTGGTAATAACACGGCTTAGTTGCTGTCATAAAATATTTAAAATTGAAAATTAGCTACTTCTGTAATGTTAGTTGTTTTGTTTTATCATCGTTACTCAAGGTTGCCAAAAAAAAACTTTTTGGACATCATTAACCCATGCAGACCTGCGGCCCAAAATGACCCCAATTTTTTTTTTTTTTTTTAATTTACAAAAGAAGTAAGTTTTTTGCTTACTACTAATTAATTTTAGGAAATGCGATATGAAATATTCTCTCCCTCTCTAAGATTTGCTAAAACAGTCTTTTTAAATGTTTTGACTAAATTTTCTGCTTGACCGTTAGTTGCTGGGTGACCTGGTGCCGTCAAGATGTGCCTAATATTGTTTGATTTCATAAAAATTTGAAACTCTTCGGCCGTGAATTGCCGCCCGTTATCACTCACGAGAGTGTCTATTAACCCAAACCTTCCAAAAACCTCACGCAATTTGCTTATAGTAAAATTTGTTGTTATATTTTTCGTTTTAAAAACTTCGATCCATTTCGAGTACGAATCAATAATTAAAAGAAAATATAAATCTTTTATTGGACCCGCATAATCAATATGCAGCCTGGTCCAAGGAGTATCCGTAGGCACCCATGGAACTAATGGAGCTTTTTCAGGACTCGGTTGATTTATCTTACATGAAATGCAATTTGAAACTAATTTTTCAATGTCGTGGTCCATTTTAGGCCACCACATATATGAACGCGCTAACGGTTTAGTTTTAACTATTCCGAAATGGGAATAGTGCAATTGCGCTAGAATGTTATTACGCAATTTTTGTGGAATTACCACCCTGAAACCCCATAAAATACACTCGTACTCCACCGAAAACTCTTCTTTACGACTAATGAATGGAATATATTCATCCCCCTTCAACAAGCCGACTTTTCCAACTTGGATGGCCTCTTTTAACTTGGCCAAAATCGGGTCTCTTCTAGTTTCTCTAGAAATATCTCTAAAATTTAAATTTAGCTTATTGTTGCTCCCTATATAATTTATAAAACCGCAGTCTTCATTATCTTCTACTCCTTTTCGATGGGGAAAACGAGACAAATGGTCTGCTGAATTTTCTATACCTTTCACGAAACGCATGGTATAATTAAAACCTGACAAAATAAAAGCCCATCTTTGTATTCGAGCTGCTGCCATAACTGGCAATCATTTATTCTCCCCAAAAATGCCTAAAAGCGGTTTATGATCTGATTCTAACGTAAAATGGACACCCATTAAATATTGTTTGAGTTTTGTTACGCTAAAAACAATGGCTAGAGCTTCCTTTTGTATGGTACTGTAATTTCTCTCAGTTTGACTAAGTGCACGAGAAACAAACGCTATGGGCTTCTTCGACCCATCCGCCCCTATATGGGCTAATATACCCGCTACTGCGTAATTAGACGCGTCTGTCGACAGCAATATGGGCAATCTAGGGTTAAAATGGACTAATATTTTGTCCGATGTCACTTCCTCCTTCAACGCTTCAAACGCACTTTGGCGAATTTTTGTCCACTTGAACTCGACTCCTTTTCTTAAAAGTTCATAAAGAGGTGCCATTTTATGAGAAAAATTAGGAATGAATTTTGAATAGTAATTTAGCATCCCCACAAACGCTCTAACTTCCGACACATTTTTAGGAATTGGCGCATCCAGAACCGAAGAAATACGGTCCTTATTCATACTGAGACATCCCGATTAATACTAAAACCTATGTTGGAAAAACTCACATTTTTTGCTATTTAGGCGTAAACCCACAGACTCCAACTTATTTAACACCAACTCAATAGTTTTGATATGGTCTTCCATATTACGACCTGTGATGATAATATCATCTAAGTAGTTTACTACGTTTGAAATTCCACGTAAATATTTTCTGTTGTTTTTTGAAAAATAGCCGCTGCTGGTTTAACGCCAAACGGTAAACGTGTCATTTTAAATATACCCACGCACATAATAATTGTGAATTTTCGTCAAGCAACAACTGATTATAAGCATTAGAAAGATCTAATTTTGTAAAAAGTTCTCCACGAAGAGAAGCGAATAATTCGTCAATTAACGGCAGAGGGTATTTGACATCTTCTAAATACTTATTAATGGTAGATTTATAATCCCCGCAAATACGGATCTGACCATTGGGTTTTAAAATGGGTACCAGTGGTGTACCCCATTGCCAATTATCTACGTGAACTAACACTCCTCTCTCTATCAAATCATGCAATTGTAATTCGATTTTGGCCCGCCATGCCAATGGTACCGGCCTTGGTTTACAAAAAATTGGTTTCACATTTTCCATTAAGTTTAATGTAACTGTTCCACCAGTGTATGAACCTAAATCTTCTTTAAAAACTTTGCTAAAACGTTTTTTTATGCTTTGTACACACTCACTCATGTCCCTTATGGAATTGACGTTTGAGAGACCGATACCGAACATTGACATAAAATCTCGACCCAAAATGGGAGGGCAACGCGTATTTGTAACTACAAACCATACATTCTTAACTTGACCCCTAAATCTCACCATTGCTAAAAACTCACCCATAACTTTTATGCCTTCTCCTGCATATGCACACAATTTTTTTGTAGAGTGATGTAAAGCATCATCTTTAAAATAATTACAAAAAATTTCCAACACAAAATCCATCATTATGTTATTTAACTCAATTGTCACTGTAAACGGAGCAGCAGAAGGTTCGCCCATTACACCATAAATAGAAAAATTACAATCGTTTAATGTTTCAGAATAATCAGTATTATCATTGTTGCACACACTCGCTAAATATCCAACTTTACGACACTTGTAGCAAACACTGTTTTTGTATCTGCATTTTTCACTGCCATGATTTTTCCATCCGCAATGTGAACACTTGTTGTTTATCTTCTTATGGCCGTTATTTTCATACCCATTAGCCTGCTTATTGCTTTTTCCCTTATTCAATGTCTCAGTCTTGTTGTTGTTGTTGTACTTTTTAGGCCGTGTAAATTTTTTTTGAACATAATTTACTTCTTCACTTGCCCCTCTTTGTGCATACAGCTTCGCCTCCATCGTCAATACTTTTTTCAACGCGCCTTCTAGCGCTAAACCTTCATCCTCCTCACACAATCTTTCGAAAATCCTGCCTTCAAAACCAGTGACAAATATATTCAGTACGAATTGCTCTAACTGTTGACCAAATTTGCACTCCATCGCCAATTTTTTAATACGTGCATACCACGCTGACACAGATTCCTCCTCTCGTTTTTTTTTGCATCAAAAAAATTTCTCCGCTCTCGAAAAATTATAACCGGGGGCGAATAATGCTGCTTTAGCATATCACATAACTCCTTGTACTTCTTCTTAGCAGGTAAATCGGGGAAACAAAATTCCCTCAATAAGCCATACGCTTCCAGACCAACAGCCTTCAATAACGCTGACGTTTTTATACGGTCTTCCTCCACCGCTGCCTCCACAAAATGCGAATCTAACACCTCTTGCCACCACTTATCCACGACCGGCCGGAACTCTCTTATACCGGTTGCCATGGATGTTGCAAAAAGGCCTTCGTTGTGAGCTATTGTTGTATCCCCTGCTGCTGGTATCTTAACCACCAAATGTATCACGATAATTCAATTATAACCAAAAAATTATCTGTTCTTGACTGTTATTTATGTAATATTTATTACATATGTATATAGTATACAAAAACTTTATATACTGTACTATTAGTTAATAGTCACTGCACATTATAGCTGTAATCTTTAAATCCTCGTCGCCACTGCAATGTATCGAGGTATCGTGTTTGAAGGTCGAATAAGAAGTGATTTATTGCTTATTTCTTTATATCGTTACATTCTACTATATGGATAAATGTATAAGCATAAATCTTAGTAACATGTTTAATACACTTATTGACATATAGAGGGCATAACACTACAATAACTATGATTCAATTTTGATTTCATTTAAACCTATTTTATTATTTTTTTATATATTGATCAAAATTTTAAATTTTACTTGTAAATGTTTTAACATCATTGCTTATTACTATTACTCCTCCTTTACTCTAATCATAAGACCATGTCTTATTGTATGGGAAATCAAAATAAATAAATAAAATAAAAAAAATTAAATCAATGTGTTTAGTTATCAAGCTTGTGACATAAAAGCAGCATGGTTTTCCTCATCATCATCAGAATTTTCAGTTATTTCTGGCCCCTGCATATTAGATCTACGCCTCTGTTGCTTGTTAGTTGTGGCATCCAATAGAATGGCATCCACCTCATCTTCGCTTCTGATCAGCATTGGTTTACAAATTTCGCTTTTCTTTGCATAAACTTTTTTTTTTGTTTTTCTACGGTTACTTCATCAGTTGCAGAAAGGTCCCAGTGAAGGATTACTTGGCCAGTTTAATAACTAAAACGCCAACACCAATTTACGCGTTGCTACGCGTTAAAGATCCATCTTGACTTCCCTTAGGAAATCTATTAATATCTTATAGCTTTCAGCTTTTTCCTGTTTAAAAAATTCAACCAGTGATGCGTGTTTGTAGATCAAAGGGTACTTTGGTCTAATGTTCTCAAAAAGGCAGCATTCAAAAATAATATGGGATTCATTTTCAGACTCCATGCAAGTGGTGCACATGTCCGAATCCAATACTCCCAGCCGGGCTAGAGTAGCCTTTCTAAAAGAATGAGAGCTCATCAGTCTATTGATGATTTTTATTTCGTTCGGTTTCAGATTTTTACAATTGGCGAACCATGTTTTGTTCCTGGTCACATTGGGGAAAATATCCGCGTAGTTTTTCCCTTTGGTTGTACTTAGTTCCTTGTATGATTCGTTCCATTCAGCCCATAGTTTTTCCTCGATAATAGATATAGCGTCATCCACGCTCAAAGGCTCATCTTTAATAACGCCATTTGTAAGTGCCTCTCTGGCTGCTCTGTCCACTTCAATATTTCCTAATATGTTTGTATGACCTGGCACGAAGTGCAAGTTAATCTCCTCGAAGGCCGAAACATTATCGAGTTCATGGATCCTTTTCACCCAAGGGTTTTCGCTCATTCTTTTCGCCAGAGCGAAACAGCCCGATCTGCTATCCGTCAAAATGGCCACTTTGTTAAATGCTCTCATTTTGGCAAAATCTATAGCCGTCCCTATGGCCGCCAGCTCAGCTGACATTGATGATAATCTAATCCCCATTCTGAAGAGGCCCCTCGAAGAGCTCTCCGGGTGCCAAAAAGCGAAGCCCGTGCTGTCCGTACTTACGGACCCGTCTGTATAAATTATATCACAGCTCTCCAGCTCATGTAGCTTCCGTCGCATTATGCAGTCAACAATTTCGATGTCAGCTTCGCCCTTATTACTACGGATCTCACCGAAAAAATTAGGGTTAATTAATAATCTCGACTGAGGCCAGTCATGTCCCGTCGCTTGGTCAATTTTTAAGAGGATATTTTTGTATTTACTAAAAACCTTCGCATAACTGGTTCTGAGGTTGAAAATAGGTTCCGACAAAAGCTGAGTTACTGGAAGGTTGAAGGCTATGCATCTTGCCAATTCCTTGGCGGTGGCCAATTCCTTGGCGGTGGCCACCCGCCATTTGGTACAATATCTGATTCGGAGTCGAGCTGATTAGCCCCAAGGCCCCTCTCAGGTTTGCGTTAATAAAAGTGCCCATCTTCCTTAAGGTCGTAAGCCCCATGTGGCAAAGGATGATTCCGCATATTCTAGTTTGGCCCTAGTAAAGGCTCTATAGAAATGTGGGGCTCTCGCCGGTTGTACCCCAAATCTGCATCCGCTTATTATTTTCCTAAAACCGCACGTTCTGTTGAGCTTATCTATAACCATCTGGACTTGATTGGTTGATGAGTTGTTGATATCTATAATTCGGCCCAGGTATTTCACCGATCGAGTCTGGACTAAGTTTGTACCATTTATGCTGATGTTCATGTTTTTCTTGGATCTTTGGAAGGTAATCACGCTGGTTTTTTCAGGATTTGTTCTCATCTTCAGCCTGTCCGCTATTTCCACAAACTTGTTCACCCTCTCCTGCAGTAAAAAATTTGTCCTGTCATGGTCACGTTCAAAGCATACTATGAAAAAATCTTCAGCGAATTGAAACAAAGTGGAGTAGTTCCCTGTGAGCTCATGGAAATCAGCTGTATATATGTTAAAGAGTAATGGGATAAGTCCGCTGCCTGCATCAGGCCTCCAGAAATCTGTGTCGAGTGATTGCCCAAAATGAGGGTCCTATCCTGCAACACATTGTAGGTACATTCGATGAAATGTGAGTTGAAACGCAATTGGTATAAACGAATTCTCAGTGAGCGGACATCCCCAAGGTCATACGCCCTCTCGAGGTCTATACAGGCCCCCATAACTAAGTACCCTTTGTTCCTGTAGTGATAAATTGTATTGATTAGGTCGTTGATACACTGCGCCGTGGATAAACTTTGCCTTTATAAGTTTACACGTACCAACTTCTTTGAAATTTTTAGCAGATTAGATTAAGAAGGCTCTCCGCACCGCAACCAGTCTGATCTTTTGTGCAGCCTATGGTTGTCCTAAAGATTAAGGCTTTTTATAAAACCAATCAGCCTATTTGGCAAGAGACACCATATGTCTCGGGGGGATATAGAGTATCCTCTAAGTGCAAGGGTTCTCTTTCCACTTAGTCTCGGACATTCGCAGAGAATGTGTTCTGCCGTTTCCACCTCCTGTTCGCAGAACCTACATGTTTCCGTAACAGATTGACCTTTTATTCTTAGGTGGTATCTAAGATTACAATGTCCAGTTAAGAATCCCGTAAAGCTCCTTAAGTCCTTGTCAAGGGAGAGTTGTCTTTTTGATTAAACACCGGATGGAGTAATAAATCTCTTAGCCTGCCGCTGGCCGGGACTTTTGTCCCAGTGTTCGGCAAATTGTGATTCCCTCCATTTCTTAATTTTTTCTTTAATGTATCCCGTTGGAACACCAAAGAATGGTTCCGGACCGATAAAAGGACGCCGAGCCCCCGATTGGCCAGGCAATCCGCCCTTTCGTTGCCCTCGTGTCCCTCGTGTCCGTGTCCTGGAATCCAGCATAAGGTTAATTCGTTGCATCTGCCTAACTGGTTCAGCACTTCGATGCAATACAAAACAAGTCTAGACGACACATTGTAGGATGTAATTGGCTTTAGTGCAGCCTGACTGTCGGATAGTATGTAAATGAGTGCCCTTTTTGTCTTCTAAGAGATTCAGTCACGCATATAAGTTAAATTATGTGTCTTTTGCACACATAGAAATTCATAAAATAAGTACAAGTGCCTTTCGGTCACTTTGTATAAAATATACAAAATAAAGATAAAAGCCAAGTGGTTTGGTTGAGTTCTGTAAATAAACTGACTGCTTTATTTGTTGTATTGTTTTAGCTTACGCTGACACAAGTTTCAACGTAAACACATAACTTAAAGTATTTGAGTCTACAGCAAAGGAAGTTTCATATTACGTTAAATAAAATAAACAGAACTATAAAAGCATGAATTCTTAACTATTGTTAACTACTCCCCTTTTTGAATGAAGGCGGTCCTTGGTCTTCCTAAAGATTTCTTTCAATGATTTCTTGATACGGTTCAATTCTTTTCTCTGTTTAATGTTTTTAAATATTTTGAAAACGATGAAAAAGACGCCAACTATTATTATGAAAGCAGCCAACTATTATTATGAAAGCCTAAGAATAGGCCTCAACACAATATCTTCTTTTAGCTCCTGGAGATGTTTCAAGTTCTGGATATGCATTTCATACAGGTAGGGTAGGCTCAGTACGTGTTCGCGTTCCATTACCTCAATATTTTGAGTACTTGCTAATTCTGGGGTTCTGCCAGTAACACCATTTCGATTGACATATTTCGTAACGTTGATGGTGACCTCATTTCCGAACAAAATAATGTAAGTTCCTTGAACGCATTGGGTTTCCGTCGTTTCGGTCACATTTGCTCCAACATTGCTGAAGATGATTATCCCATCATCTATCACTGATATTTTTTCAAGGAGATCGAACTCCGTGTTACATTTAACAGGTGTGTTGGACATGCTTTGTTTCGCACATGCTTCCTCCATGTTTAGTTTGCGGAATATTGATGAAATGGAAGGTCTGCATTCTTCTACAGCGATTATTTCACTTCCGCATTTCGCCACTATATTGCCTTCTTTGAAAGAAATTATTTTTTTATGATGGGAGACGGGGAAAAAGCTAATTTTTTTGCAGGACTGTTTTGGCCTAGGAAACTTAATGATAAAACTTAATATATCACTATTTTGTAAAACCTTAATACTACTAACAACCATAACCTCTGAGACACTGGTCCCGGTAGAGTCATCACCTTTGACAATCGAGTTTACTTCGCCGCTGTCCAGTAAATTTGTAATGGTAATGCCCTAATGCCCTAATAGTTTCCGAGTTAAGAGCTTTTTCGTTGTCGCAGAAAACAGTTTTTGTTCCAGAGTAGAAATTAATTAACTGTACGGGACTGGATTGGATGCACAATTGCAAATTTTGAGAACTTGTCAACACAGGTTAGAAAATACTTTTTATCGGTGGAATATAATATCAACATGAAGAATTTCCCCCGCATAGGTAGGAATTTGCGTTTCTTCAATGACGTGGTGTTTTGGACGTCTTTGGTATTTAGCCTTTGAGCAGGTTTTACGGTTCGATACAATTTCCTTTGCAATTCTATCCATTCTTGGAAAATAGTACTCTTTAATGATCTGTTTTGAATTCTCTTGAGCTGCTCTATGAGCTCTGTTGTGTTCCATTAAGAGGATTACTTTTTGATCGTTTCGATCGAAAATATCGATTACAAAAAGTTTACAGTGCCAGAATTTGGTACCTTGAAATATCCTTACCAAATCATGCTGCAGTATTGCCAACGTTAAGGTACAATATATGGCATTTACGACATTGGGATTTATGACTTTCTCACCATTTCAAAAAGATTTTGCTTGTCCGAAAATTGCAATATATATCTCATTTTCTTCCCAAAAATGATAAGGGTACGCAACGGGGGGTGCTCGTCATCCTCGATAACGATCTGGTTTCTATAACAATTTATAGGCTTGTCGGTACTTGGAATGGTGTTAGATAACGATACTTCACTATGAATGCTTGCTTGATCGGAATATTGGTGTTCGGTAATGTTCAGTTGTTGTCGTGACAGTGCGTCTGCCACAACATTTTCCCGTGTCGGTTTGTAAAAGATTTTTGCGTTATGTTCGTCAACGAACGCCTTCCATTTTTTAAGTTTCGCAATTGGATTCTTGTCTGAAACCGCAAATGTTAGCGGTTGATGGTCGGTAAATATACTTAGATCCCTCACGCCATATAGGTAATGTCGAAAGGTCTTTAGGGCCCAGACTATAGCCAAAAGTTCCCTTTCATTGGTTGTGTAATTCGTTTCAGCATGCGTGAGTGTTCTTGAAATAAATTGAAGAGGTTTACCCTCTTGGGACAATGCTGCGCCTAGCCCTAGCGCTGATGCATCTGTCGTCAGATCGAAAGATTTCCTGAAGTTCGGATACATTAACATGACATATTCTGAATTGAGTATATCTTTTAATTTATTGAATGTTCGAACTTGTTCTTCATTAAAATTTATTGGTACCTTTTTTGACTGACTAGCGCTTAATTTTCCGTTATCTCCCTTGAGTTCATCGGTTAGTGGTTTTGCTATTTTTGAAAAACCTTTAATAAAGCATCTGTAATAATTTGTTTAACCCAAAAAGGTCTTACCTGAAGAAGATTTGTCGGTTGGGTGTAATTTCTTATCTTTTCGAGCTTACTTGGAGTTGTACGTATGCCTCCTCTGGAGACCATAAAAGCAAGGATTCTACGCTAGATTAAAGAATTTTGATTTTTCGGCTGAAACACGCATATTAGCCTGTAATAATTTTTTAGGGCCCAATCAATGTGGGCAATGTATTAGTTTTCGGTTCGTGAGTAGATTATCACGTCATATATATAAACATGACATGATTTCCCTATTTGGTCCCTAAGGACATCATGCATTGCCCATTGAAAAATGCTAGGGGCTTTTTTCAGTCCGAATGGAAGTCTACAAAAGTCATACTTCCCATTGTTGACAGAGAAAGATGTTTTTTCTAAGAGTTCTATTTGGTGAAAACCAGATTTCAAGTCGAGAGTAGTGAAATATTTCGCCTCGCCCAAATTCGATAATATTACCGATATATTCGGTATGGGATACTTATCATCTATTGTGACCGCGTTAAGTTTTTGGAAATCTATGACAAGTCGTTTTTTCTTATTTCCCTCATCATCTAAGCCCTTTTTGTCCACTACCCAAATTGGGCTATTATACGCTGACCTTGATGGTCTTATAATTTTGTTCCTTAGGAGATCTTCTATCTCTTCTTTTCTCGAAATCGGATACCCCCATTGGATAGGGATATGACTTTGAATAAATTGCGTCATTTGTATTTGTTCGAATGGTATCTTTAAGTACAGTGCAGTGATTCATAAGGGCCCGCGAAAACCTTCGAATTTTTTACCATAATCTGTTCGAACTCCTCCCTAATATTTTCAGGATTGTCCTGTTCCGCCAATTTTACGTGGTTAACGTTTTCACATTGTAGAAATTAGATTTTTTCGGTATTTGAATTAAATTTAATGTGAGGTCAATGTTTGCGCCGATTCGTCGCAATAAATCGAGCCCTATTATAGCGTCGAAGGCTGGTATGTTATCCAGAACAAAAAAAATAGGTGATTTTACCGAATATACTAACAACGCATTTTTCAGAAACCGTATTGCGACCGTGAGTTGAACGAACACTGAAAGGTTTATGGACTCCCATCATTCCCTTTAGTTCATTGAAAGGTTTGATGTAATTTTTGGAAACCCCTGCATCGATTAGGATTTTTATGGTTTTCCCAGCTAACGTTTTCTCTATGAATGGTAGGTGGGATTCTCACCTAAAAAATTAATATAATCGACGTCGTATTCTATATCCAGAGCTGCTCCCTCTGAGACGTCACAATAATTTTCCGCTTCTGATTCTACGGATACGTGATTTATTCTCTGAATTTTCTTTCCCGTCTGTCTGTCGGATCCAGCTTATCTCTTCTGATTATTCTGGGAATGTCCAAAATTAGTATTCTGTCTGAATTTGGATGATGTAGGGTCGACTTCCATTGGTTCTACATGGTTTTGGTTTGAGCTGTGGGTTTGGTTTTTACCAAAATGGAGTTGTTTTGGATGACTTGAAGCTTTTATGAAATATGGATTTTTCCCAAGTGACTTATTGCCGTTGTGGTTCCCGTTCGATCCTTGGGAAAAGGTAAGTTTCTGGTATTGGGATCGTTTTGAGTACGAAAGGCGGTCTTATTTGCGAAGGACGTTGCAAAAATGTATCTTTCATGATTTGATTCGACTTCTTGTGACAGAGCCAAGGCGGTCGGTAAATCTTTCAGTTTTGATGCGAACAAAATATCGCAAAGCGGCTTTTTTTAACCAGAAATGAATGTCGTAAGAGCATCCATTCTATGTTTATCATTGAAGACTTGTACCATGTCTCTGTAACGACGAAAGTCGGTACAACTCGTTTTCGTCTACACCTCACTTATCTTTGTATACATATATATAAATTTATCATTTATATATTAATATATAAAAGCAGTAACTAACAGTAGTTGAAATCCACATTTGCTTCCCTAAACCATAGCCTTTATATGTTAGAGGGAGAAGGAAGCTGAACACACCACACCTGCCTACGCAGGTTTCCCCCGCAGTTTCGAGAAGTGCCTCCACAGGTTTCTCCCCGCAGTTCAGAGAAGTGCCTCCGCAGGTTTCTCCCCGTAGTTTAGAGAAGTGCCTTCGCAGGTTTCTCCCCGTAGTTTAGAGAAGTGCCTCCGCAAGTTTCTCCCCGTAGTTTAGAGAAGTGCCTTCGCCGGTTTCTCCCCGTAGTTTAGAGAAGTGCCCTCGCAGGTTTCTCTCCGCAGTTTAGAGAAGTGCCTACGCAGGTCTCTCCCACGCGATCAAACGAAGTGCCTACGCAGGTTTTCCCCGCAGTTTAGAGCAGTGCCTTCGCAGGTTTCTCTCGGCAGTTAAAGAAGTGCTCTCACCAGGTCTCACTATCCAACGACAAGGGTCCAGGTTTTTGACAACTAGAGAAGTACCTACTCCAGGTTTCTCGCTCTTCCCCAGGAGGAGTACCAACCAACCATTATATTTATTCAAATTATAAATTACCATTATTAGTTGTAAATCATTAATTATAACCGAAAATAAAATAAGCCACGACACTCTAAACATTGAAAGAACTCGTTTTTATTCCTCTCTGTCTCGTGCAATAATATAAATTTTTGCAACGACCCTGACCCCCGCGAGCTATACCCTAGCAACCGGAGGAAAACTAGTCGTTACAATGTCATTGCCGTTTTGTTAGTTAATAGAAACAATTTCTTCTCTATAGAGTCGGAGAATTCTATTACAGAAAGATCACCCTGTCTCAGAGTGCTCAACTCTTGTTCTACTAAGTAAATGTCCGCTTATGTAAAATCCAGTCTTGCTATGATAGCCTTGAAGTTTAATACAGTGTCAAATGAGGCCAGAACGGCGTCTGCCGAACCTCTAATTTAGTTTCTAATTATGGCGACGGCTTGGTAGTGCTTCGAGGAAGTAGTATGTCTCTCGAAAACTTTATACGCAGTATGTGCCGCCTGCCGCCAAGACACATATTGTTCCATAGTCCCACAAATTCGGGTAGTGATTTCACCACTTCAAGTGATTCTTCACAAATAATACAAGGTACGATTCTTATTTCTTCATATTTCTCTAAAATTGAGATCGAAATTCATTAAACTTTTTTGCCAAATCAGTAATTTTCCGATCATACTCGATTTTTGCGCATCGACTGCCGCTTTCGCAGCGGTGTTAATGAGTGCCTGAATGTCAAGGGTCGTCGTAGTCATATTGTCAAGTTTTAACGCAATAAGTAAGTTATTTAATTCGTTCATAAAAATTCACTGTTAAAAATTATGGCTCTACTTACAATAGTTTCATATTTATCCTTATATAATAATTGTATTGTTTATTGTTATTCTTGTTGATGATTGTTGTTTCTCCCGTTGTTTGCTGTTGAGCTGATCAGCCGATTAACTGAATATTGTTGATTAATTGATTATTGATATAATTGTTGTTAGCCATTGTTTATTGTTGAGTTGATGAGTTGCTTAGTTGAAATTATGTTAATTGCTATCTCCAAATCATCCAGTTGGGCGCCAGTTAAATTATGTGTCTTTTGAACATATAAAAATTCATAAAATAAGTACAAGTGCCTTTTGGTCACTTTGTATAAAGTATAAAAAATAAAAATAAAAGCCTCGTAGTGGCTTGGTTGAGTTCTGTAAATTAACTGACTGCTTTATTTTTTGTATTGTTTTACGCCGACACAAGTTTCAACGTAACCACATAACTTAAAGTATTTGAGTCTACAGCAAAGGAAGTTTCATATTACGTTAAATAAGCAAAAAATATAAAAATAAAATAAACGGAAATAGAAAAGCATGAATTCTTAACTATTGTTAACTTATATAAATAGCGAAAACCTCCGCTTGGAATATGGATGGGTATTTTCCCGTGGGTAAGGTACTTGGGACCTAGTATGCCCGTGCCATTTGATTTGATTGTTTTGAGCCATCTGTGAATCGCACTTGAGAACATTGTTCCGGTTCCCAGGTCCTATTGGTCCACATGCTCCGTTCCCATATCATTGTCTTAAATTCCCTGACAAATATTTTCTTTGGTAGCATTCTTTCCGTGACCCTCTCAACCGGGTCATTGGAAAAGAGTCTAGCCACTCTCATGTGACCCTTTGGTCACCGTCTTTCATGCTGCCAAATTCCTGATGTCGTACGGACCTTATACATGCATCTTCTATGACCGAAATATGCAATGGTGTGACGTTGAGCATGGGGCTGATGGCATCGGTTGGACACGTTCTAGTTGGCCCGGTGATACCAATACAGGCGATGCGGTACACTTTGCTCAGGATTGCCTTAACATTCGTTTGTTCCACCTGTGGCCACCATGCAAGAGCAGAATAGGTAACCATTGGTTTCACAATAGTTTTGAACGACCAGTAGATCATGTGCGGCTTTAAGCCACACGTTCTACCAAATAGTCTTTGACAGACGTATAAAGCCCTGGTGGCCTTTTTGGTAATTTGATCTGAGTGGTTGTTCCATGTGAGGGATTTATCCAGGGTTACCCCTATATATATGACCGATGCCATCAGCGCCATGCTCAACGTCACACCATTGCATATTTTGGTCATCGAAGATGCATATTGTCAAGCCGTTCAGAATTGGCCTTATAAGGTTGAGTTTTCTTCCTTTAGTGGAGGGTATCAGTATGGTCTCGTTGGGTTCATGGATAGTCCTTTATTCTGACACCAATTGAGGGTATAATTCAGAGCTTGCTGCATGCGCTTCGAAATTGTGTTCTCGTCGACAAAGGTGACAGAGATCAAAAGGTCCTCCGCATAACAGAAGGTTCTGAATCCCAGGTTGTTAAGATCCCCTAGTAATTCATCTATGACCAAGGTCCACAGCAGTGATTGGAGAATCATATTTTCTCAACATGGCCTCTTCAATTGCCCTATACGACGTATAATCGAAGGCGCCCTGCATATCAATGAAGAGAGATAACTGTTTGACATCAATTGCCTTTTCTATCATTGTGACAACATTGTGGACAGCTGATTCAGTGGATTTACCCTGTTGGTAAGCAAACTGTAGTTCATGAATGGGTTTGCGTGCCAGGTAAGTGTCCCTGATATGATGGTCTAGAACTTTTTCCATAGTATTCTGGAAAAAAGAACTTAGACTAATCGGACTATATGACTTAGGTAGCTGTTCAGATTTCCTGCCTACTTTGGGTATAAATACTAGTTTTACTTGTCTCCAGATTGATTGCACAAAACCATGTAGAAGGCAAGATTTGAAAAGTTTAGTCAGTTGTGGGATGATGATATCCATCCCTTCCTGCAGTAAATATGGATATGTATTGTCCGGACCAGGTGATTTGAATGGAGAGAAATCATTTATCGTCCATCTTACCCGATTCTACTGAAAAATGTAGTCCGCTTAACGTATGTTCGTTTTAGTCAGGGAGGGTTTCCCGACGACTGGTAGGGACCTGTTAGTGGGGACACATCCCGGAAAGGTTTCTTCCGGGGATTCAGTGTATGAACCGTTTGGTCTCTTTAAAGTACATAGACAAATTAGTATGATCCTAAGAGAGGGCCTTTTGAAGTCGCACAGCTTCCGGAAGGTTATTGATCTTTTCACAGTAGCTCTGCCACGTGGTCCTTTTGGATTTTCGTAGTTCTTTATTGTATTCAGTGAGGGCTATTTTATAGGCGTTCCAGTCGCCACTAATCTTAGCCTTATTGAATAATCTTCGAGCATTACGTTTGAGCCTTTCTAGCCCATCATTCCACCATGGGACATCTCTCTTAGTCCCCCTAGTCTTTAATGACCAGCACTCTATATATGCTGATGATAAGTTCGATTGTAGTTCAGATGCCTCAAAATCAATTTCCCTAGTGCTTCCTATTAGCGCTCCAGTTAGTCTTTCTAGGATTTCGAAAGTATTGATCAGTGTCTAGAGAACTAACCATGTCAAAAACTATATGTTGATGGTCTGACACAGAGTTCACCAGAACCATGCCAGTTCGAGATGGCGAAAGATAAATTGGAACTGGTCAAAGTAAGATCTAAAAACCTCTGTCCTGATTGACTTCCTAAATGCCGGTTTGTCACCTCTGTTAGCAATATTCTAGTTGTATTTACAAATAAATTCCAGAAGAGACTCACCACGTTTGTTTATATTACCACTGCCCCAGGTCATACGGTGGGCGTTCGCATCACAGCAGATGATGCAGCTGAGATTACGTACCTGGCAATATTCCACGAGGGCTGTGACTTCCTTTGTGGGTGCTGTATCCGTATCACCTGATAGATACGCAGAGGCCAGCGCTACTTCGTGTTCGCCAGCTAGAGAGGACACTTTGGTCCGGATGGCGCCAGATCTCCTTAGACGAATTCTGAAATTGGAAGAAAAGTTATTATACTTCTAACAATCAGAGCCGCTCTGGTTCTTGGTTGTCGAGGATCGTATATAATCTTACCTTGGTTGGCGTTGAGCCCTTTAATGACTCCGGCATTTACTCATGGTTCCTGGATGAACGCTATATCCAGGACATCAGTGGTGAACATTCGGCTGATCACATGTAATGCAAGGTTCACTTGTAGGCACTTGAGGTACCTTTTATGATTGCCTCTGGAGGAAGGCATTATGATTTTGTTGGCTTAGAGGCACGTTTTGCCACTTTTCTGCCTCGATTAGAATTCAGCGGAGCTGCCTCTTCAGCTGTTCTCTCACATTTGCGAGGTCTGATCAATGGCGACCTGTCGTGAGTTCTGGTGTCAGCCTTCTTTTTGAGCGGGGGCCAGAAGGAACGGGACGTGACAACGTCTTTCGGATAACTGGGCGTTGTATCCCGTTTGGTTTTTGGCCACAGTTGTTGATGTGGTTGTCTTCGTCTGCTTGGGTATGACATGCTTTGTCTCATTATGTGGACGACTGGGTCTTATAAGCACTGATCCGTACCCGTAGTTCAATGAGTTGTTCAATCGCTTAAGCACTTCTGCTGATATAGGGTCAATGGATTTGGTGAGTTTAAGTACACTCCCTGAGTTTAATTACACTCCAGTACTCAACCGAAAGATCACTATTCTGGCCCTCGATCAGTCCAAGTATTGTTTCAGTGGACGTGTCAGCCTTTTCCTGGAAATATCCCATGAAAATTTTCGCATTTGGAACTTCGCCTTTGGCGCCTTTTTTCAATACTGCATTGCTCCATGGCTTTAGATTCGGGACATGTGTCCTGAGCCATTGCGCCCCAACGTTGTCCGGACAGACGAAATTGAGCCATCCTGGTTTGAAGAAGCAGCCAGAAAAACTAGACTTAATCGACCCCTTCTTAAGCTCCACTATCTTGTTCAGGACAGATTTCTGTATGGTCATGAGCTGTTCGTTAGACCATCTAGTGTTGGGAAAGTCGGGCGGAATTACGCCAATTTTTTCCGATTTTACTCTGTCTTTGAAAGATGCAATTGTCTGCTGTTGCGAAGCTATTGGCGGCGTTGGGTTGGATATACCCGGGGTACCATTTGCTGCATTGCATGTGCTATAATTTTCTGGCACTTCTGCGGTGCGTTTTGGTGGGTGCCTGGTATAGGGTGGAGTGGATCCATCCGATCGCGCCCTTTTACGCTTTGATGTGAGCTCACGCACTTCTTCACGGGCTTCGCATAGGCATTTTACATAGCCTGCGGGCCACTACAATGTTGATGCCTTCATCAATGAATATTTTTAGGCGCTTCCGAGCTGCTCCAGATAGCTTTATCTTGTCGGACTTAGGTACAGTATATCCGCCAGTTCTGTTTGGTTTTACGGATTCCTCTGGCTTAGATTTTAGCAGCTCATCCTCTTCATCCGTCGGGATGTTGGTATCAGCAGCGTTTGGACCTGCGTCCATTTGGTGCTCTACCACATCCAAGGTTTCGGTTGTACTGTCGAGGCCTTGAGACTCATTAGTGAAAGCCGAATGGTCCATGTTGACCATGTCTTTTAAATTTAAGTTAATATTATTAGGTTCCATCTGTAAATAAATAAGAAGAAAAGAGATTAAAGAATGACGCATAGGTGGCAGAGCCAAGAATCATATATAATAGAGGATGTGCAAACCATGATTTTGTGACATGAGCAAGAGAGAAGAGATAGGAACCAACAAATTTTTATTGTCCATGAGCATTTAAAATACTGACAGACCGTGTCCCATGATGATTCTGAAAATCTTAAGATAAAAGATAGGAAATGATTCTTGACATCGGACAGAAATTGTTGAGATGAGTTAAACACAATCAATGTGACACAAAATATTGGAAAAAAAAACAATATGTCGTTTGAGACATACAATATAAATATATAAATTGTATGCACACATCGGACAGGAATTGGTGAGACGAATTGAACGAACAAAAAAAAAACCCCCCAATATGTAGCTTGAGACAATGCATACCGTGTCACACAAAATATATACGCGGTGTTATTTCGCACAAGGGACATATTGTAACACAGCAAAACGAAAAACCCAGTGCGCATTTTATGAAATTATAACACGCTTTTACGACTGCTTTACAAATGAGATTTTTTAAGCACGCTTGAAAATGCTAACTGGGTATACACACAACAAGCCAAGAAATCAACAAACACACACATACATACACAGTTTTTACAATATTTTCTAAGACTTCATATTTAACTCTGAAAAAAAATTTTATCTTCATTACAATAATTCAAAAATGAGATTCTATATGGGAAAAAATTTAAAAGTTTCAATTTTTAAACATTTGATCGATTTAAGTTTTTTTTTTGCCAATTTTCATGTTAAATTTTGTAACATTAAATTTGTCCAACATGCTTCAAATAAAAATCTCAATTAGAATAATAATTTTAAATACAAATAAAGAAAAAAAAAAGTTTTATTTAACAAAAAAATTTAAATAAATAATTCATAAAAACAATTCATTAAAAAGAAATAATTTATTTGCTTAATGTAAAAAATAGAAGAAACAAAATTTGAAAAAAATTTAAAATAAAAACATTTAACACATAAAATTCATTTGAAGTAAAGAATAGAAAAAACAAAATTTGCAAAGAATAAAAAACATTAAATATGTTAGTTTCTCCATTAGTCCATCGAACATGATGTCGTTCATCCGCTTCTCCGCAAGCAGACTCTGTTCTGGTGTCATTTTCCGCAGCTTAGATGCTAGGGTGACCCCGTAGAAATTAAAATCGTTCATTCTTAATTGTAATATTTTCAAATTTTGTGACGAAAATCCAATGCGGTAGATGTTTAGAAATGGCAAACGGACCATCAGCAGCAGCGACAACATTCGTACAGAACAAGGCCCATAACATGGATAAAATTGTAGTAGCATCTAAGTATTATTCAGATATATCTAAAACGTTCTTCCCTATTTACATGAACTTCTTCATGAAAAATTACCACAACATAAACTTACTACATAGAATAATAAATGAAATCCATCGGATTCTGGCTACATCGAAGGAATTCTCTGGATGGTTCGATGAAATCGATCCCTGCAGATTACATAGGAAAGCAGTTTTAGATTTTTATATAACTGTTTTGTTATATACAAACTCTAAAACATTAGTAAATACCTTGATTGTTAATGAAGGAAAATAAAAAGTTAAACAAATTAAGAAATTAAAATGTGTTTCCTTTCACGCCAATAACATAAATTTTTATGTTAACTTCTTTTTCCTTTTCAATGCAATTATGTATTAAGTATTATGTATTTAAGTTTATTAAAATTTTAATTTTTTGTATTCTTATTATTTATTGTTCTTAAGTATTTTCCAATGACAATGAGACATAATTTTTTATGTCAACTAATGTATTATTAAATTATTAAATGAAAGACAATAAAATTTTAATTTTAAAGCAAATTTAATTATGTTTATTTTAAAGACAATAATATAAATTTTTATGTTAACTTATTTTTTTTTAACAATTATATATCACCTATTTATTAATAAAATTTTTAGTTTTCTTGTTTTCATTTATTAGCTCCTCAAACAAATTCAAAAAGAGATTTTATTGTTATTGCTTCTTTTTTTTAATATAAAATCAGTTATGATTATTATAAATCAAATTAATCAAAAAACATCAAATTTTTAAATATAAATGAAAAATTTCACAATACATAAGTCATAACAACACAGAGTTAAGCAAATACATAAATTGCTATGTTTAAAATATAAATTTAAATTATCTTAAAATTTTTTTCTTAACCTTGTGAGACAAACAATGTATGTCACACAATTTGCTTCCAGACTCATTTTGCTATGTCGCAATTCTCTTTCCGATGGTGGTTCCCATCTCATCCACTCTTGCGTTTTCAGCTTTCTTGTCACAAAGTCATGGTTTGCACATCCTCTATTATATATGATTTTTGGCAGAGCCATTTGCTACCAGCGGGCTATATACAACCAAGCTTCGCCACAACTCGGATGCTACCGTTAGAAAACGCACTAACTTAGTGCTATTCATTCGATGGGCACGGTTCAGATAACACCGGAGATTACGGGTGTTTATCGAGTGTCCGCTCTAGATCCGCAATGTTCTGTTATAATTAGCAGAGACACCTCTTGCAGGGTATGACTCTTCTGAGAGGCTAGTGCATAACAAATGTATGCTGTATGTACGCATCAGATTCCCTCTAACACATAACTACTTGTCTCCAAATTTTTAGTAACGTATCAACTGCTGTTTCCCCATCTTTTGAATAAACACCACTAATAAGGCTATAGTGATTTTATTTATTAATTCGAAGTTTTATTCTGTAAAGCATTTGAAAGAAAATCCAGCAGATTTAAGCTAGTTTTTTCTTTTGATCACAAAACCAGAATTGACTTTATTTTCTAAAAATCTTGCTTATAAATACCCTATGAGAAGCTCTAGACTTCTGCTCTATGAGTGACTTTCTAAAGTACACTCAATATCTTATAATTCTAAGAGCGATTTTCTAAAATACGCTCAATAATATTAAATATATCCAATGCATTTTGTAGTTGGGCGGAGTTTCTCTCTATGTCAGTTTCTATTTATGGAGTTTCACAATTTACTCCAAATTATTCAAATATTGTAAAAATAGAAACTGTATGTGTAGCAATTGCATTTATTCAAAACAAAATTAAAAGTAAATATTAATGGGTTAATAGTATCAATTGCATTAGTCAATAGTGCTGGTATCTTACCTCACAAACTAAATGTGTAATGATTATGTTTACTAGAAAGAATAGAAAAAGTGGAAAGAAACTCAACCGCCAAACAAAGCATTGTCGTAAGCATGTTTGTTGTCAATGTTTACATTAAATCACACGCTATTACATGCATATTTTACACCCTCACTCTAAAGAAAATCATATAATTGTTCTTTAGTACACTTGTATGGTTTTAAAGTACGTTGTAGTGTGAAGTGCATTCTTATATTGGTAGCAAAAACATTCAATGTTCATTTGTAATTGTTCTAAAGTAAAAATAAAATTCGTTTACTTTGTAATTTGATTTTTCACTTATAGTATTTTATAGTATTTTAGGTGTGAGAAAAAAATATTGTGACGTATTTACAGTACAATAATTTTATGATATAATTATATGTATGCATGTTTTGTATATATTTTTTATTTTTTGTTTTGTTTTATATCTTACTTAAATAAATTCTATGAATGGGTTTTGTCTGATTGTTAATTTTAATGACATACTTAGATTTCAATTTTCTCTTTTGTTGTTCTTATACTTTTTAAAAAAATGAAATTATATATTAAAAAATTTGGTGTTTTGTTTACAATTTCTTATTATATTTCTTTAGTAAATTCTTATGTACAATTTTTGTTTTATTGATAGTTTTAATGGTCACATTAAAATCTTCCATACTAATGACCTCGTATGGTCCTTGGTATGGTGACTCATTCTTTTTTCTATTTGTTATTTTGACTAAAGCTAAATGTCCTATTTTTAATTCTATACTATTAAAATTTTTATATGAATCTAATTTTCTTTTTAACTTTACTTCTTCTATCATTCCTTTTGCATTTTGTAATGAATATTTTAGTCTAGTTTTTAACTCGTTAAGGTAATTCTCAAAATCATATACTTTATTGGTGTCTTCAAATATATCATCTCCAGGTAAACAGTGTCAATATGTGGAGTAGTATAATATGGAAGGTACAATATGGAATCCACGCACACCAATTATCATCTTCAACGAAGGATAGGAAATATTCATTTAATACCCTATGTATTCTCTCAACCGTCCCTAGAGTTTCATGGTGATAAGATGTGGAGAATTTTTGGTCCACTTTCAATAATTCACATATTTCCTTTAATAGTTTGTTCGTAAATTCGGTACCATTATCTAATTTAAATGTTTTAAATGTTCCATGTTTTAATATTACGTTTTCCACTAGCGCCTTCGCTATTATTTAGCTTTATATGTCTCCAACGGACAAGCTATTACATATTTGGTGAGCTCGCATTACATAGCAAGTATGTACCTATAACTTTCCGATGGCCTTAATGGACCCACTGTATCTGTTACAATTGTCTCAAAACTTTGAGTTGGTGTGTCAGTCTTATTCAATGCTTCTTTATTGTGTTTTATTTGCTTATTTCTCTGGCAAAGATCACACGTTCCTATAAATTCCTTAACCATTCTGTTCATATTCTTCCAAATATATTTTTGTTTCAATCGGAGTAGTGTCTTCCTTACCCCAAAATGTCCTCCGCATGGTGTATTATGATAACATTCTATTAGTTCCTTTTTTCTATCTTTATTTTCTATTCTTTGAGGATTTCTATATAACTTTATTCTGACGTCAGTTTTCTTTTCTCTACATATGATATAAATCTCTCATGGGTGCCTATGTTGAATATGTTATCACTCTTCTCGAGAGCGTAACTCCTATAATTCAATCTCTCTAATGTAGAAATTAGTTTCTCCAATATATTATCTAAATAATGTGGATTGTCGCTAAATCTTACGGCCGTTATATTGAGACTATTATCGTCCTCAATTTTTATTTCCTTAGTGCACCTCTTATCTAATACAAATTTTAATTTCCCCGCGCGAGTTAAATGAGTCTATGACACATCCATTTGAGTTTTCAATATGAACTGTTTTTCTTTATTGTTCTATGTTTCTTTTTAATAAAAAAATATTCTTAATCTAAAAACTTATAATTACTCAATACATTCAATACATAAAATATGCTTAGTCCACTTGTTTTCTACAGAACTTTTAAGTGGTTGATCGTAAAAGACAACATTGTATTTGTAGGAAGTGAATGACGAAAACAAAGGTATCAAGTTTCAACGAAAGTTTATTAACACTTTGTTTTCGTTTACAACTGAAATTTTGTTAATTTGACATTATTATTATTTTTAATGAATGAATCGAAATACTTGATGAATAAACAAACTTCGATACAAAAGTTTATTACACTTTGTTCTAGTTAACAAGTTTATTAATGTGGCATTTATTCTATTGTTGATAATTAATTCTTATTGTAGGTTGAGGGTTTTGGAGATCGATGGATTCCGTAGAATTAACTCCTCCCTCCTTAGATTGAAAATTCTCCTGGATTTTCCCAAGAGATTTTTTGTATTTCTTATAAATTATGATTATAAAAGCCAAACATACAACTGCAATACAAATAGTGAGAAGATAATTCCCAATTATTGAACCGAAATGCATTGTTTTATGATACTTCAAATCACTCTATGGCCCTTATGTTTTCCACCTCACTTATAGCTATTTGATCCAAGGAGATAGTTGCTTCCGCATTATTCAAATTTAAATTTGGCGATAATGAAAAACTAGTTTTGTATTCTTTTTGTTTATTTTCATAAATACTACCATCAATTTTTATTTTGCAATCATTAAATGTAAGAAGTTGATTTCCATTCAAAACCAACTTTCTGCTGTCGCAGTTACTTTCTACCTTTGCATCATTTACATTTTTCAGAAGCACTATTCCTTGTTCAATTTCCACAATTTCTTCTTTATTATTTATAACTTTGTAACATTTTTTCTTATTGCTAAAAATACATAAATTTGATTTTTTCAAATTTGAAATATTATGTTCATTACTGCAATTATAAACTGTATCATTGATAACAACAATCTGCTGTATTTCTATATCCAATTCAAAACCTTCTTTGTTTTTAGTTGGTAGAATCAATGACTTTGGGACTGTAATAATATTTAGTGGTATCTTTACAAAAAATATAATTTGTTCGTTCCGGTATTTAGCAACAGTTAACTGTATTTGTTGTAATTTATTGAAATCAATATTTAAGTCATTAATTTCCTCTGGTGTCAGTATGTTACTAGTCATAAGGTTATGGTTAGCTGCAATAATATTATCCTGTATATGTTCAATCTGTTCATCCAATGTTTTAATCTTTAACACCAAATCAAGATAAAAAATGTGTGAAAAAATATCCAAGTTATTCTTTTCTATTGAATTGATTTTTCCCAGAATAATATCTCTATCCGATTCAATAGTGTGTTTTAAGTTAGTTAGTGTTTCATTAAAATGATTTGTTATTCTGATTCGTTTGTTTACGGTTTCTATTATATTATGATTATTGTCTTCTATAATCCGCAAATGATTCTGTGTCGTCTCCCTATCTTCTTCATCCATAGTTCCTGCCATCCATTTGAGACCTGATCCCAAAACATTAGCTAAACCTCTTTTACCTCTATTCAATTTTAGAGTATGAAATTTTACTATAACTTTGTCAAGCTGAGCTTGTAGGACCTGTTTATTTATGTTAGACTGCTGTATACTATCTTTAATGTGGTTGATTATTTCCTGAATTTCACTTAGATAAATGGTATGGATTATCGTTGAATATGCTTCGACCATTGTTATGTTGTCCAATTTAATTTCCGTATATCCACTGTTGTTTTCACTAATAGGTTGAATCAATAAGTTATTCATTACCGGTGTCGTTAGCAGAATTAGAATCGTAAATCGCAATATCCAGCGAATCTGCAAATTTAAAAGGACTTTTAATGTTAGTTGGGTGGATATTATCTATTCTCAGTTTCCTATATCGAGGTTCATATTTATGTCTCAAAGCCTTATAATTTTTCACATATGCTTCTGGTTTTCCATAAACAAACTGTTCCCTATTCAAATTTTCCCTTGTTATAATTCTTTCCTTAAAAGTTTTCAATCGATCATATAATTTCGCCTTATCTATTGTTCCCTGCATCACGTCAAATGGTCTGCTCATCGTTGTTGAGTGTATGGACTTATTATACCATTCGACACATTTATATATTCTCTCTTGTACCGATAATTCCGATCTTTGAACTTCTAGTGTTCTAAACTTGTCTGATATGCTACTATGTTATCTTTCGATGTCTACATTTCCTGTATGGTTATTAGGTTTGGTGAAATGAACTGCAATATTTTCTTCTCTTAAAAAGTTCCTTACATTGATGGATGCAAATTCGTTGTCTGTAACTATTTTGTTCGGTTTATCTCTCATTGATATGAAGTGTCTAATTTTCTCTACAATAGTACAGCTGTTCCTATCTTCTAAACGCAGCATAACTGCGTATTTTGAAAATTTGTCAATGAAAGATAAAAAACTGTGTTTCTTATTTGTATATATGTCCATATGTATTATTTCATTAACATCCTTCGGTGTTTCTGTAACATGAAATTTTTGTTTTATCGGTTTCCTATCATATTTCGATTTGTTGCAAACATCACAATTAGTAATGTATTTCTGAATAAATTGTTTAAGATTGCCAAAATAAATTTTTGTTTTCAAACCACAATAATTTTCGTTAATTCCTGCATGACCTGTTTCATTCTTATGATATCTTGCTATGTATCTATATAATTCATCCTCATTTTGTATATCTTTAGCGTGATATACACATCGGACAAATTTTATTGAGTTGCCGAATAATTCAATTAGTTTTAATTGTACCTTGTTGTACAAATGGTCAGATAATTCGGTGTAAATGCCTATCTTCAAATTTCTCCTAATGGTTATATTCCTTCTAACTATATCGGGCATTGTACCCGACATGATATCGTCAGTGTTTAAAAAAATTTTATGTTTGCCGTCAACAGTTTGAGTTTCACTAGTCTTGTTATCAGTTAATATTATCTGTTTCTCAAATCTATTTACAACCGTATCTAAAATAAAGAAATGATCATTCAATTCCTCCTGTTGAGAGTGGACAGTCGCAACCACACTCACCTGATCATCCGCCATGAAAATATTACCATCTGGTGTATTTATACGGCTCATAAAGTCCGCTACAACGTTCTCCTTACCCCTGATGTAATTTACCTTAAAATCATATTCTCCCAACTTCAGCAGCCAACGCTGGAGTCTTTGGTTAATATCTTTACCCTTAGTTTTGGAATGAAGCCAAACAAATGGCTGATGGCCCGTAAACAATTCAAACCGTTTGCCATATAAATATGGACGGAAGTAGTTTACTGCCCATACAATAGCCAACAATTCTTTTTCCACAGTCGCATAGTGCCTCTCATGGTCATTCAATGTTCTACTTGCATAGGCAATTGGATGATTCTCCTGAGATAATACGGTACCTATAGCATAATTACTTGCATCTGTAGTCAATTTAAAATTTTTCGAGTAGTTTGGATACCTAAGTATCGGTGGATTAATGATCAACTTCTTCAATTTCTCAAAAGAATCCTGATAATTGGGATCCCTGAGATTAATTTTCATACTCTTCTTTAGGTATTTAGTCAATCCTTGTGCAACCTTTGCATAATCTTTAATAAATTTCCGGTAATACCCCGTAACTCCTAAGAAAGACTTTATCTGTTTACTTGTTTCAGGAAGCTTCAGCTTCTGAATAGCATCAATTTTATTCGGGTTAGGTCTTAGACCTTCCTCATTCAGAATGTGACCAAGGTATTCAGTTTCCTTCGCCAAAAAAACGCATTTGTCGAGCTGTATCTTCAGATTATGCTCTCGTAATTTTCGAAAAATTTTGTTGATGCTTTGTACATGTTCCGTTAACGATGTACTAAAAATTAAAATGTCATCTAAGTAAACAACGCAAATTCTATTTATATATTCCCTAAGTACAGAGTTCATAAGACGTTGAAAAGTTGCCGGAGCATTCTTCAATCCAAAGGGCATCCTGTTGTACTCAAAATGTCCCAAGGGAGTCGAGAAGGCTGTTTTGTTTCTATCGTCTGCATTCATGAGAATTTGGTGAAACCCCTTGGCTAAATCCAATATTGTAAAATAAGTAGATTTTCCCAATTTATCCAATATATTTTCTATATTGGCTATTGGAAATTTGTCATCCACCGTTATCTCGTTCAATTTCCTGTAATCAATAACAATGCGCCACTTCTTCCTGCCCGATTGATCCATTTTCTTTGGAACAACCCAAATAGGAGAATTATAGGCGGAGTTACTTTCAACAATTATTTTCTGTTGCAACATCTCTCGGATCTGCCTGTTGATTTCCTCTTCATGGATTTTGGGATATCTGTATATCTTAGAGTATACAGGTTTATCTGTAGTAGTAATTATGGAATGTATTATCTCATGAGTATGAGTAAGTGAATCACCCTCATGAAACAACAACTCACTAATTTTACCTATAAGATCACGAAGAAGCTTTTCCTCTTCGGAATTCATGTCGACTCGGAAAAGTTTTTTAACGTTCTCCCTATCGAATTCCAAACATTCCAATGCATGAATCTCGTTGCAATTGTAAGGAAATGTGTTTATAAAAAAAATTTTCCTATCATTAATTTGGATATACCGTTCTTCCAAACAAATTTTTGCCCCCAAAGGTTTTAATATATTATTTCCAATTATCCCATCAAATCTATTATTAGTTAACTTCAATAATTTCCATGCCATAAGATTATCATCGGAAAATTCCTCTGGGATTTCCGTGACAATTTCCTCACCTATAATAACTTTGCTTGCCAAAGTAGAGAAACTCAATGGTTCTTTCAATTTTATACGCTTATAACTAGGAAGTGCATTACAATTCAATATTGATGTGGTTGATCCGGTATCAATCAAACATCTTATCTTGGAATTACCAATAGTTAATTGTACTATCGGTAAACCGTTTTCCTCTCGGCTGAACGAAAATTTGCTTCCTCATTTGGAACAATTTCATTCTGCTCAATATGATCTATTTCTATTGGTTCAACATTATTTCGATGTTGACCAGAATATTGTCGTGATTGATTAGATTGTTGAAATTGCTGCGAATAACGTTAGAATGTTGTCTTTGCTGATTAGCAAAGCCCTGTGTTTGTCTATTGGAATTTGGAAAATTCTGTGTTTGATGACCTTGTGTTCGTTGGTCTGAAAAATTCTGTCTATTTGGTCCAAAATTTTGTTGTCTAAAATTCTGCCCTTGGTGAGGTTCTAAATAACTTTGGTTATGATTTTGGTTAGTATATTTAATATTATTTTTAAAATGTCGATTATTTTCCCTGATCATGTCGCATTCTTGCAGACAGTGATACGCTTCGCGAATAGAATTAATATTTCGGCTATATATAATACTTGCCAAATGCGGAGGTATATTATTTACAAAAGTCCGAAAAATCATTGACTCGTTTATACTTGGGTTAAATTCTAAAGGTTTACATGAATCTTGTTCATATTTTGTATTTAGCTTATCTAAAATTATTTTTAAGTTATTGTAAAATTGACTTACATCATTGTTTTTAGTTGATAATGCTCTGTGATACAGTTGGGTGTAGCTTTCTTTGATGCCAAACGCCTTTAGTAACTCATTCTTCACGTTCTGCCATGATTTGTCAGTTAATCCGCGAATTATGTTGGCTGCTTCTCCCTGTATTTTTTTTTTAGTATGCAGCGGTTTATATATGTTTTCTTCCATCTCACCACCTTGAAAAATTCGTAGGAAGATTTCGACCTCCTTGATGAATGATGATACATCGTAGTCTCGGTCTCTCCCGGTGAAGACATTTACTCTATCCACTTCCTTCAAAAGGATAGAAATCGGAATCGGACCCAATGATGGTGTTTCAGTTGGCACTGTTGTTGGTGTTGGAGCCGAAGTTGGTGTTGATGTTGTAGCTGTTGCTGCTGATGTTGATGCCATTGTGTTGAATATTTCGTCGGTTTGTAGTATGTTAACGTATGGTTTGTACTGTGTTGTTTCGATTCTTTCTGTGTCTTTAGGCATTTTTCCACAGTTCACGTAACGAAATGTTTTTCACAAAAATTGTTTTTCAAAATCAAATTCTTTGGAATATCTTTAATGTTTTTCAAAAATATTTTTAATTCTTAAATGTTTCTCACAAAAATGTTTTAAAAATTAATATTCTTCGGAATATATATTTTTTTTTTCTTTTCTTTTTCTTCACAAATTGATGTTCTTTGGAATATCATAAAGTTTTGGGTGAATGTTCCTTCTTTTTTTTTCACGAAAAAGGATATTCTTTAGAAAAAACTAATATTCTTCGGAATATTTTATTTATTTCACAAATTGATAATCTTTGGAATATCGTAAAGTTTTGAGTAAATGTTCTTTTTTTTCACAAAAAAAGATATTCTTTATCAATACCAAAAACTAATATTCTTCGGAATATTTTTTTTTTATTTATTATTTTTTTTTTTATTATTGCGTCGCGACCAAATAGTGATATTCTTCAGAATATCTTTTGGATTTGTTTGCCGACTGCGCCAGTTAAATGAGTCTATGACACATCTATTTGAGTTTTCAATATAAACTGTTTTTCTTTATTGTTCTATGTTTCTTTTTAATACAAAAATATTCTTAATCTAAAAACTTATAATTACTCAATACATTCAATACATAAAATATGCTTAGTCCACTTGTTTTCTACAGAACGTTTAAGTGGTTGGTCGTAAAAAACAACATTGTATTTGTAGGAAGTGAATGACGAAAACAAAGGTATCAAGTTTCAACGAAAGTTTATTAACACTTTGTTTTCGTTTACAACTGAAATTTTGTTAATTTGACATTATTATTATTTTTAATGAATGAATCGAAATACTTGATGAATAAACAAACTTCGATACAAAAGTTTATTACACTTTGTTCTAGTTAACAAGTTTATTAATGTGGCATTTATTCTATTGTTGATAATTAATTCTTATTGTAGGTTGAGGGTTTTGGAGATCGATGGATTCCGTCGACTTAACTCGCGCTTTTTACCGTTTATCGATGAGTCCCAGACTATGAGTTGATCAGACTCACCTTTGGTCGTCCCATCTGTTACTTCATTTACTATCTTGTTGTGAGTTTTCTTCTCACTCATTCCTCTTTAAATTTATCGCTCACAATCTTGTCATTTAATTTTCTAAAATCAACTACCAGTCTCCATTTCTTCAAATCAGTCTGTCCCTTTTTTGGAACTTATAACAATGGAGCATTGTATGGACTTATGGATGGTTCTATTATACCCTTTTTTAACAAATCTTGTACCTGAGAATGTATTTCTGCGGTTTGTGCATGTGGTAAACGGTAATTCTTTATGTACACTGGTTTACCATCGTGCAAATCAATCGTCTGCTCATAGAAATTATTGGTCGTCAATTCCTCACCCTCTAGATGGAATACGGACTGATATCTTCTCAAAATATCTTTTAGTTCTCGTGTTTCCCCATTATCCATATTGCTTAATTTTAAATCCTCAAGTAACCTTGTAAATCGCGCTGAAGCATTTTCATTATTTCCTTTATATATCCTGGATGAGAAAATTTCATAGTTTTTCAATGGTGTTGTTTGTATTCTAAGATTTTCTACTATAGTGGTTTTATCCGTCACGTTCAATAGTTTTATATGTTGATTACCTTCCTTTGGCACTATAATGTTAGCTAAATACACACCTTCCGTAATTTCTCTATTCAAAACCAAGCTATCCTTATTTAATTTTATCGGAAAATGTATTATCATTTCACTCCTTGGTGATATCTCTACATAATTGACGTTAAATGTGTTATCATTGATTGGAATTATAATGTCCTCGCCATTCAACTCAAATGTTAAAATATATTTATCGTAGTCAATTTTGCACCTTAATCTTGATAGAAAATCTCTACCCAATATTCCATCCGTGTTTATGGGAAAATTATCCCTAACTAATTGGACTTTATGTCTAATAATATTGTCATTTATTTCTATCCCCATAACAGTTGAACCAAAAGACCGCACCTGTCCCTCTGATATCCCACTTAAATTACATATATCATCCAAATTTACATAAAATTGGTCTAATAAATTTTCCTCGCACAGTGATATATCTACACCTGTGTCTATTAAAAAAGTAAGAATGCGTTCGGTGTTCAGCAGATTCAACTTGATGTAATTTCTAAGATTTGATAATATACTATATATTCTCGGAGATACTTGTCGAGCAGTCTCCGGCCCTAGGGAGTTTCCCTGGTCACCTATCTGATTTATATTGTATCTTCTGTTACCATTATAAGAATTTCTATTATTATTACGATATCTATTGAAACTGTTGTTGCCTCTATTTCCATTATTATTGTTATAGTTGTTCCTATTACTGTTGTTGTTTCTATTTGCATTAAAATTTCTATTCCCATTATTATTGTTATTATTGTTCATCAAGTTAGATCGGCATATTCTCGCAAAGTGACCCAATTTGCCACATTTATTGCATTTCACACCATCAGCAGGACATCTACCATTAAAATGGTTTTGAACACATTTTCCGCATTTTGTCCGTCCCTGTTAACTGTTCGTGAAATTACCAGTAAAATAGAACACTTGGTTCTGTCTCAAATTAGCCTCAGACTCTTCAGCGATTTCCAGTGCCTCTGTGGAAGTCGAAACTCTACTAGCGTTAATGGTCGATAGTACCTGTTGGTCTCTCAAGCCGCTTTTGAATATATTGAACGCTGTTAAATTATTCGTTCGAACTATTGATGCTCTATCATTTTCCCCGATCTGTGAAATCTGGATCTCATTGAGTTCTGCAACTAGTTCCTGAACCCGATCTGAAAATTGTCTCACTGATTCACCCTTTTGAGTCAATTTTGATATTTTGTTCAGAACAATACTTGTAGTCCCAACTGGTCCATATGATTTTTTCAATGCCCTTATTAATTCTGAAATATTGGTTGGAACAGTTTCCTGTCTCACCATATTCTGTACTTTTATTACTAAGCAAGTCTTAAATATGTATTCAAAAAACAATTTTGTTTGGCTTCAGTAATTGTACCATTTGCCAATTCTAATCTTGTTATAAAATTGTCTAATTCTCCTTTTTTCCCTGTAAGTACTGGCACAAGTTTTCTAATGCCATTTAGCTTATGTATATCCATCGTTTCCATTATGATACCTTGTCTTTTTACCTTGTTAGTTTTCCTTTCTAAATGTAGGTTTAGTATATCTAACGCCTCTTTCTGTAAGTTCTTAAACTCTTGTGTTAGCAGAGTTTTCTCTTCCTTTGATACAATTTTTAATAGATTATCTACAAAACCTTTTCTATATTTTCTAGCTCTAGCTTTTTCTTTAAATTTTCCAAGGCATCCATACGAAGTTATTGTATTAAATCTTTATAACTTTCTATATTATTCTATAATTTAAATTATATAAAAATTTTTTTTTGTTTTATTTTATATTTTCTTTTCTTATTTATTAATTTTTCTTTTTCTTAAAAATATTTTTTAATGAAAATAATCTGTAAGATATTTAAATTTTCTATTTCATTAGCAACCAATTCTCCCAAATGATTGGTTTCTTCCTTAGCTATGTCTGTTATGCAACTTTTTGTTATTTTCTTTATTATTAATACGACTACTATTAAAATAACGACGATCATAATCATTCGTATACTACACATTTTTATAGTGTGTTTTGTTTTCTGTTAAAAAAATTCTTTTGCCAATAGCGACTGATCGCTTACTGGCCATACCAGTGCGGATTAGACGCACTTCGTTTATAAGCTACGTGTTAAAAATCTTTTTTTTTTTATATTCAATTGTTCCTGTTTTTCAGGTATTGTTCAATATTTGCAAATGTGTTTAATATAAGTTTGTTAAAATTTTATTATTTTATTAAAATTACTAGTTGAACATGACTGAAGATTCTATCCATAGTTTTCACCGTCTAAACAGCAGCAACTACAGGTTGTGGAAATTTAATGTGGATGCAGTGTTAAAGGGGCAAGGCTTACTAAATATAGCAAGGGGCTTCTCAAAGTTTGATAATCCTCTACCCCAAGATCAAAAGGATTTGTGGATGAAACGAGGTGGTAAAGCCCTCGGTATACTTATAGAAAAAGATGAGGCAAATCATGTGTTATCATATTCTGCTTCAAACGAGGTCTACGAGAAGCTACAAAGTATTCATGACAAACAAAGTGAAGTGAAATTAATGTGCTTATATGAAGAATACTTTTCTCTAAAAATGCAAGTAGATGAGTCAGTTGCAGCATATGTGTCAAAGGTGTCATCAGTAGCAGCCGAAATAGAGGCACAAGGTGAAAAGTTATCTGACAATATTAAAATGGTAAGAATTATAAGCAGTTTGCCACAAAGGTATCAAAATTTCAAGACTGTGTGGCAAAACTTCAACTAGATGATCAGCTGAACAAGATCAATGATGCAGAGTTAACAGAAGCAGCCTTTAATATAAAATCTGAGAAGTAAAAACGATCTATTGCAGAGAGGAAGAGAACATAAAAATGCAATTTTTGCACTAAAGTCGGACATTGGGAAAAGGAATGTCGTGCGAAAAAAACAAACAAACAAAGGCAAGAGCGCTTCAAACACACAGACATTAGCAATGATGAAGTTGCATTTATTGCATCAACTACAGGTGTTATATCTACTCCAGACAGCGATGTGTGGATTGCAGACTCTGGTGCTACTGAATATATGACTTCTCGCAAGGAGAGAGTTACAGCTGACACATTCAAATCGATTTGTTTATATTGCTAATAATGAAAAATTACCAATTAAATGTTTTGGTACTATCCTTATTAAGGCCCTTGTAAACGAAAAGTGCTTGCCTCGGGTACTGACAAACGTCCAATACGTCGCACAACTGAAAGAAAACCTATTCTCCACTGGATCAGCAACAAGTAAGGGTTTCTCAATGTTGATTGAATCAACTCGTGTTTTAAAAGACAAAAACAAACATATTTTGGCAGCAAGTGCGAGATTCTAAAAATCAACTTAGAATAATATTTCAATTAAGAAATAACTATAAAGCGAACACAGCAAAGCAAAATTCTCTTCAATAATGGCATTGCGGTCTTGGAAACATAAACTCAACAGTAATTTAAAACATGTGTGCTAAAAATTTGGCTGATGGTATACGAGTGGCAGATAAAAGAGATTTCTTTTGTGAAGACTGCAAGCACGGAAAAATGCATCGTTGATTACATAAATTAATTGAAAAACGAAAAGCAGAAAAATGCGAGTATTTCCACATGGACTTGTGAGGTCCAGTGAATGAAACTGGAGTTGGAGGTGCCCGATATTTCATGTAGCTTAAAGATGAAAGCACATGTTTCAGGTATGTGTATTTTATATCAAATAAATCTGAAGTACTTGAAAAAATTAAATGTTTCTTTTGTCTGGTGCACAACATGACTGGGGAACGGGTGTAATATATAAGGTGTGACAACGGTTTATAAATAAAAATATTATTGATCTGCTGTCAAACAATAGAATTATTCTGGAAAAGATATCACCCTATACTCCAGAACAAAACGGTTTTATAGAAAGGGATAACCGGACGGTTCAAGAAGCGGCACCTACTATGCTATTAGCAAGTGGTTTACACAAATTTTTATGGCCTGAAGCAGTCAGAATAGCTATATATGTTCTAAACAGATCAGCAACGGCAAATCGTTTAAACACACCTTACGAAAGTTGGTTTGGTAAGAAACCAGACTTAAGCCATTTAAAGATTGTCGACACTGAGTGCATGGTCTACCAACCTAAAGCACTTGGAAGGAAGAAATGGGACGCTAAAGCGAAAAAAATGTTTTTAGTGGGATATGAACCTATCGCAAAAAATTTTTCTCTACGACAAAGAAGCAAAAAAGGTTACCATTAGTTGCGACGTCGTTTTTAATGAAAAAACAATAAATTTTGGATCGTTTCGCGATGAGGAAGAAGAAGGTATAAATAATATGAGTCATGAACAGCACAATGATACAGATATTTTAGAATTACAACTGGTTCCCCAAATACTACAGTGAAAAATGAAGAATCACTAATCAATATAGTCTCAACAATTAATAGTTCGTCAGATACAGTTGATATGGTAAGAGAACAAAAACGGTATGTACTGAGAAACAAAATTATGCCCTCACAAAGATTTGGAATTGACCATATGAGCTGCCTGGCAACCATATTCGAACCAGAAACATATGACGAAGCTATGAACTCAGAACATGCTGAAAATTGGAAATTGGCAATAAATGATGAAATTGATTCACTTGAACTAAACCAAACATGGGAAGTAGTAAAAAACCAAAAAGGAAGAACATCGTTGGATGTAAATGGGTGTTCAAAATAAAATCGAATCCCTATCAAGAACCCATTTTCAAAGCCCGACTAGTAGCCAAAGGCTATTCCCAGCAAGCAGGTATAGAATTCAAAGAAACATATTCTCCTATCGTGAGATATGATGCCTTTTTATATGACGTGCTCAGCGAGGAAATATACATGCAAATTCCAAAAGGTATTAACGTTTCCAAAGAAAATGATTTCGCCTAAAAAAAGTACTTTATGGTCTCAAACAAGCATCTAGAAATTGGAACACTACGTTTATAGAATTTCTAAAAATCTTCAAGATGAAGCAGTCGATCGCTGACCCTTGCGTGCTTTATCGAAATATTGATAAAACAAAAATTATTCTACTACTATGTGTAGACGACGGTTTGGTAATTTCTCCCAGTAAATCTGTAATACAACTTTTTATTAATGAACTTTCAAAGAAATTTCGCATCACATTTGGTCTAAGCAACTATTATGTTGGGCTCGAAATTCACAGAGATAGGTTAAATAAATCAATTAAAATAAACCAACATGCTTATATTAAGAAAATCCTTAAAAAATTTAATATGGATAATTCAAATACAATTTCAACATCAACAGATTGCAATGTACATTTATCAAAATCGAGCATTGAGGAAAATGTGCAATACCCATTTAGTCGAGCTATCGGTTCTTTAATGTTTGCTGCTACAGTGTCCAGACCTGATATTTCGTATGGAATTGGAGAAGTTAGCAAATTCACCGAAAATCCCAAAAATTATCATGTTCAAGCCTTAAAGCGCATATTTCGTTATCTGAAAGCAACTGTGGACTGCTGCATTGAATATAAACCAACCAATTCATTTAGATTTGAAGGATACACTGATGCTGATTGTGCTCGTGATATCGATACAAGACGATCAACAACTGGGTATGTGTTCCTTATCAATGACAGTGCAATTACTTGGAGAGGTCACCGCCAAAAAACAGTTGCTTTATCCACTACAGAAGCAGAATGTATGGCGGCATGTGAAGGTGCCAAAGAATCAATTTGACTTCAACAATTATTAGCTTAGATAACCAAGGAGCAATTCGTCTTATTGAAAATCCTACACTACATCATAGCACTAAACACATCGACATCAGACTACAGTTCATCAGAGATCTCCAGAAGAATAAAACTATTGAATTTAAATATGTCAGTACTGAACAACAACGTGGTGATATTTTAACAAAGCCCTTAACGAATCAGCATTTTAAAAACAATTTAAAGCTTTTGGGGATGATGCAATTCAAACAATGAGTAAGAGTGTTGAACAGGGACATTGTTTAATTACGACACTGTTTCATCCGAAGGTGTACATGTTGCATGATATATTTTGGCGCACTTGTCACAATCAATAAAATCTACATTCTCCTTTACTTCCATTCTGCATTGACCATAGATAACTTTTGGGTTTTTAATAATTCTACGGCATTTACTGATCATACTTCAATTTGTTTTTATTCTTTTTACTTTGTGTAAGAAAATAAATAACAACAATGATTATTTAAAGGTTTTTAATCACGTTTTTTTTAATATACAAGACTTCAATGCAGATTGCAGATTCAATGTATTTGCCAACCATTCATTTTATGATCTCATGTATATTTTAGCTAAAACTTGATTTTTCCGAAGAACATTGAATTTTTATCACGGCTATATCTCTGTAACCAATTGGAATTTTTTATTCCTGTCTTCGGCATAATTGTAGCTACAAACTAACCCTAAAAAACTGCTTCTATTGCCTCAAAACTGCTAAAATGTGTAAAAATTTTCATACACAAAGACCTCTTCATTTTAAAACTTTATTTCTATCAAAATTTAAAAAAAAAGTTTAATTTTCCAACTTAAAAATGAAGCAAAAGACAAACAAAAATGAAATAATCAATACCCATGGTAGTTGATGCTTGCGGCGAAGCCTGTGAAATAGATGCTCTTGAATTTCTCCTTGCTGGTTCAGGTCCATGATCTGAATCATCATCATCATCGGAGCTTGATAGAACATTCAGCGCCATATCTCTTTTGCCGTGTCCTTCAAATCTATCATCCTCCGCGATTTTGGTGCCTGCATCTTCATGTTGGGATATCTTATGACTCCACCAACAAAATTCTGCAAGCAATCTTCCAAAGCAAGCAAATCTTCAATTTATATTGATTGTTTTTGATTGTCTTCAGTATATTGTCCAAAGCTTTATAAGATTCCTTCATATTTGTGCCCAAGTTAATGGAATTGACGGCTTTAAACTCGGCAGCCAATGAATAATCGCTAGTCGCCAGCGTTATATTCATTCCCAATTTATTCACTAGACCTTTGATGTCATCGCAGTAAGTGAACGTATTTTATCGTCAACGGTATATAATCGCTGAAATTCGGCTTGGCATTTCCGGTATTCCGCAGCGCTAACATTCTGCTATGTGAGTTTTCTGCGCTTCAAAAATGAGGTAAAAAATTCCAACCTAGACACAATGTAATCCATTTCGTTTTGTGTTCGCGGTTTTGGTTTATCATGTTCTACATTGAGCGCATAATCGGGATCTTGCAAATTGGATGGCAAGGAGGAAACACTTTCGAGTGCACATGCGGACATAAATTCAGTACCCGGAGGGTTAGGTGGTTCGACACCATCGGAGCGTGGCGCTGGAAGTGAGGCAGTAAAAGCTGCAACATATTCTTTTGTCTTCAACTTTCTCTTATTTGTTCCAACAGCATAATTAAAGCATTTGTAGCACTTGGTTTTATCATGACCGGTTAAGTCTTTTACCCAGATTATCGTCTTCGTCGATGAAATCAATTCAAAATAGTGCTATAGCAATTACTTCACACTTTATCCGGCGTGAAATCTTCACTGGACACTATATGACCACAAGCGTAGCAAAATTCATTTATTTTTGGGCACTTGTTATTTCCCATATTGAAGCATTAATGTTTTTGCTGTTCAATTGTTATTCACTCAAAACAATGTGTTATTGTCTTGACACGTTGACGACAGCATGCAGCCACATGACATTTGTATTGACCGCTAGGTTAGTTCAAGCTTTATATGCACTTGAAACAACGCCATCTATGGAAAAAATTGCACATAGTTGATAAACTAAAATCTCGAAATTAAGATGAAAAATACAGCATGAAAATGCCAAAAAAAACCATTTTCCAGTATTATAATGACAAAAGATTGAAAAAATTAACATATTTTGACATTTTAGAAATTTTGATGCAGTTTTTTCTGGTTAGTTTGTTTTACACTTTCTCCTAGTACGAGTATATAAGTAGCTACAATTGTGCCGAAGAGAGGAAACCAAAATTCCCAAAAATTAAGTTTTAGCATAAATATTCATGAGGCCATAAAATCTGAACAGTAGCTAAACTAGCAAGAACCGCATACGAGAAGGAGTTTGCATTTTGTGTGTTGCACAGTTTAATTGTATATTCTAGAACATGATTGTAAAGTAAAAAAATTTTAAACAAACATATATTGAAATTATATTATATCTTAATTTGAACACAATTTTTTTTTTATTTTTGTTAGCGTTATTTTTGTTTATTATTCGTTTTCTTAAATAATAAAAAACTTAAACTCTGCATTACAAATAAGAGTTGAAGACGACACACTGTGGCTGAAATTTTGATTTCATTGGCCAAAAGTCTAATTTTTTTTGTCACCGATTTTTAAAATTTTAACGCCTTTTTGTAGCTAATATATCCAGATTAAGGTAGCCAAAAAATTAGTTTAAACTATTGCTAATTGTGGGCGTGGCATGCTGTCAAACTCAACTGTTTTTTTAATTTCAGAAAAAGGTGATTTTTTTTTGTTTCTTATCAAAAATATATGGTTACTACTCGCAAGCTATCATCGATAATGACCTGCGGTCTTTTTTATAATGTTGGTAGGATTATAGTCTTTAGTTGTAAGTGGTCACAGCTCTACCGCTTAATATTAGGGCGTTATGAAATATTTATGAAACTACATTTTTCTCAAATTTCAACTTTAGTGGAATAGAACTTCTAGGGAACAAAAGGGAACAAGAAACGTATATCACCCGGAGAAAGGTGAAAGTGTCCTCTTTAACCCTATATATACTTTTGCACCCGTGACGACCCGTGGGTAGAACACTTTTTTCATTTTAAAGAAATTACTCTAAAAAAATTCAAATTACGATAATTTAAACAGCCCTATAAGTACTCATATACAATGGTGTAATAAATTTGTGCTTTAGGTATTTTATAGCTTATAATAGTCATTATTTGTTCTATTACCATAATATATTTGTAAGTCAGAATGTCAATACACAGAGGATGTAATTCATTAGTAACCTGGGTTTTTTTTATTATCATACCTTTTTATGACATGGTAACCCTGAACTAAGAAAATTAAGTTGTGACAAAGCTCTTAAAAAAATAATAAAATTAAAATAATTATCAGTTTTAAAATAGATAGGACTATTAAAAACTGTTGAAAATAATAATTTATATTAGTGAAAAGTGAAGTTTTATAAAATAAACAAATATTTGAAGTTAAAAAAAAAAAAACATAACCAGTCAGTAATGGCTGAATGCAATAAATGCAAAACAATAATTCGTGGTGAAACCGGGATTAGATGTATGAGAGTGTGTGATAAAATTTATCATAGTTCAAATAAATGTGCCGGTACGACCAATATTCGTTAAAAATACTTGAAGGGAATAATTTTATACGTTTTGTTTGCGAGGACTGTATGCAGTACATACTTAATGTTGATATGGTTGTAAAAGAAATATATGAAGATGTGCATAAAAATAAAGAAAATTTAGTGGACTATAAACATGAATTTGGTTCGTCATTGAAAAAAAATGCCGACGAAATTAAAAAATTGTTGGAAGCTATTGAAACGCGTTATGAAATAAGGATGACGAAAATTAAGAAAGTTCAGAAAGCATTTGAGAAAAATGTTGAGGAAATTAAAAATTTATATAGCTACATAAATGAATTTAAGGACAACAACAAAATAATGTGCAAATCAATTGAGGAAAAAAATGTTTTAATGTGCAATGAAATAAAAAAAGTGATCAAAGACACAAGTGAGAAACAAAAAAAAATGTCATACTTAGAGGCGGTAAAAAACAATGCTGTGTTGCCAGATTTAAATAAACAATTACCACTAATAGTTAAGCCCAAAGAAAAACAAGGAGTTGATAAAACAAAGGAAGAGTTAAATAATAAGGTCGACCCAGTGAACTTAAAAATAATAAGAGTAGAGAATCGAAGAAATGGAACAGTTGTAATACAAAGCGAAAATGACGAGGAACGAGAAAATATTAGAAGTGCAATACAAAATGAATTAAATGACGGATATGAAATTAAGGTGCCCAGTCCAACTAAATTAAAAGTGAAAATAATAGACATGACTTTTGAATACAAAGAATCTGAAATAATTGAAAAATTAAAGAAACAAAACAGAATTATTAATAATAGTAAATTAGAAATTATAGAAAGATACCAATATAAAAGAAACAATAAAACACTATATGGCATAAAATTAATGGTAGATAATGAAACATACAATAAATTGATCAAAGAGAAAAAGGTAAATATAGGATGGGAAAGATGTAGGGATATAATCATCTTGCAAGAGAATGCAGAAACCAAGAGGTATGTTTAAAATGCCATGGCAATCATTAGACTAAAGAGCTGATCATAAAATGTATTAATTGTATGCGAATGAACATTAAACTAAACATGGGATTAGACGAAAATCACCTAACCAATAACAAAGAGTGTCAAGTTTATCAAAATAAACTTAATATGAAAAAGAAGAGAATTGGTTTAGTAATGTAACAATTAAAGAATATCCGTGGACTATACACAAACGTACAAGACTTAATTAATAATTTTAATCAGGTGGAAGTAATTGCTGCAACGGAAAACCTCGAATTTGTTATTTTATCGGAGACGCATTTAACCAAGGATATTGAAGGCGGTGAAATAATGATACCAGACTTTGACTACATAACGTCATTGTCTAACTCTTCACGGGCTGGAGGTGTTATTATATACTTTAAAAGATCATGGAGAATGACAAAAATATTAGAGAAAGTTGAAAATTTCAAGTATTGGATATTAGTTTGCTTAGCAGAATATGATAACACACGTATGTTAATTACAGCAGTATATAGATCACCGAGCAGTACGGAGGCCGAATTTTGCGAAGTTTTTGGTGAACTGTTAGATGAAATCTGTGATAACAACTATGATATAATAATATGTAAACAATTATACACGAGTAACAAAACATTCCAATACTATAATTGATTATGTTATAACAAACAGCCATAATGTGACGGTAGGAAATATTTGCAATAATAATATAGCAGATCACGAATCTTTGTACATAAATATTGAAACAATTATATGCAATATTAAAGTATAACATAGATAATGGTGTAAATTGTAATGACAGAAGTCGTCCCCTCGTTTCTGTCAACACTCCCAACAATGAATTTTCCTTATTTTAATGGACTTATTTTCTGATATTTTTTACTGAATAATTGGAACTATGATTTATGGAATTTTGGGAATTTAACTGACATCCCGTTATGAGAGAGTATACGGGAATATAGAAGTTACGGATGGGAGAAAGTTCTTACTCTCTTTCCAATATTCCCTTGTATCTCTGCCTGCTGACTATATAAAGAGTAACAACAGAAAACGGGGATCAGTCAAAAGGCAGTCGTGAAAGTGAACAGGAGTAACCCCAACCACCTAGCAAGTATCCTTGAAAGTTCGGTAAGTATCCTCGAACAACCTTTTGAATGCATCCTTGAAAGTCCTTGAAAGGTCCTGCTAATCCATGAGAGGTCCTGCGAATCCTTGCGAGGTCCTGCGAATATACCCTAGAAAGGTCCTGCTAATCCTTGCAAGGTCCTGCGAATCCCTGAGAGGTCCTGCAAATCCTTGCGAGTTCCTGCGAATATATCCTAGAAAGGTCCTGCTAATACTTGAAAGGTCCTGCGAATCCCTGAGGGGTCCTGCAAATCCTTGCGAGGTCCTGCGAATATATCCTTGAAAGGTCCTGCTAATCCTTGGAAGGTCCTGCGAATCCTTGAGAGGTCCTGCGAATATATCCTTGAAAGGTCCTGCTAATCCTTGAGAGGTCCTGCGAATCCTTGCGAGGTCCTACGAAAATAGCCTTGAAGGTCCTTGGAAGATCCTGCTGATCCTTGGAGGGTCCTGCTAATCCTTTGGGAGGTCCTGCGAATCCTTGAATATCTTTGAGGGTCCTTCAACACCAGCTACAGGATAAGCGTGCCGTCCCCGGTCGCTCACATCAGCAGCAGGGAAAGCGTGCCGTCCCTGGTCGCTAACCAACAACAACAGAAGAGGCGTGCCGTCCCCGGTGGCTAATCTCAACAGTAGGACAAGCGTGCCGTCCCCGGTCGCTCATATCAGCAGCAGGGAAAGCGTGCCGTCCCCGGTCGCTAACAGAAGCGTGCCGTCCCCGGTCGCTCCTTTCAGCAACAGAAGAAGTGTGCCGTCCCCGGTCGCTCACATCAGCAGCAGGGAAAGCGTACCGTCCCCGGTCGCACATAGCAGCAACAGGAAGAGCGTGCCGTCCCCGGTCGCTAACCAACAACAGCAGAAGGGGCGTGCCATCCCCGATCGTCAACCATCAGCAACAGAAGAAGCGTTCCGTCCCCGGTCGCTAATTTCAACAGAATCGTACCGTCCCCGGCCGCTCCTATCAGCACCAAAAGAAGCGTGCCATCCCCGGTCGCTAATTTCAAAAGAAGCGTGCCGTCCCAGGTCGCTAATCTCAACATTAGGACAAGCGTGCCGTCCCCGGTCGCCCACCATCAGCAGCAGAAGAAGCGTGCCGTCCCCGGTCGCTGACCGTGCCGCGGGCGCCAACCATCAGACCTGTCTCAGGTCGTTATCCATTACGAGATTTACTACCTCTCTGGAACATACCCTCTCTCTCTCTGTAGAGTAATTTTCTAATAAAACCTAATTTTATAACGTTTAGAACCCGGCTTTTACTCTCGGTCATTGAAAGAAAGAAATTTCTGTGACGAACCCTATTCCCGCGAGCTTACCCCAGCAGCCGGAGGAAGCTCGTCGTTAAAAAATGAAAACGCAGTAGTGCTGGATAAATCTCTTGAAGAAGTGATGAAAAAATTTACTAATAAGAGGACAATACAACATACAAATGGTGCAAATAAGTGGTTTAATAATGAACTTCGTGTATTAAAAAGAGAAAAAAATATAAAACAGCAAATCGCAAGGTATGAGAACACTGACGAAGCGTGGTCAAATTATAGATCGATAAGAAATGTATATAAAGTAAAAAATTGAAAATGAGAAAAACAAATACATAAACAATAAAATAAATAACCCAAAAGATCAAAAACAAATGTTGAAAGAAATAAAAAACCTAGTATTTAAAAAGAAACAACCTGTGATAAAAAATGTGATATTTAACGATATAGAATATAATGATAACAATCAAATAGCTAGGCATTTTAACAATTATTTTGTCAGTAGTATTAGATGAATAAGAGAATCGATTGAGAAAGTGCAATACGTTAACAACATAAAACTAATAATACACAAATCCAAATTTCGCGCAATAACGAATTTAGAACTTAGGGCCATAATAATGCAACTAAATAATAAACCAGACTATAACAAAATATCGAGAAAAATTATAATTGATAATTGGAACATAACGGGAAATATTTTATTAAGTATAATAAATAATTCTTTAAAATGATAACACCAATTGAGAAGATAGCAAACGCAAAGAAATGTGAAGAATATCGTCCGATAAATACATTAAAAACGTGTGAAAAGATTTTAGAAAAAGCGTTAAAAATACAATTAGAAAATTATATTGAGAAATACTCGTTGTTATCAAAATATCAATCTGGGTTCAAAAGAAAATTTTCGTGTGAAGCCGCAGTTAATTATGTGATAAATCGGTGGAAGAAAATAGAAAAACATAATAAAATAATGTAAATTTTTTTCGACTTTAAAAGAGCATTTGAGACCATAGACAGGGAAATAATGTTAAAGAAACTTTATATGCACGGAGTACAGAACACCGAGCTAAAATGGTTTAAATCATATTTAACGAATAGGAAACAAATTACAAAGTTAATGGTATAAAATCCATTTCAATTGAAAATGAGTTCGGTGTTCCGCAGGGATCAATATGGGGTGCACTATTATTTAGTATATATATAAATGATATGCCTAACATATTAAAAAAATGTGAAATTATTTTACATGCGGATGATACTATCATATATAGGGAAGGAGATAACGAGAACCAATGCCAAAACAATATGACGCAGGATATAAAGAATATTAATATATGGTTAAAAATAAATAAACTGAAACTAAATGAACAGAAAACAAAAATAATAGAAATAAATATGACTAGCAATGCAAACTTTATAATAAATGGTGAAATAATAGAAAAAGTGAGACAAATAAAATACCTTGGTTTCATTATTGATAGAGAACTAAAATTCAACGATCACATAGAGTATATTTGTAAGAAAATCGGTAAAAAAAAAAATGGTTGTTTCAAAAGAATTAGAAATAAAATATCACCAATGACAGCAATAAATATATATAATACCATGATAAAACCACACTTGGAATATGGTTCGACAATTATATATATATGTTGCAGCACAACTGGATATACGACAAAAATTGCAAAATAAGGCAATGCGGACAATTCTAAGATGCAACAGGTATACACCAATAGCTATAATGTTAGATGCACTCAAGTGGATGAGTATAAAGCAAAGATTGGAATTAAATACTTTAATGTTTATACACAAAATAAAAAATTGTAATGCGCCAGAATATTTAAGCGAGCAACTAAATTATGTAGAAGATGTACAGCCGTATAGACTAAGAAATGCCGAAAATTTTAGAACACAGCATTACCACAACGGTAATGCAGCGATCACTTTTCTACAAAGGACTTAAATTATATAACTTAATTCCAAATAATATAAAAAATGAGAGAAATTAATCTGTCTTTAGAAGAGAATGTGTAAAATTTATAAGAAATAATGTGTTTTTATAGAGCTAAAATTTAAAATTTATTTATTAAATATGTAAACATTGTGAACATTAAAAGTATTAAAAATACTGATAAATAAAATTAATAAATAATTCCAAAAACATAGTTCATACAGCGTATGCTGCAACAGAGCTTATCCCGTGGTTCGTACCAGGGATGAGTAACCTCTGGCATATGCGGACCTATGCAGGGTAGATTTATTTCTATTATTATTATTTTTATACCTTTTTATTTTACCTAACAATGCACTAATGCAAGTAGTAAAGAAAACACACACAGGTAATTCATTTGTATAGTGGATTTTTTATATATTATTTTAGGTAGTAATGCACTAATGCCATTTTCTTACCTTTTAATTTTACCTAGAAACATAGCATGATGGCTTATGAGAAGGCTTATAAGAAGCGACATTTGAATACAAACTCAATTGCTCTAATATATTTCAGCAATAACAGTCGCAAATAAAAATATTCAGAAAAATATGGAGAGCTTCAGTTATAAAGAACTGGCCGAAGAATATTTTAGAAACGAAAACCAGGAAGATGTTCTTAGTTACGTTAAAATAAAATTAAACTTAAATTCGTGTAGCACCGAAATACAAGAGCAATTATCTAATTTCGTCAAAGCACTAAAAAAACGCTACAAAGAAGTTACCTACAGTAAACAAAATTTTTATATAAAAAGTGCAAACTGGTTAGAAGACCAACTTACTGTCGCTGCAGAAACAGCAAAGCAAGATAAGTCTGGAAGACCACGAAAATCATTGGACAACTGCAGCGATAGATCTAAGAGGCGGAAACTTAAAGATGTTAACGAGGAAATTGGTTGTACAAATATAAAAGAATCTTTCCTACATCAATTACGATCACAGAACCAATTAACAAAAGTGGATATCATTGAAAAAGTTGTTAAAGCTAGTCCAGTGAGAACAAAACGGATTCTTAAAAGTATACCAACTCCGAGCGATGCAAAACAGTTCCCAAATGAGGAGGCATTAGCATTATTTCTGGATTTGAAATTAACAAAACAGCAATATATTCAGCTCAGATTGCATGCGATTGAAAAAGGCTCAAATATGTATCCAGCATATCATCACATAACAGCTGCTAAAATGGACTGTTTGCCATCAAAGGACACTATTACAATCACACCAATTTCGGCAGAGGTACAACTACAATCTCTACTTGATCACACAGCCGAACGCTTGCTTCAACCAATAAAAGGAAATGAGTTAAAGAAATATGGAAACACAAAGCTAACTCTTTTTTGTAAATGGTAAATGGTTCTTCGGGACAGAAAAAATACAAACAAGTAGTATGTGAAAATATTTCGGACTCAGATATGTTCATGGTATCATTTGTACCATTGCGATTGAAAAATATTTTGGAAGATTCAGAGCCTTCGGCTAGTAAAACGCAAACAATGGATATTTGGAAAAATGAGACACCATCTTCTACGAAATACTGCAGACCAATCAAATTTGAATTCAAAAAGAAACTCATGTTGCCATTAACAAAGAAGTTAGTGATATCAAGGCCCAAATTGCAACACTACAGCCATTACAATTACAGTTAGATGGGCAGCAAATTGAAGTAAGCTACCAATTAGTGCTGACAATGATAGATGGAAAAGTAGGTCAGGCTTTGACTAACACGAAGGCTGCATGCAGCTGCATTATATACCAAGCAACATCAAGCCAATTAAACCAAGTCCCGACAAAATCATTAGATAATACCGATGCATATGAATTTGGATTATCACCACTACATGCAAGAATACGACTTATGGAACACATACTAAAAATCAGTTATGATTTGGATTTCGGGTCTTCAGGATCAATAAGAAACAACGAAACCAGCAAAGAGTTAAGAAGTTCAAAAAAGAAACCTGTTCAAGATGAATATCGCAAATTTGGATTGATTATAGATCAGCCAAAACAAGGGTCAGGCAATACAAATGACGGCAATACCGCAAGAAGATTCTTTTCAGATCCAGAAAAAGCATCTGAAATAGCAGGAGTGGATTGAAACCTTATTTTCAGATTTAAAATAATCCTAGAAGTACTTGCGTGCAATGGAGAAATTGACGCTGGAAAATTTGGAGATTATGCTAAGGAAACTGCAAAAATATATGCAACCAACTACCCATGGAGAAATATGTCTGCAACAGTTCACAAAATCCTTTATCATGGAGAATATGTCATTAAATATCATTTGGTGCCACTTGGAGATCTATCAGAGGAGGCCCAGGAAAAAAGGAATAAGGGTTACAGGTTTTATAAGAGCACAATACTAGAAAAATTTCACGAAATTGCACAAATGAAGATCTATATAATATGTTATTGGCAACGTCAGATCCGTTCATCTCGAGTATTCGAAATCAATGGAAAGTGGAACATCGGTATTTAGATGAAGAAGTCAAAAAACTACTAAAGAACAGAAATAACACATAACAAAATATGGAATATTTGCAATCAATATTTGAGTCAAATGAATAACAATTATATTTGCCTTTCATTGTTATTTAGGTACGAAAAACATAGTATTAGTAAGAAATAATAATAAACAGAACCTACCATTGTTACAAATGCAATTAAAATCGATTGCAGTTTTTTTTTAAAATGTTTTTTAAAATTATCAAATTTGACAGCAAAAAATAATAAATTTTTCTGTAGTAATAGCAAGATTTTTGGATAATATTATTAACGTTTTTTTTAAGTGTAAATATTCTTTGAGTGCAAACAAATTTGACAACAAAAAATTTTTAATTTTTCAGTAATAATAGCAAAATCTCCAGTTGATTTTACTATTTTTTTTAGTGTAAAACTTTTTTGAGTGTAACATTAAAAAATCCCATTATTACAAAAAATGTTTATTATTATTAAAATCCAAATATTAAATTTTTTAATAAATAAAAAAATATAAACACATATTTCACTCTAAAAGTTAAAAAAAATCAAAAGTTCAGCTTTGACCTAGATTTCCTTAAAAAGGCCTCAATCAATTTTAATGTAATTTAAACTGAGTCAAGCTGAACTAAATATCTATCCACTAAAAAAAATTACTTATATATTTTGATCGGTTCAAAAGTTACAGAATTTTGGCCAATGAAAACCGATTTTCAGCCACTGTGCGACACAGTGGAAAAATTCATTGTCAGCGAAATTATTAGGGAAAAGAGAGTTTTTCTGTACACCCTTTGCTTAAATTTATTTTATATTCAAGAGCTAGGAAAGTGCTTTGAATTTAAAATATAATTTAATCAAAACTTTAATTTTGATCTTTTTGATTCTTTTTAGGTCTAACATATCCTGGAAACTCACTAAAAACCCAAATATATGTTACAACCATATTATTTCTACTATGCCAATCAAAAAAAGATCAACTAAATTTATTGAATGCTTGTGCTATTTCCAATTTAGCTCGACTGATAAACATCGAAAATGATAGCATAAAAATTTCAGTTCTGAAATGTCTTTGTCGTATGTGTTTTATGAATAGATCTGTATCAGATAATATATGTGTAAAGAGGTAAATATTTTATTTAAATATGCCTTTAAATCAATTATTAAAAGTTTTTTTAATTCACAGTTACCGAGGGCGATCCATGTTGGATATAATAAATTCATTGATTTCGAGATCTTTTCCTCCTGAAATACAACTGGGTGCTGCTAAATGTTTAACGTATATATACAGATCAGGTACTCTACCTTCGTCAGATTTTAGAATACAGCGCAGAACTTTGCCATGTTTGGTTCGATTGTGTTCTGAAAACTTTAATCGCTCCTTTAGATGTTCTGCGGCAGAAACCCTTGCCTATTTAATAGAGGTGATGCATTATTAAATATATATGTATAGAATACACATAACAACATATATATATATGTATATATATTTTTGAATAGATCGATGCTGAACTTCAGAAAACAGCAGCAATTTGTAATCATTTATTGAAGTCATTATTTCAACTTATTAAAATAAACAATGCGGAAATAAAACAAGCTGCTCTTGAATGTTTCGCCGCCTTAGGAGCAAACGATGAATCAATTCGTAAGAAAATAATGGACACAAATAAACTAATCGATTGTATTTTGGATAGCCTGAACGATTTAGCAATGCAGGTGAATACATTTGTTTATACGAGTATGAAAAATAGGCTAACAATTATAATGCAACATTTCAAGTAAAGAACATCCGGTTGTTCCGGGCTTGAGGCTAGGATAACTCAGCTATCTAGGGTCCTCGCACTAAATTCGTAATATCTTTATTTTAGGGTTAATATGTTGTTTTTGCGGTAGCGGGGTACTGTTGTTATTGGTGCCGTGCCGTCGCCCCTACACTACGAATTGGTGTTGTCACGTAAACCCGCACTATTGAAAATATAACATATGGGCGGTCTATCGCACCAGTGGCTTCTTTTTCTTCGATGGTCACTCGTTCACATTCCTTACTTTTTGTCCCCGTCATTTTTCAATGTCTAATATTCCTTTCAAGAGACCTTTTACCATATTAAATACAAAATAATTCTAATATTTAGGTTAAAAAAAAATTTTTTGCTTATTTTGTGGAGGAATTTGATTTCAAGTAAATTAAAAAAAGTATTAAAGAACTAAAAAGCTAAATATTTTGTATTTTATATGGAAAAATGGTTAATTTTCTTTTTATTAATTAAGCATTGTAAAATGGCTTGCCCCAAGTAGTTAGAAATGCGAATTTAATCGAGAAATTCTATATTTTTTAAAACGCTGAGAAATACTAAATTTAAATAGAATATTGAACGAAAAATGCATTTGAAAAGTGCAGCTGCAGAATATTACTATTGCTTTACCAAAAGTATTTTTTTAATAATTTTTGGAAGAAGACATCAGTGCTCTTCAAATGTGCTTTAAACTATCCAGATAGATTAACTATAGACAGATTTATGTTTCGTAAAAGTTATTTTGAAATCAAATCACAATTACTTTAATTTATATGTATATTATATGTATGCTTCTTGCTTTACTCAGAAAAAATATAAAAAAGTTTCATATGTAAGTAATGGTTTCTGAGTCTCCGGTGGGTACTCCGGATTTTACTTGTTGAACTTCAATCAAATAAATAAAAGAACCATCTTTGTTGAGTTGGGGTCTTAAACTAAATTCATTTCTTACCTCCACCACAAATTATAATACAAACACATAACTGATACTAGCAATAAGACCAACAGAAAGCAAGTCTCAAGTTACGCCAAATAGTATAGAAGCAAAGGTTAATATAAACTTAAAGCCACCAATCTGCCAAATCAAAATCGGCGCGTGTCAACTCACACAAAATACTAAAACTAATGTTAAAGGAAACTCAAAGTTGCGGATTAGGCAGATCTAAATTAGCGCTTGTTACTTGTTTCTCGTTATGAATGAAAGCCGTCCTCGGTCGCCCTCAAGATATATACCAGCTTATTTTTCAGATTGACTAGCGACCTTCTCTTTATGCAGCTCTTCAGCATTCTGTACACCAAATAGATCAGGGATTTCTCCTGTTTAGTTGGGAATGTGTTTCTCCAACGAATTGGCATTTTGGATGCCTTTCGCCCTTTCTTTTATAGCAAATTTTATACTTTGAAACAAATTCCTTTGCATGTTTTTAAATTTTCGGAAAGTAAAAGTCTTGTGGTATTTGTATGCGTTGGGTTAACTTTATCCCGGATAGTTTCAAAGATACGCAATGAGCCTTGTTCTGTCTCTCCAATAAGTATATGTTTTATTTATTTATTTATTTCGAAATCCCATACAAGAAGACATAAAATCTTATAATTAAAGTACAGGATTAGTACTGGGTACATAGTAGTAAGGAAATTTAACGTTCTATTTAATAACTGTTGAAGCCACTTCAACAAAATGGTATTTAATTCTTTTAAACCTCTCGTTAAAACCTAATTGAGTTTCTTATTTATTTATTTTCATTGTTTTTGTTATTATAACTTCATTGCATTTAAAACTCAGTATAAGTTAGTTAAGTTCTCTCTTTAACGAAAATAATATAGTTTTGTAGTTTTCGTAATTTACTCATTGATTGAATTTGCGTTTTTCATCCTACAAGGGTTTTAAGTTTTCTATTAAGTCTTTTTCAAATCAGTATTAATAAACCATAGCAAGAAGCTACTTGTTAATTTAAACAAAGTAATTGCATATATTTTATTCAAAAAACAAAAGATATTGGCAAAGGAGATACCTGCGCCCATATGGTCCAATTTAATACAGAGTTCAACAAGGCAAAATATCAAAGCACACAACTCACAGAAGGAAATTTAGACTGGGTATGTACAGTGTGAAATTTATAACTTGTGCGATTTTTTTATATATTTCTCTATCAAAACCGTGTTGTAAATTAAAAATATACAAGAAAAAACACCACAATCATATCCAACAAAAAAAAAATTTTTTTTTAACCTAACCTCAAAATATAATCAAATACTGCAACTACCATCCCAGTTATAAAATTACCCGATATTACCAGCGGTTTGGAAAATTTTTGATTAGAGTGGTGTAAAAATTTTAACTTTTTTTGTTGGAGAAAAGAGTGTAACAATAGGAGATACAATATTATAAAATTTTTTTGTAGAATTTATAACACACAGCATAGAACAAAATATTTCCATTTTTCGTGGTGAAAAGTTGGTAACGAAAATTCTTCTGAACTTTAAACATACAAATTTGTTCTCAAGAAAAATTTTGGACAAACTGGGTTAAAAATTTTTTGAGTTTTATTCACAACTATATAAAGTTTGAGACAATTTTTACAATGGAGTTTAAGAATCAAGGCCAATTACTGTTTTTAAATTTTGGTATAAAATAAGCTGTATTCCACATGAACAAAATACTACCTTAACAGAGGGTTGTTGTTTTTCCAAGAATTTTTTTTAACGCTTTAAATAGAATAAAGGAGTATTCCACGAGAATTTAAAATAATTTTTGGGTTGTTTTTGGCATATTTTGAGAAGTATTTTCGTTGAATTCACTTTACGCTACAATGTCTACAAGAAGAAAATGCAAATACGATATAAAGCAGGTCACCACATACTGTGAAAAATTTAATAGAACTCAGGCTGAAGATTTAACCACATCACTCGTGGAAATACAACAAACGGAGTTGGACAGAAGGTGGTTCAAATTAGTTGAATCATATGAAACTTATATGCAAGAAGAGGATAAGGAGCAGGTTAAAGATTCCAAAGATGAAATATCTATAAATTACGAGGATACCAGCGAGCTATATGAAAGAACTAAGGCAAAGATGATGGAAAAAATCAAGGCGTGTTCATCAAGTTCAGCAGCAGCAGAAACAACAATAGTTCATCATTCATCATCTGCGCTTAAATTACCAGCTTGCGATATCCAGGTTTTTGAGGGAGGTTATGCCAAATGGCCAGAATTTCGCGATATGTTTCAGGCAGTATTTACAAATCATCCGCACATAGCGCCTGCACAGAAACTGTACCATTTGCGTAGCAAAGTAGGGGGGAGGCATACCAAATCGTGAAAAGGTTCGATTTGGTAGATGAAAATTTCGCTTTAGCCTGGAATGCTCTAAAAGATCGGTACGAAAATACACGAATTCTCGTCCACTAGCAAATGAAAAAACTATTTGGGTTACAAATAGCGCAAAACGAATCCCCAAGGTCAATTCGACAGATTCAAGGTCAATTCGACAAATTCAATTCGAGAGATTCGACAACATAGACATAGGAAATTGGGATCTTATCTTAACCCATTTATGTTCATCAAAGCTCCCTGAAGAAACTTTACGTTCATGGGAAGACTCATTAGGTAGCCACAAGAATTTGCCCACATGGCATCAAATGAATTTGTTCCTTTCAAAAAGGACTGAAATTTTAGAAACAATTTCCGACTTATGAAAACCGTCCGGAAGGGACCAACAAGTCTCAAAGAGTCAGTCTTTTTATACCAAATCGGAAATAGACAAGAGCAAATTTACTTGTAAAAAATGTAAGCAGAATCATGCTCTAAGACTCTGCACATATTTCAAGTCTTTATCAGTCAGTGATCGAATAAAGTACGTTTTTGCCAACAAATATTGCGTAAATTGTCTATCGCACAGTCATTTTAAATCTAAATGACAAAGTACTAATCTCTGTACGAGGTGCAATAAAAAGCATCACACCATGCTTCACCTAGACAATAATGAACAGGCGAAATATCCCACATATAAGACGCAATACCAATTTGAGCCACAACATCATTTAACTGATATTGTAGATAAAATTCAGGCTCATTATTCCCGCAGTGCAGGAGCTACTATTTTGCCCACTGCTCTGATTTATTTAGAACACCTGGGAAAACACTTCACGGTTCGAGCTCTTTTAGATGCAGGATAGGAAAAAAGTTTTATTTCAAAACGCATTCAACAATCTCTTTCATTACCAACGGAAGCCCATAAATCCCAAATTTCTGGTCTTGGTGGGACAGTAGTAGAAAATTCTAAAGGCAAACGCTATGTAACGTTGCGATCAAGAAAATCCGATTTTAAAATTAAAATAGAAGTAATCGTGGTGTCTAAACTATCGCATCTTTTACCCTCACGGCCAATTAATGTTCGAAATCTAGAAGAAATCAAATCAAAATCCATATTTCTATGAACCAGCGGCAATCGACATGATTATTGGAAGCGATTATTTGCCCTGTATAAATCGCAAAGGAGTCAAATCGAACATATCAAATTGTGTCGAAGCTAGAGAGTCGCAATTCGGTTGGTATTTGTCAGGCCCTGAGCCAAGAGATCAAATTCAGTCTTTCAACACGATGGTCTCCACATCGGCAGATTTGGTTCTCCACGAACAACTAAAAAATTTTTGGGAATTAGAAGAGGCCGAAAAAGGTGAAATTACGTCAGAGAGCGATATTTTTTGTGAGAATTTGTATCAACGATCGACTATTCGACAAGCTGACGGCAAATACGTAGTGCGTCTCCCGTTTAAGGAACAATATCCACACGAGATTTTTCTGGGACCTTCACGAAATATGGCCCTTACTCAATACCATAGGATGGAAAAAATACTCGACAAAACTCCAAATTTAAAATCTCAGTACACGAACGTTCTATAAGAATATATTGATTTAGATCACATGGAACAGGTTGTTCACTATGAGCCCAAAGCCGAAAACCAATTTTCATTCTTTCTGCCACACCATGCTATCATTAGGCCCGAGAGTAAAAGTACCCGGTACGAGTAGTATTCAACGCCTCAAAGAAGACAGGTGGTGGATTCTCCCTGAATGATGTTCTGCACCAAGGACCGACTCTGCAGATTGATTTGATGAAAATAATTCTGAATTGGAGGAACTATAAGTACGTGTTTACCGGCGGCATACAGAAAATGTATCGCCAGATTTTGGTTAATGAAGCAGATCGCCCTTACCAACTAATTTTATTCCGAAACGAAGCGGACAAATCTGTCAACAGCTTTCAATTAAAGACAGTGACTTTTGGGGTAAACTGTGCGCCTTTTCTAGCGATTCGCACACTTCTAAAGCGAAGTGAGGACTGTAAGGACATATATCCCAAAGCGGCCAATATTCTTAAAAACGAGATATATGCTGACGATATCCTGTCTGGTGGTCACACATTAGAGGAGGCAAAGTTTAAACAGATTCAAATTTCAAATGCTTTGAAATCAGCAGGTTTCCCCATGAAAAAGATGACTGCAAATGATCATTGTCTTCTGGATCATTTGCCCCGGGAGGATCTTCTGAACGAAGATTTTTTAAACTTGAATACGCTGACCGACTCTTTTTATTATGAAGTAGAAACCATAAAATCCAATTCAACCGCCACAAAAAGACAAATCCTATCAATAATTGCAAGGTTGTTCGATCCACTAGGTTGGTTAGGCCCAGTGGTGATAAATGCTAAAATTTTAATGCAAGAATTATGGGCAGCAAAATCTGATTGGCATGAAGTGGTGCAACCACAAATTCTCTCAAAATGGAATTCATTTCTAGATAATTTACCTTATAGCTCCACACTGAGAATTCCTAGATGAGTTGAGTTTTCCCCCTGTATCAAATACAAATACATGGATTCTGCGACGCCTCGGAAAAGGCCTACTGTGGTACGGTATACATTAGAACTGAAAGCCGAGAAGGCAAAATTAGTAGTCACTTGTTAGTGGCAAAGACCAGAGTAGCTCCTTTAAAACGTACTACTATACCGAAACTAGAATTGTGCGGAGCTGTACTTCTTACTTAACTAATAAAAGGCTTGACTGCAAGCGCCAAAATTCCATATGAATTATTTTTATGGACTGATTCATCAATTGTACTAGGTTGTCTACAAAAATCACCAAACACTTTAAAAGCTTTTGTCTCCAATAGGGTGTCAGAAATAATAAGTTACAACTAAAAATCACTGGAAACATGTGAAAACCGAAGACAATCCAGCAGATCTGGGTACACGTGGCTGCTCCCCTAGAGAATTGATAGAAAATACACTATGGTGGCATGGGCCCACCTGGCTAAAACAACCCATTGGACTTTGGCCGAAACCACGAGTTTTTGTTCCAACAGATTTGCAAACGAAAAAAATTGCAAGCTTCCACTTAATAAGGACGAATTTTGATGTTCTAGAAGATTTTCTGTCATTCGATCGAGCTCTACGAGTCCTCAGCTATAGCCTACGATATATTAACAGATTTCTTAAAAGACCATTCTCAACTGAAAAGTTCGTCACAGCTCAAGAAATAACGTTTACGAAAAATCGCCTTATCTCTATCGCACAAGAAAGACACTTCTATAAAGAGTATGTATGCTTAAAAGAAAATAAACCTCTGAATTGTAAAATCAGGCTTCTCACCTTAACTCCTTTCCTTGACAAAGACGATATCATACGAGTTGGCGGCCGACTTGCCAATTCAGGGTTAAGCTACAATGAACGCCACCCCATAATTATTCCCGAACAGTGTGCATTTGCTGATCTTTTGGTGAAATTTACACATCGCATTCTCCTGCACGCAGAGCATCATGTAATGTTGCGAGCAATTCGACAAGAGTTCTATATTCCAAGGCTAAAAAATCATGTCAGGAAATTTATTCGCGAGTGTACTTTATATACAAAATATAAAAGAAAACTCCAGCACCAAATAATGGGCTCTCTCCCTCCTGAAAGAGTTAACTTCTCCCTTCCATTCACCTATACTGGAGTCGATTTTCGGGCCCCTTTAACATAAAATCTTCAACTTTGAGAAATGCCAAACTCTTGAAAGTTTATGCAGCAGTGTATGGTTGTTTCTCCACCCGAGCGGTTCATTTAGAAACTTGTTCAGATCTATCAACTGATGCGTTTCTTGCCTGCTTTGATAGATTTACTGGGCGTAGAGGTCTTCCGAAAACTCTGTTCTCCGATAATGGCAGAAATTTCCTCGGCGCAAGCTACTCCCTACTAAAAAGCCATAATGCTTTTCTCAAAACTGCTGAGCAAGCCTTAATCGAAAAATATAGCTCACTTGGATTCAAATGGTCCTTTATTCCCCCATATGCACCCCACATGGGCGGCCTCTGGTAGGCTGCTGTCAAAAGCATGAAGTCACATTTGAAAAAAATTTCCAACAACAGGACTTTCACTTTCGAAGAGTTGACCACATTACTAGTTAGAATCGAGGCGGTCCTTAACTCAAGACCCCTTTCGAGCATAACTGAAAATCCAAATCCATTAATAGCTCCACCAGAAACTCCTATCTACCCACCTTTAAATAACGTAAGCTTTTTAAAACGTTGGGAACGGCTAAAGGCGTTACAGCATATTTTTGCAAGAAGATGGAAAAATGAATACATCACCGAGCTTCAACGTCGCACAGTGGCGCCATTTGAGTTTTTTCGTTGCAAAAATCATATCTTTTGAACCGAATAACATAATTGAACAGTTTAAACAGCATATGATAGATAACTGTTCAGCCTATGAAATGAGCGTTTGGAAAGGGTGCTACGCTTTGTAGGGGCCTACCTATGGGTTATCAAAGTTAAAATTTGTAGAAAAATCAATTTTATGGTAACTAAAAAAAATTATTTTTACATTTTTGATTGTTTTTATTTTTTTCTTTAGGGTTTTATGTTTTAAATTATTACCCAACAAATTAAAAAAAAAAATTACTTCTTTTTTAAATTTTTTTTTTCAATTTTCTGTAAAATATTCATCACAATTCGTAAGAGAAGGTATATCTAAAAGACTAATCATTTCTAAACTATAATTATTTTCTAACTCTATTCAATATATTTTCCTTCTCCAATTTGCAGCTTTGTAGGCTTAATCTTGCTTATTTGTTCTTCAATGTCCTTCACCGTGGTCCTTATGAGTTCCGCCGATTACCTTGCAAACTGAAACATTATTGGTCGGAAATAATGCACTGATGACGGACGTGGATTTTTCCAGTGTAGAGAAACATCAGATTTTAGCCGCAAAGGAACAACAGATGCCATAAACATATTTCCGTCCGATATTGTAGCGTCATCGAAAGATATCCTTTGCTTATAAACACTTTGTCCGGATGATCCATCGCAGCCCCATTTGCTGATCAATGTCAGTTTCTCAGGAAGAATTTTCACCTCATTTTCAGGAAGACTCCCCAACAACCGTTTTGCTGTATGGCCCATGAGATCCTGAAGATTGGCTTTCACAGAGACTTCCGTAAACACCGTATGCAGTGGTCGTGAATTTATTTTGGCTTGCGTAATATGCTTGTATCCTGGTAAAACGTCAGCCCCGTGTCGCATCAAGGATGCCCGTAGTATCTCATATTTTTCTTTGGAAAGTTTTAAGTCCATAAACAAGGCCAAGGCTTCTTCGGAACCATACTTTTTAATGTGTGCGTTTGTGGGCGTGGGAATGCTTTCCTTAATCCTTTTTAGTCGCAGTGGGCTTGCATCAGCAACAGATTTTGTAATCTGCGACCTAACTCTTTCACTATCCTTTGTATATTTAATAGACAGCGCTTCCGATAAATGCTTCGTGGTCAAGTCATTGGTGGCATCGGCAAGTTTCCTCTTTCTTGTGAAAATTGAACACTCCTCAATACTTTTTTTTTGCCTTCCTTTTGCTCCTCTGGTTGATGTGGTGGGTTTATCTACTGCCAATATATCCAGGATGGTGTCTTCGTTAAGCCAGTCCTCGTATTTGGAGTTGAAGTTCTGAATGGTTCGATTAGATTTCTCCCATTTTGCCTTAATATTTGCATATATCAGATAAAAATTATTTTTTATAATTTCGCTTCTGTCAATATTTCCGTATAAGCTATCAAGTTCTTCTAAAGCAGCTTCCGTGAAAAACTTTGGTGTGGTTGACCTTCTAAACAGTTCGAATAATTTTAAATTGTTCAACGCCATGTTTTCAGTACTTAAATTGTTTAACGCCATGGTTTCAGTACTTGTTGAGCCAACTTTTAGTCGTAGACTAATCCAGGCATTATGCTTATTTTGCAATATATAGGCTTATGCTACCATGCCTAAAAATTTACCTGTTCCCTGCATACATATGAATTTAGGCTGAATTATGCAATTTTGATATTATGCTCGTGTCCAAATAAGATTTGTGCCTACCTGGAGGGACCATAAGTCAATATTGTTCTTGACCATTTGTACTCCAAAGTAATTTTTAAATGAGGTGCGTACCTGCGAATTTCAATGAGTAGTTTTTTGTGCATCCTCTGTCTGTAACAGAATATTGGGAGTAGACTTTGGCAGAGGCTCACAGGTATACAACCGACTTAAAATGCAATTTTCAAACTATTAGATCAAACAACTGTCAGTCAAAACGTGTAAAGGATGCACGCCATACAATTTCTGCAACCATGTCTTTTTAACCTTTTTTACCTCTAGAAGCCAAACGGGCACGTACGGGCAGATAAAACCTTTTGAATTATGTAAAGAAATAATCAAAGAACATGTTTTGCAAATATGGCAAATATAGAAAAATATAGATTTTTTTATTTTCCGTCAAAGTTGAAAAATAGTGACAAAACGGATAGTTTTTAAATAGTGATTTTCCAGGACAAACACAAAGCAAACAGTTAATTTTTTTTATCATTATACATTTAATAAATACATCAATCAATACAAGCAAAAAATAAGGCGATTCGTTACTTATTTTTCGTGATTTTACACCTGAAATCGCAACAAATTGACTAAAAATTGTGTGTTTTTTTGAAAACCGAAAGTCGGCCAATTTTGAACGGTTATATCTTCTAAACTAAAAATGTGATATTATTAAGAGTAGCATATTTGAAATCGTTGAAAAGTTTCCTATGACATGGGTTTATTCAAAACTTCGTCGGCGCACATGAAAATTTTGATTTTTGCAACCTCGTTTGCTCTACGGGCGCCACTGTGCGTCGTCTTAAGTGGAAAAAGGAGAGAAACAACCTCAAAAAGGATGACATCGTAATAATCAAAGAGGACTTTTTGCCCCCTACAGAATGGCGACTTGGTCGTGTCACCAATATAATCTATGGGCAAGACAACAAAGTACGAGTTGCTGAACTACGAACCCAAAATGGTACTATACTCCGTCCTGTAGTAAAACTATGTCTGCTGCCAACTAGCCGGAGTAAAATTATAAATCCGAAAAATCCAAAGAAAATTCCTCAAATTGAAAATTAAATAGAGACAGATCTCGCACAATTTATATTTTTTTCACTGTATATATTTCTTTATATTTCTTCCTTTCCTTTACATATAGATGAAAGGAAACCGACCAAAATGTCATCTGTGTAGCAGAAATACCCTTTTTAATATTGTCAAGCATTTATGGGTTTAAGCTTGGAATTACTCCTCCAATCCCTTATTAAGAAAGGATATTGCCTTAACTGGTTGGCGCATTCCCACAATCGCCATTGGTGTACATCAAGATTTCGTTGTTCCAAACTGCGCCCAATCGAAAATAAATCAAGAGATGAATTTGGATTCTTTACCCTCGAGCAGCCATTTCCACACTCTATGGACATTGAGATTACACAACATTTTCCTATAAAATAATATCATAACGTTACCGAACTACAGCCACTAAATAATGGACATCTTTAGCCCACTTCCCAAATCTGGAACTTAGTAAGATCCAAGAAATAGACGGCGAAATGGAAAAGAAGATTGCTACAAAATTATTAAAACACATCAAGTTCAAAGAAATGTGATTCACCAAAGGTTCAATACTCAACATTTGGTTAGATGTACATGGAGAGGATGCATCTGCCACCCTGATGGGGGAGTATGTTGAAGAAACTTCAACAAAATGTTATTTAATTCTTTTAAACCTCTCGTTAAAACCTAATTGAATTTCTCATTTATTAATTTTCCTTGTTTTTGTTATTATAACTTCATTGCATTTAAAACTCAGTATAAGTTAGTTAAGTTCTCTCTTTAACGAAAATAATATAGTTTTGTAGTTTTCGTAATTTACTCATTGATTGAATTTGCGTTTTTCATCCTAAAGGGTTTTAAGTTTTCTATTAAGTCTTTTTAAAATCAGTATTAATAAACCATAGCAAGAAGCTACTTGTTAATTTAAACAAAGTAATTGCGTTTATTTTATTCAAAAAACAAAAGATATTGGCAAAGGAGATACCTGCGCCAACAATAACAATTTAAAATAATAATAATAATTAGTTATTTATTGTTCGGTTCGAGATCATGTATACATTTTCTAATACTAGAAAAGATAATACTTTATGCAATGTAAGAGAAATATCGAAAAAATTGAAGACAGCACTAGATGGAGTAGCTACTTTCGAACAAAGCGACTTGTTCTTCTTCAGTATCCTTCTGCCTATTACTCCAACTCATCCTTCTGCATATTACTCCAACTCATGCTTAATCAACTATTTAACTCAACATTAGAAAGAAAAAAAAAAAACATGAAAAATGTTTTTTTTTCTTTCTTTTCATACGAGAGTTAGAACGAATAAGCAGAGTTTTTTTTTTTTCCAATTTTTAGCTTTCTCTACATTAACATCGCTTTGATCAATTACAAATCTGGTAATGTGAAAAAGCTTTTTTGGTTTTGCCAACCGTCCCATAGATGGGAACTGTAATGACATGTGAAATCTTAACAGATTTATCACAATTGCATTGGACCGTATGTTTTGTATGTTAGTTTTTTATGTATTGTCGATCTTGTGTTGTAATAATAATAATTAGTTATTTATTGGTCGGTTCGAGATTAATTAATTAATTATTTAAAAAACGATTTTAATAGAAAACCAATTAATTATAGAAATTAAAGAGAGCCTTTTTAAATTGCATTGCGTTGCTTATGAATTGAATGTTTGAAGGTAGCAAGTTCCAAAGACGAATTGAATTAATAAAAAACTGCTATTCAGATGTTAGTGTTCGATGTCTAATTGGCACTAATAATTTGTTCTGTGAACGATATTCTATTAAAAAGATAAGAAGTTTCACGGGTATATTTAATTTTATGTAAAAAAGTCAAGGTTCGTATTATTAGTAAACCACAGAAACTAACTCCATACATTTTTTTTGAAACTGGTGTTATATGATCATACTTCTTCAGGCCGTAAACATACCTTAGTATGGCGTTATATGCTTTCTCCAATTTATTGTAACTCGTATAATCTCAGATCGGAAAAACTTCACATCCTTATAACAAAGTTGGCATTATATATGTTTTTGCAAGTAATATCCGAATCTTAACCGGTTCATAGCATATGTTTTTCCAGCAGTTGTGTTTATGTGATCAGTCTATGTAAGATTATTATTAAAAATTATACCAAGATTCTTTGTTGTTCTTACAATCTCAATTGCTTGATTGTTTAGTATAAATTCCGGTTCAACAGTTGATTTCTTGGATTTTGGATTTATCACAAGACAATTAGATTTGCTGGGATTCAAGCAAAGGCGATTTGATAAAAACACGGTTTAAATCCTCATTTTGTTTACTTAAGCAATCATCAGTATTTTTGTTGTTATTACATATGTATAATTGAACATCATCAGCATAGATATGAACACTGCTGTACATTAGTTTCTCTTGTAAATCGTAGTAGAGGACCAAGGATTGATCCTTGAGGAACACCTTTCGATATTGGCAGTGGTGGTGATACTTTTTTACTAGCAAAGACTGACTGTTTACGATCCAATTAGTTGGACGCGATTAATCGAGTGGACGACAAAGCAAATTTAAACAAAGTTTGCAGCGTCATACAAAGAACTCCATGATCAACTATGTCGAATGCCTTAGAGTGGTCTAATAAAACAAAAAATTACATGAAACCAGCATTAATATTACTCCGTATATCCTCCGTGACATCAATAAGCGCAGTTACACAACTATGCTTAGGCCAAAAACCTGACTGTCTGCTTGCAAGTAAACCGTTACTATTTATGTAATCGAACATTTGCTTATGTAGTAGATTCTCAAATACTTTTGATAGAAATGGTAATATAGAAATAGGTCGGTACTCATTACTAGATTTTGGTGTAGGTATTATTTTGGCATACTTGCAGTTAGCAGGAAAAATACTTTTAGTTATGATATTGTTGAATATGAATGTGATATATGGTAAAAATACAGGAAGAATAGCTTTTAAAACTTTGGTTGAATATTATCAAATCCTACGGCATTTGACTTAACAGCTGGGCAACTTCTTGACACATCATCCTGTGTTACACAATTAAAACTAAATAGTTGACTCTGCTCAGTGATAGGTTGAATATAAAAAATACTATTCAAAGGCACTGTTGGAAGTCGTGTGAAAGTTTCATTAAGTAATTCTACATCTATTTCCGTTGTATCTATTATCCTTGGTTTTCCAATACCAATATCACGTATATTTTTCCATGTTTTTTTGGAACCAATTGCAGAGTTGAAGATAGATGAATAGTATGTTGATTTAGTACTCTTAATAGCTCGATTTACCTATCTGCGTGAGTTAATTCCCTAACTTAAGGAATAAGTAAAATATAGTATATTTTTTCCGTCACACTAAAAATGTGTGTACTTTATTTTATTACAATCTTAAGACTACCTTACAATGGTTTTCTTAATATCTATTTATACTGATAATTTTCTTAGACATATCTTAATCTAAGTTTTTATCTCAAAACAAATTTTCCACTTATTATTTGTTTAGTTCACAAGTACCTTTATTATCAGTAAAAAATTTGTTTATACCAATTTGTTATTTTCTTAGAATATCTTAATGTAAGTTTTATCCCAAAACATGTTTTTTCACTTATATCATTAACTGAGATAAACACATTTTGGAATATCCCGTCATTATTAAACTAACTCACATTACCATTGAAAACTGATAATGCTGACATGTGTTAACTCTCCCCTGTGTTAAAAAGAAAAACGTCCTCGTTTTATACTTGAGTCCGAAGTCTAAGTAATTCCGCTTCGTAATATCTGTTATATAATTCCCGTCCCATTCTTTCTTGGTGTGCCCTGTAGCATCCGCAGAGCTGTACTAACGAGTAAAGTATAGCGAATATTAAACTTACGTATAGTGTAGCCATTAATGGATGTTCTTCCAAAGGAATGAATAATGTAGATATTTTCTGAATATTCGTAAATCTATTCTCAGAGTTTGTATACAAGATTTCGAGTATACTTAATTCTTCATTATGTCTCTTATGAATGATGTCATAAATTCTTTGTTTTTCGTTAAAGTATGTTTTATTGTCTATAGTCATGTTTTGGTCAAATTGTACCAAATGTGGTCCGTTTATGGTTAGGTGTCTAATATATGTTCATTGTCAATAAAAATATTCCCATTGCCTAAGTCTTCAATGTCTGAGTTATTTTCAAGTTTCGTTTTACATTGTGCTGGTTCATAGTTTAAAGTATTTATTGTACAGTTATCTTTAGATTCAAATTTACATATGTGGGAACCAATAATATTTTTGCAATTTTTGCATTTAGTTATTCTTTGATAATTATTTTTACATAAGGCAATCTTACCATCTAGTAATAACTTTCCGAGCTTATTTGCTAAAGGATAGATGTTATACAGCTTACATTCCTTTTCAATTATAGGATATTTATAGATTATTATAATTGCTTGGTTAAATTCACACACATGTTTATCCGAATATTCAAGTATATTGATTACCGGTATTTTTATTCGTTTATTTTGTATAACAGATTCGATTTCTTTTTCATCTAATGTTCCTGATTAAAAATTATTACTTTTTGCAAAATTAATTGTGTTAGTTACTGTCATTAATTCATTGTAAACTTCATTTAATATGAATTCTTCATTTATTTTTTGAATGTTTAGTTTATCTAGTATTTTTTCAAATTGTGAGTTAATTATTTTTTGTTGATTATTATTTTCCACAAGTTGGTTTAATCTAGTTTTTATTTCGATTTCATCGTCATGGTCTGGAGTACCAGTGATGAATTTTAGGGCTGATCCTAAAAAGTTTAGGGATCTTTTACTTCTATTATCAGTGAGTTGTGTTTTTAAATTTTCAATTTTCTTAATTCAAATTTGAATCTCTACATTGTCCTCCGTATTGTAGGCACTTTTTATCATATTTTCATATGGTTTTAGTATTTTTGTAATATTTATAACATGATACAAGTATTCAAAGTTATTGTGTAAATAAACTTGGTTGTCTTCGGTTAAGACATATTTTTTATTTCCTAAATCAATTATATTATTTGCTAGTATGAGTTGGATTATTGATAATAATATCTCTCCTGACATATTTACTTCTAATATTGTCCTTGTGTATAATTAATTTCCTAGATGTAGTAATTGTTTCACCGTTGTCTGTCTCAACAAAATGTTTAGCAAATTTAGCCACGTTTTTGTTTCCTCTATGAGTCTTGGAGTAAACGATTTCTCCTTTCCTATATTGAATGAATTTGCGGTCCTTATTGTGATAGGCCAAAGTTTTTGTCTGACCGTTTTTAATTAAATCGTGTATATGTTGATACCCCTGTTGATTAAAGAACACGTCCTCGGGTTTTTCTTTAGTGACTGAATGTACAGTCTTGTTATATTGGCGAAACGCTCGAATATTTTTTCGTCGGGAGCAGTGACTCCTTTTTTGGATAATAAATTTGCGAGTTCGATAATTGTACTATGAATACGTTCAACTTGACCGTTTGTTGTTGAATGATATGGAGGTGTAACTACATGCTGTATTTGTAGCCTTTCATATATTTGCTTAGCTAAAATACCATTAAAGCTTACTTCGTTGTCGGTAACGATGAATTTAGCGTTCGGGTAAGTGAGAGAGAGAATTTCGTCAATATTTCGTACATGTCTCTCTTTGTTGGAATGTGTCGTATATGACAAAATTTGGAGAACTTGTCTAAACTGGTTATAAACATTTGTCCACTGAAGTAATATATATCCACGTGTATATTCTCACCAGGTTTTGTGGGTATTGGTGCTTCACCAATAGGAATTTTATTAGCTTGTCTGCCATATTTGTGAGTTAGACATGACTCACAGTTATCATTAAGTTCATGGCAGTGTTTTTTTAAGTTAGGCCAAAAATAATCTCTTTCTAATTCTAGGATATTATTTCGTACGTTTCTATGAGCTCTCTCATGAATTTGTTTAACTAGCTGTTTCTGTCTTTCTTCGTCTAATATATCTTCAACTAATTTGTTTGCTTCTACAAATTTTATTGTAGGGAAGGTTTCCTTCAATAGATCCCCAATATTAAACATTGTCTCTGCGTCGACGAGTAATGCATTAATTACTTTCGGTTTCAGTATTAATTTCATGTTACTTGGCAAATTTTCGTTGGTCGTGAATTTAATATGGTGGCGTTTGAATTTGAAAATATTCTTTGATTCCAAGGAATCTTCATTGGTGGGAGTTAAAATTATTTGATTTTTAAAATGATTCAAGGGTTTAACTCCTTTTTATTTTTTCAATCGGTGAACTCTGATATGAATGCTGAGATTCATTCGAACTTGAATTTATTTGTTGTCTTGATAATGCGTCAGCAACTACATGTTGGTGTCCAGGTTTGTATGATATTTTTGCACCATATTCCTCAATAAAATTTTTCCATTGTTTCAATTTTGTATTAGGATTCTTATCGGATATAGAAAATATTAATGATTGATGGTCTGTATAAATTGTCAAATCTGCTATTCCATATAAATAATGTCTTAATTTTTGTAAAGACCAGACTGCGGCCAAAAGTTCTTTTTCATTTGTTGAATAATTTTGTTCCCTCTCGTTTAGAATTCTTGAGATAAATGAAATGGGTCTTCGTTTTTGTGAAGGTACAGCGCCTATATCAAAATTGCTTGCATCTGTAGTTAATTCAAAAGGTTCTTTGAAATCGGGTTGGAATAATTGTACTTGAGCTTCAAGTTCATCCTTGATTTCATTCATTGCTTCTAGATCAGGTTGGTCTAATTTTATATTTACTTTTGCACTCTGATTTTTAGATATGCTTCCATTTTCTCCTTTCAAAAATGTTGTTAAGGGTTTAACAATTGCAGCGAAATTTTTTGTAAATTTCCTGTAATAACTGGCTAAGCCTAGGAATGATCTAAGCTCTTTCAATGTAGTTGGCTTAGGATAATCTCTAATTGTTTGAATTTTCGTAGGGTCTATAGTAATTCCATTATATCTAATTACGTGACCTAAATATTCTATTTCTTCTTTAAAGAAGTGGGATTTTTCGTTTGAAATTTTCGTATTTGCTTTGTGTAGTGCGTTAACTATTGTTTCGATGTGTTCAATATGTTATTCGGGTGTGGAAGAATATATGAGTACGTCGTCAATATAAACGTATGCAAATTTACCTATATATGGCCTCAAAATATCATCTACGCATCGTTGAAAGATTGAAGGAGCATTCTTTAAACCGAATGGCATCCGAAGAAATTCATACTTAGCGCCGTTGATTGAGAAGGCTGTTTTTTCGCGGTCTTCTTTTCTTATATGAATTTGGTGGAAGCCTGATTCTAAATCTAATGGCCTTTGCTTTGCCTAAGTTTTGAAAAGTCGTATTCACGTCCGGAATAGGGTATCTGTCAGTAATTGTTTGTGCATTCAATTTTTGAAAATCTACAAACAATTACTTAAGTCTATAACTGCACATATTTCCTTTAATCCTTGCATTCCTAATATCATGTCCGAATCTATCAGTGAATCTATTTCAAAGAATGTCAACTCATAATTTAATAGGTTTATCAGTTTTTTACTTTTAACGTATGAATGCCCATGTAATGTCCTTACTTTTGTAGGAGTATCTAATCTTTTCCTATAACATATTTTACAGTTTATGTCTATATAGTTATTTGTTGCACCGCAGTCTATTAATATATTGATGGTCTTACCTGTTTCTCTATCGTGTCTTTGTAGATGAGGTAGTCCATCTTTTAATCTAAAAAAAGCTACTTTGTTGTCTTCATCTTCATCGCACTCAGCTCTGATTGCGTTGGTTTCATCTTCTTCTTGAGTATGGTTAATTCTTTGTTGCTTATTAGGGTTGAAATTGTTGTTGGAGTAGTTGGCTTCTCTCTTGAAGGGTTGCTGTTGTCTGAAGGGATTGTTGTACCTTTGGTTGTTGACTTGAAATTGGGTTGGTTGACGAATATTTTTATCAGTTGTATTCACTTCCATTGGTTGTACTTGGGGTCTTCCTGGAATGTATGATGGTTCCTGACTTGGGCCATATTGTCCATTTGGGTTGTAGTTCCGTTGTTCGAATTTCTGATGGCGTGGTTTCTGTTGAAAGCGTTCATGAGTCACCGCGTGTGGTCGATGTGCTTGTGATGGTGTATCGAATTGTAAGCTTATGTCGTCGTGGTAGATAGTACTCGCAATTGCATATGCGGTCTCTGTCTTTCGGATTTGAAGCGTAAAGATTACCTGCTCTGTATTTTGAATTTAAACCAGTAATAAATGTTCTCACTGCTTCTTGATTAGCGAATATTTTCATAGTTTCACCGCCTTGTTCCATCTCAATTTTTGATAAAATTAGATTCAATGCTTCATATATGCCGGAATGATACTCAGCCAAATCTTTTCTACCTTGTGTTATTTTCTTCATTTCTTCAAGCAAAACGTACATTGGACGTTGATCGGCATATGTATAATCAAGCCTATTAATTATTGAATAGAAATTGAATATAGTATTGTTGTTGATGATTATATCTGCGGCCACACCTTGAATTTTTGCTCGTATTATAGCGAGTGCAGTATAGTAGGTTGGGGTGTTTTCAAACATTTTAATGTTCTCCATATGTGTCCATGCTGATGATCTCCAGGCACGATATTTCCTTATGTATCCGTCAAATACCGGGAGGATTTTAAATACTTTTAAATTTATTTGGTTTTCAGTTGTTTTTCTACATTAAATGCTCGGTTTTTCCTTAATTCTGCGAGAGTTCTTTGTGTCTCAGTTTGAGCGGCTACAAGTGCTGTGACTTGAGCTTGCAGAGTAGCTAAATCCTGGACAGGCATTATATTTCTATCTGTTCCTGGGATTATTCTTCTTGCTGCGTCAAAGATCTTTTGTCTTTTATTAATCTGGGATTAAAGTTTTTTATTTTTATTTCGATGGATTGTCGTGAATATAAAATTCTACTATATTCCAATGAATTTTTATTCCGCTTTTTCAGGATACGTGGTGCTGATTTTGTACTTTATGGGACTATTCCTTTTTAATCTTGGAAATCCTTTTGTACTCACTGTGTTTTTGTTCTTTGATTAATTATTCCTTTTTTCCTTCAGGATAATGTTGATTCAAAGATCAAGAGTGCAATGTTCACTTAAGTGGCGTTTGGAATCCTCTGGTGATCCCGGTTGAGCCCCCAGTTAATTCCCTAACTTAAGGAATGAGTAGAAGATATATTTATATATTTTTCCCGTCACACTAAGTGTACTTTATTTTATTACAATCTTAAGACTACCTTACAATGGTTTTCTTAATATCTATATATACTGATAATTTTCTTAGACATATCTTAATCTAAGTTTTTATCTCAAAACAAATTTTCCACTTATTATTTGTTTAGGTCACAAGTACCTTTATTATCAGTAAAAAATTTGTTTATACTAATTTGTTATTTTCTTAGAATATCTTAATGTAAGTTTTATCCCAAAACATGTTTTTTCACTTATATCGTAAACTGAGATAAACACATTTTGGAATATCCCATCATTATTAAACTAACAGAATAAATATTTTTCACAGAATCCAATGTCATAAAACTCACACTACCATTGAAAACTGATAATGCTGACATGTGTTAACTCGTGCGTTACAATATTCTTCATGTAGAGAATCAGTTTTGAAACGTTTCCAACGACTAAAAGCTCTATCTCTGTAAGCAATTGCAGATTTAGTATCACCATTAAACCATGGTTTTACTTTAAAACTAGTTTTTGCAGCTTTCACCGGCACCGACTTGTTGAAAATTTGTTCAGTTTTATTTTCTAAGTTAAGTTGACTTTCAGCAGATAGCATATAGTAAACTGAATTCCAATCAATATTTGCTAAATCAAAAGCTATGACATTATTATCCATATATTTAAAATCATAATATGTGGCATCATTCATAAGTTGGATCTGGAAATCAAAGTTAAGAAAAATTAAGTCGTGTTTTGAAAAACGGGACACTGAAATCTGATCATATAGTAAAACTGTCCAATAGCGTGTTAGCTGTAGCTGAAAAATGGGTTGGAACTGTTGTATTTGTTGGATAAAGTCCAACTGTTTCCATATTATTTGCCAAATAATTTTCCACTAGAAGATTTGGGTTGAAATCACCACATACTATAGCTTCAAATTTTACTATTACATTCTCCAAAGTTCTGAAAAACTTTTGCATATCAATATTCTGATGAGGTTTGTATACACAACCCACAATAATTTTGTTTCCATGTGCTGTAATTTCTACAAATAGATGTTCAATCTTTTCTATTGGCTTGGATTTACAATACAATTTACTAATTATTCCATTACTAGTATATATAGCAACACCAGCTGCATGAGTTACCCTATCACAGCGATATAATTTATAGTTCTGCAAATCAAAATTGGTATCAGGACCAACCAGGTCAAACGACGTCTCACATACACATACAACATCAACACCTGAATTTTCAAATATAAAGGAAATCTCGTCCATCTTATTGTTTAGACTTTGCGCATTTATGTGATAGAATATTTAAACCAGTTTTCTGCTTACAAAGTACTCGAACCATATCAGAAGTAACATCTCTGGAACTATACGTTGTACTACCTGAACATAAAAACAGAAAAAAAATTAAAAAAACAACGCATGTATATTTAAAAGGACCAATAATAAAACATATATGACTGTAATTTTTCAAAAACATTCTAAAAATACAAATTAAAATAATATGAACATAAATATTAGATTATGTTATCAGTAATGCTTATTTGTTGTCGTTGCTGAACCATCTGTCAATATTTCCTTTAGTTTAATGAAAACAAGCACTTGACCTTCATTAAGTAGTATTATAACCCTTTTTGACTGTCCCGACTGACTGACTTCCCGTTTCTTAATTGAAACGGGTTGGAAGGTGGAACGAATCTATGAAGTGCCTCTATTTTGCCCGAGATTTTTAGTAAGCTTACGTCGCACATATGTGCTTCCCGTAACTTCGTTAGAACCCAGTAAACATGAATAGGGTGGTCATCTTCTGTTTTCGAAAACAAAAAGAGTGAAATATTTACCATTTCCCAAGCTAAATAGAATGACTGGCATATTCTGGATACGATATATATCATTACTCGTAATTCCATTATGCTTTCGGAAATCCATCACTATTCGTTACTTCCTGTTTCCTGATTCGTTCACGCTTGTCTTATCTATGAACCTAATTTCTCTAATCTGTTCGCTTTCAAATTCCGATACCCCCATTGAATATGGATATGATTTCGAATATCTTGCCTCATTGATATTTGTGTTTTACGGCAGCTTTTTTCTAGGCCTCAAAAAACATTTTTCCCATCTCCCATAATATGGTTCACATTTTTGAACCTCATGAAACGCATTTTCTCCGAGCCAGCCTCGTGATTAATTGTCCAGTTTTCAGGTCAATGTTGGCAGTAAACCTTTTTTAGAAAGTTGTAACACTACAATTGTATTTTCCTCAAATAAATTTGTGAACTATTTTTTTTATTTATTTTTTAACAACCGTCAACGAAGTTAGTTGTGAATTATTTTGCTCCGTACATTTTTGTTAAAATCTTTTGTCATAAAGTAAATTGTTATCTGTGATTTATATTAAAATAAAACTGAAATTAACAGCTTTAAAAGTATATTATTCCTACTTCAAAAAATTACATTATTAACACTTAAACTTTTTTTTCAATAAAATTAAACTAGAAACATATTAGTCAAAGTTCAATAGAATAAAGCATAAAAAGAACTACACAAAATTTAGTGAAACAATAACAACACCACATATTTAAATAGAAAACAAAAAAGTAAAAACGAACAACCAAGTGCATACTCTCTAATGTTTTAACAACAATACACATAACAGCCTTATTTCAATATATTAAAGCAGTGACACAACTCAGTTAAACAACAATAAAAACACTACATATTTTAAATAAGAAAACAAGAATTAAAAACGAACACAATCTCTACTCATTCTACAACAACACCCATATAACAATAACAACACATAGCAGCCTATTTGCAAAATTAATAACAAACAGACAAAATAACTCATATATCCCAACAAACAAATTCGTACTAGTAATAAATTAATAATCAAATCTTCACCTTAATTATTATGGATTGCTTAAATACTAATTGCAATATTACCGGAAATGATCGTATGGTATCCTGCTGGCTATGTTTAGGAACCTACCATCTGAAATGTAGTGGCCTTAAGTCACGCGATGTTGATGCTCTGGCTGATCCTGCAAAATTCCTGCAATGGACCTGCCCTCGCTGTAGAAAAATTAATGTGGAGTTTTATAAATTTTTCAAAAGTTCCAAAACTGAATTTGAACAACTTAATAATGACTTCATATCACTACAAGGTAAACTTGCTAAGTTTGGTGAATTATTCACAAATTATCCTAATTTAGATAAATTTGCCAATTCGCAACATATTTCTTCTCCAAAACGCAAAAAGACAGTAGTTAACCCTCCGATTATACCTATTTTAACTCTTTCATCGGGAACTGCATCTCAAATTCCAACGGAAACTGGTGATGTCTCTCCTTTGCCGTCTACGTCTGTGAATTCTCCAATACCTCCAATAGAAGTTTTTGTCCCCTCTCTGGAAACTGATGTTGGATCTCCTAATCCATCTTTGCCCTCGATAACGTCTCCAAATGTTAACACTTTAGTACCAAAACCTGCGGAAATTTTTAGAGAACTTCGTACTATTCCACCCAGAAGAACCATTTTTGCTACACGTTTCCATTACGATACGACTGCCGAATAAATTAAAAAATTTATAAAGTCTAAGTTCAATAATACACTACCTGATGAAACTCTCGTTTATAAAATGAATTCAAGGAATAGGGCCTCTTTCAAAATAATTGTTCCAGTAGACCTATTTGATCAAACTGTAAATACTAACTTTTGGCCGAAAAATGCACTGGTATGTGAATTTATTTATCGTGACGAAAACTTTGCACGTCTCCCAACTTCTGCCAACCTGAACCCAAAAAACTAGTAACAACCTCAACTCTTAACATTATTTACCAGAATGTCAATGGGATAAATTCTAAGCTCTCTAATATATTCCTGAACAGTTTCGATTTTGAATTTCATATTGTTGCTTTAACGGAAACCTGACTAAAAAGTAATATTAATAACTCCGAAATAATGTGTGATAAATATCAAATCTTTAGGCGAGATAGAAATGGAAAGCTTGGTGGCGGTGTTTTAATTGCTGTGTCGAGTATGTATCCTGCTGAAGAAATCATCGTAGAAAACTCTTCAAATTTGGAGCTAGTGGTTGTGGCCATAAAATTTGGAAAGAATTTACTATTTATTACTTGCTCTTATATACCTCCCAACTCCGATTTCCAACTTTATGAAAACCACGCTTTAGCTATTAGATCTGTTGCAAATAAAATAAGACCAACTGACTACCTGATCCTACTTGGCGACTTTAATATACCGACAACATCTTGGATAAACTTAGATGATACTGATTTCTTAGTTCCAATTACCCAAACTGATTGGAGTCATGATTTCCTTAAATCTCTTGCTGATATGTGTGTTTTCCAAATAAATGACGTTCCTAACTGCAATGATAGAATGCTGGATCTCGTGTTCGTAAATAACCCTACACTATTCAGTGTAATTAGAACAAGTCCGTTAAGTTTTTCTGAGGATTGCCATCATCCAACACTTTTAATATCCACACCACTTCCACAGAGACCTAATATTTCTAGTTTTTCTGAATCATTGTGCTTTAAACGAACTAACTACCAAATGTTAAATCAATTACTATCTGACTATAACTGGCTTGAAATCATTTCATTTTCAAACGATGGTAGTAATTTCGATAAGGTAGTCGAAACATTTTATAAGATAATTTCAACAAATATAACGAAAACTGTTCCTTTAATAAAAATAGCTAATCTAAATGCTCCTCAATGGAATACAATCAAACTAGCATGGTTGAAAAATCGGAAAAACAGACTCTATAGGAAATTTAAGAAAAGTAATAACCATATTGATCAAAGTCTATATATTATAGCTAGAAATTATAACCTAGAAAATAAAAAATGTTACGATAGCTATCTTAGTAAAATGAATTCAAATATAAAAAAAAATCCAAAAATGTTTTACAACTTTGTAAATTCTAAACATAAAATTTCATCATACCCAACCACTATGAAAATGAATGGTACTGTCCTTTCAAACGATGTTGATATTGCAAATGTTTTTGCTGAACTCTTTGCGTCCACATTTTCCACAATGACGTTAAACAACACACGATATCCCTATGATATTCCAAGGCTGACATCAATTAATATTTCATCTTTAGGCGTGTTGACTGTTCTTAGGAATCTAAGAAGTATAAAAAGTTCACCTAATCCCGGTCCAGATGGTACTCCCAGCTGTATCTTAAGAAATTGTGCTGAAATATTGGCTGCCCCGTTTACTCTTATATATAATAACTCTCTTAAATTCGGCTTCTTTCCAAAGTGTTGGAAAAATTCATTTATTATTCCGCACTACAAATCTGGTAGCCGCAGTGATGCTACTAATTATAGAGCAATTGCAAAGCCTAATGCTATACCTAAACTTTTTGAGAAAATTATAACTGATATATTATCACACGAAATGTCATCAATTCTCTCACCAGCTCAACATGGCTTTTGCAAAGGACGGTCTACGACTACTAATCTAATGGAATTTACTTCCTATATAAACTCTGGATTCTGCAAAAATAAACAAACTGATGTTATATACACGGACTTTAGCAAAGCTTTTGATAAGGTTAGCCATGATATACTGCTAGCGAAACTTGATTCAATAACTCTAAATCGAAATATATAGATGTTACTTCCGGTGTCCCTCAAGGGAGTCACCTTGGACCTCTCCTATTTTTACTGTTTATTAATGATCTACCAAAGTCTATTCAATATAGCAATATTCTTATGTATGCCGACGATGTAAAAATCTACTCCACCATCATAAACAATGAATACAGTATACGTCTCTAGTCTGACTTAAATAGCTTCTACAAATGGTGCAATGTCAACTTAATGGAATTAAATCTAAAAAAATGTCAGTCTATGACCTTCTCTAGATATTCGCCATCTTCGAACGACTATGTCATCCATGACACAAAACTAAACTCAGTTGAATCGTTCATAGATTTGGGAGTTCATTTTGATTAAAGACTAAGTTTTAATTCTCACGTAACAATGACTGTTAATAAGGCAAATGGTGTTTTATCTTTTATAATGCGTTGGGCAAAGGAATTTAATGATCCTTATATAACAAAAAATCTATTCACGTCTTTGGTCATGCCGATACTTGAATACGCATCAGTAATCTGGGATCCACAGTACAATGTTTTCATCAAAAAACTTGAATCAGTTCAGAAACAATTCTTACTATTTTGTCTTCGATATCTTGAGTGGAATGCGGAATTGAGTCTTCCACCGTATCGCAGTCGTTTAGCTCTAATAAAGCTTCCAACTTTGAAAAGTAGAAGGGTCATTTCTAATATAACATTCTTCCTCAACCTGGTTCATGGTAAAATTGATTCTGAATGCCTTCTCGGAAAAATTTGTATAAATGTCCCTAACAGACAACTTCGATCGTATGAGCCGGTTTACCTGAATTTCCACAGATCAAATTTCATTAATTTCGATCCATTCCGAAGAATTTGCACCGAAGTGAACAGACACTATGCTTTAATGGATTTATCCGATGATGTTGATGTTATTAAAAGAAGATTAACGACATATTTGAACTCTAATGATTATGTTTATAACTGTATTTAAAGTCGGTATTATTTTTATAAAATATTTTTGTAAATATTGCTCAGCTGTTGCTTTATTGTAGCTGAATTAAATAAGTAAATAAATAAAAAAAATAAATAAATAAATAAATAAAAAAAAAAATAAAAAAAAGGATTATCAGTGTATTTGACACGTTTAAGTTGTTTAAATTGCTAATATAATTTTTGATGCTTCAGCGTCTATCCATATTTTTATTGTGTTCCCAGCAAAGCCCCGTTCTATGAAAGGTAGCTGGGAGCAATATATAGAACAACCTCCGCTGCTGTTGTGGAATATTGTTCCATCTCATTTCACGTGATTGATTCTTTTAATCTTAGGTCCCGCTTGTCTGTCCAACCCAGGTTACCTTTTTGTTGGTTGAAAATTTTGGTTTCGATCGCTCGTGTAGTGTCCTAACCTTGAAGTCGATGGATCAATATCCATTAGCTCTGGAATGCCTGTCTTTCGACTTGCCTTTGGGACTGGACTTAATTATGGCATGGATTTTTCTCGTTCAATTAGGAACTTTTCTAGTATCCCCTGTACTGTGAGCATCAATTCCATATTTTATACCCTCCACACCACAGGGGCAGAGGGTATATATAGTTTTGTCATTCCGTCTGTGGTGCATCGAAAAACTAATTTCCGACCCCAAGTATATATTCTTGATCCTTATCTCAGCTCCAGTCGATATAGCGATGTCCGTCTGTCCGTGTGTCTGTTGAAAACACGCTCATTAACAAAATAAACCATTTGCCTGGTCAGGTTACAAAAAAATTATTTGCCGTTATTCCCACCAGGTTGGTATTTAAAATGGAGTTAATAGGGCGTCACTGTGTTGAGATCTGGCCTAAAATTTGTATACACCTTTAAAAAAACGAAAAACCCAGTGTTTTTGTTGTAAAAGTTTAGTGGTTGAACATAATAGTTGTACAACATTTAAAAAACATTTAATAAAATTAAAAATTAAAAATGAAAAATGGAAAATTAAAAATAAAAAATTAAAAATTAAAAATTAAAAATTAAAAATTAAAAATTAAAAATTAAAAAGTAAAAATTAAAAATTAAAAACTAAAAAATAAAAATTAAAAATTAAAAATTAAAAACTAAAAATTAAAAATTAAAAATTATAAATTAAAAATTAAAAATTAAAAATTAAAAATTAAAAATTAAAAATTAAAAATTTAAAATTTAAAATTAAAAATTAAAAATTAAAAATAAAAAATTAAAAATTAAAAATTAAAAATTAAAAATTAAAAATTAAAAATTTAAAATTAAAAATTAAAAATTAAAAATTAAAAATTAAAAATTAAAAATTAAAAATTAAAAATTAAAAATTAAAAATTAAAAATTAAAAATTAAAAATTAAAAATTAAAAATTAAAAATTTAAAATTAAAAATTAAAAATTAAAAATTAAAAATTAAAAATTAAAAATTAAAAATTAAAAATTAAAAATTAAAAATTAAAAAATAAAAATAAAAAATTAAAAAGTAAAAAGTAAAAATTAAAAATGAAAAATGAAAAATTAAAATTACAAATTATAAATTAAAAATTTAAAGTTAAAAATTAAAAATTAGAACTTAAAAATTAAAAATTAAAAATTAAAAATTAAAAATTAAAAATTAAAAATTAAAAATTAAAAATTAAAAATAAAAAATTAAAAATTAAAAATTAAAAATTAAAAATTAAAAATTAAAAAATAAAAAGTAAAAATTAAAAATTAAAAATTAAAAATTTATTTTTAAAATTAAAGTATAACACTTGATTTATCCACGTGGTTATTTATATTTTGATTAATATTTATAACGCGAGTTGAAGTATCCCTTATTGCCAAAAAATATATAGAATTATATATATATAAATTTAACTCGGTTTTAGTATAATTATGAATGAATTCATAAATGCTTTATCTTCTATAAAATGCTCATAGTATGTTTCTTTTCCTCGTAAAATAATTTTCCAATAAAATTATTTGCGAAGAAAATGAAATAAAAAAAACGGAACTAGAACTTTTTCTCAAACGTTATAAATATATTTTTTCTTGGGGGAGGGATTTGTACAACGTACCTTTAGCGGGGTATACAACAGTATGATCATGTCGCTTAAAACAATAAACCTCAAAGGCTACGAAAAAAGCATCAAAGAGCGTTTCGTTAAGCTGATCATAGGTCTTTTCGTTCATCTGCGCGTAAACATAGTATAAAAATTTCAAAACTTTTTTGATAGACTGTCTATCAACGAGTTTCGAGTAAATAAAATTAATTGTTTTTCATCTAATCATAGTTAAACCATTCAAAAATGTCCAATTTCCTTATTTAATAAAAACAAAAATAATGTCAGTATGACTATTCTCAACATTACTCAAAAGTCAATGATCTTATCAATGATCGTAAAGAAAAAACATAATCAATGTATGTGTTTAGGGGTCAAACTTTTGATTGAAAACACATTCATCGAATTTTTTGTAAATTATAAAGTAATGTTTTTATTTCAGTTTAATTCTTTAAGATTTTACTTTAAATGATTTTGATTTATCATAATAAATATTTTAATGTTCTATTGTTGTAATTTTGTTCAAAAGGTTTTTAAATTTTGTTTTATAATAAAGGTTTTTGATTTTATTCAAATTTACAAAGTTTGATTAAATAATAAATTTCTGAACTAATATTTTATTCACAACTGGGTTTTAGATTTTTGTCACTTTCCACTGTTTTTGTCACTATTCACTTCTGTTCACTAAGAATGTCTTCTACGAAGGTTTACTAAGCATTGAGATCATATTAAGATATGTGTAAGTTAATAAGCATATCAAAAAAGATAAATAAACAAAAATCATGTGAGTACGATCACAGGGAAGATGTGTAAACATCTAGTAATTAAAGATTTTTTATGTCATTTTTTAAAATCAAACAGAAAGCGTCATCTATGTATCACTTATAGCAAAAACTGTTTCAGCTAATTCAACAATCCTTTGCTGTAAAACGTTAAAAATATCCCAATATAAACGTATATAATGATACATAGATGACGCTTTTAAAAAAGTGGCATAAAAAACAATGTGATATCATAATTTTTTCACCAATACAATCATAAGTCACACAGCGTTATGTGTCAGCTCTCACCTATTACGTGTTACACTGTTTTTGTGATTGTATTGTGAAATAGAAATTTACCCCCCTGCGCGTATAGATGTTTACACATCAAAAAGAAAAAAGCAATTAACTTATGAGTGATGGGGAAAGCAGTGATGGAACACTCTGGACGTCTAAGAGGATTTTTGGTTGCCATGTCTGGAATTATACGAAAAAGAAGTGATAAGAATTTCTATAGATAATAAATGAGATAATGGATTCAAATTAACATCACGATTTTAGTGATGGGTCGTGTGCAGATCCCATTAGCAGTTCGTAGGGTTTCAAGTTGTTGCATTTGATGACCGTGAGCTTGTCTTTTTTTTTTTTTTTTTTGTATGCTTACATTTATATATGCGAGGTAGCTCGGCAAGATATGCAGATTTCCATCATTGATAAAATGAATGGTAGATTTTCATTCTATGAATCTGGTTCAGCCGGTGACATAGGGTTACCAATAAGAAAGTGTCTTGGGGTCAATGGGGTCAAATCATTTGGGTCGTCGCTAGCAGAGCTTAAGGGTCTAGAATTGAGGCAAGATTGTAATGTATGCATGTTATAGCGTGTGATTTAGTGTAAACATTGACAACATGCTTACGACAATGCTTTGTTTTGCGGTTGAGTTTCTTTCCACTTTTTCTATTCTAGTAAACATAATTATTACACATATAGTTTGTGGGGTAAACAACCAGTACTATTGACTAATGCAATTGATACTACTGACCCATTAATATTTATTTTTAATTTTGTTTTGAGTAAATGTAATTGCTACATATGCAGTTTCTATTTGGACAATATTTGAATAATTTGAAGTAAATTATGAAACTCCATAAATGGAAACTGACATAGTGTTATACTCCTAACAGCTGAAACAAAAAAAAACCGCGGGTTCGCCTATTGTGTTTTAGCGCTGGCAGGCGCTGTCAATCGACGCCCAAACGGCATCAATGTTGCTGAAAAATGAGAAAATTAAAGAGCA